>JAWZYV010006042.1:0-459528 GCA_038373885.1 Cheiracanthium punctorium | reverse complement strand
CCCCCCCCCCCCCCCCCCCCCCCCCCCCCCCCCCCCCCCCCCCCCCCCCCCAAAAACCCCCCTTTTTAAAAAAATCGTGACCATTTTTTTACGGGAAAAGGACGTGCTAAAAAGTAAAGAATTCTCGTGGAGCTATATCACCCGCAACTATTTTTATAGAAATCCAATCTATTCTTCGTGACTGGCAACAGTCAAAACGTCAGAGTTGGGTGATCCCAGAGCGGGATCACTGCGCGTTAAAGGGTTAAGAAAGCTATTGCAGGGAAAATACAACGATTTACCACCTGCTCTACAACTCTTAAGTGTAAAGATTTTTTTAAAGGGATTTTCGATTGGATGTGGTTTTAAATGAAATGTTCTGTTATGCAAGAGAACTGACCGACGAGATAGTATTCTGGCTAACACTGAGTTTACGCAGCCATGTAACATATTAATTTTGATTGCGAAGCACGAGATGATCTGGTGAAAGATCCTAAATTAAAATTCAAAATAGTTCTATTTTTTACAGTAAACAAAGCGATTACTCTCTTAATGCAGATTTAATTTAATAAATACCCAATGTAATCATTTTAAATTTTTGCACGGCATATATGAGTTAAAAGATACTCCTAAAAAGTTCTAACTAAACATTGTAACCCAGTGTAACAGTGAAAAAAACGAAAAAAAAAAAACACCCAAAATACTGGTGTTAAACAATAAAGTAAATAAAAAACTTTGTAAAAAACACACATCTTACCTATTACATCTTATGTGTGTTTTTTACAAAGTTTTTTATTTACTCCAGTGTAACAGTGTTAACACTATTTATAGTGCAAACAGTTGGAGTTAATGCTGACCGATGGAGAATCAGGGAATATAGACGCACTTGATCTAGTAAATGAAATAGTGTCAGTTACGGCCTTATTAGGTAAAAAGGAAAGCCCAATTGAAATTTTAAAACTACGTTTCTAAATCGAGTCCCAGAACCTCGATTATCCGAAGTAATTGGGACCGAACCTACTTCGGATAATCGAGAATTCATCAATAATCATCTAGTTTAATATGTAGTATCGTCATTTAACTGTTATTATGACTATTTTAACTCTTTAGTCATAAGAGAGTTACAACTCAAAATAAATTAAAATTATAAATGAAAATAAATTTATTTCTAAAACAAAAAATTACAATGGTTTAAATGGAAGCTTCATCTGGTGTAAATTGGCCATTCTTTCCGTGCAGCTCTATCGCGAAGTTTTCTTAAAAGTATGAGTTCAGAGGAACCTTACAATCAGAGGGTGCTATAATATTCGATTGTTCTGGGACTCGGCAGTATGACCTTCCAAATTTCGAAATGGGGCGTGTTTTTGTTTACAACAGGGATGTTTGAAAATGGGAAGAGTAACTCATACCGAGTATTGAGCTTGCGAGAAGGAATTCTATAAAAAGGAATTCCAAAATATTTATCTGCACTCGTAGTTTGGAAAGGACGGATTGCATACAAAAGGAATGTGGAAAAAAGAAAAATTCATGTTTGTTAAAAGAAATTTTGGATGATAGTAGAAAGTGAAAAAAAAAAAAAGTTAAGAAGAAACCGACTTCGGTTAACGGAGAGTTTCGGTTAATCGAGGTTCGGATAATCGAGATTCTACTGTATTTTGTTTAGTGCGCGAGCTACCTTTGGCGATTTTTGATGGTTTTCCAGCAACCTTAATAACGAAAGGAAACTTGCATTTTTTAAAATCGTGGGAAATTCAGAAGTAAGGTGTTAAATACTAATTAGGCTTACTGCCTATATGAAGTATTACCATAGAATTCGCTATAGGTTTGAAGACAGTTGTCATACAGATTCCCAAAAATCGCGCAAAATGTCGCCAAGTTTTGACGACTTTTGACGGTATATATACGTATATATATTAGATGTACTTTTTTTTGGCTGAATTCTATGAACTTAACAACCTCTGGCACTAAAGTTACGTCATAGCCAAATAGCTCCGCAAAAATGTTTGAAATACTCATTTGCTAGAAATAACCCCAACATCTCAAATTAACTTTGATAGCTCTGACGCAAGTGAGAGTAAAATGAGCAAACTAATTTTAAATATGTATTTTAATTAACTTGATTACACGGATTGTCCTCTTTAATTAAAACAATTTTGGTAGGTTACCTATCCAAATCGCAAGATCAACGTTATTGTTAAACGAATGAGCTGAAAATCTTACACACTGAAATCAGTAATAAATATCTAATAAATATCAGTAATAAATATCTAATCAGTAATAAATATATAATAATTTAGCATATGTATCGTATATGAAAATGATATTGCGATTACAATGTGAGATAATTTGCTCTTTCCATAGCGTTTTCAGAATATTTACAAATAATGAACTCAGATGTGCTTAGAATACTCCGCTAGAGATGACATGCTAAAGTTCTGTTTATTTTATATTCATATATTTTCAATTTAAGAGACCAAGATCTCTAGATACGACTCCAGATTTTGTTTAAATATTGAATATGGCACTGTGGCAACTATTGTGTTTAAAATAGTATATGAAATTCGTCTTTTTTTTTTCAAGTGCAAATCATAAGTGAGATCGACGTCAGTTTTATGTAACGAGTATAATCTTTCTTTCGAGTGTAAGAAGAAGAAAGAAGGAAACGATTGTAATACTGCATTAGGAGTTCAGTACAGGCCATTTCAGAAACAAACTTTACGTCACGATCGTTTACATTTACAAAAATGCCACGATCGTCAAGGAAGCATGGTGGCATCAAAGCGTACATTGTTCATCAAACAATTCATATAGGCTTTCTATATTTATGATATCAAGACTATTGAAAGAGTTTTATGTTAGATAAAATTTCAGTAAGGTCTTCTGCATCATGATTGCGGTAATGCATTGTTAAAGCTTTAGGAGCTATAGGATAAAAAAAAGTTGCCCACATTATTTAATGTTGTTTCTGAGGTATATATCAAAGCAAATAAATTAAACCTCAAAAACAGTATTATATGATCTGGGAATAAGGCCTTTTGAAAATGAAGAGTTTCGTCGGCATACAGTTACGTTCTTCCTCTTTCGGCCACAAAAGTGACACTGACATAGATTTGTGTCATCATGCTGCAGTTATCCCGGATTTGTACAGATGACGTTAATTTTTCGTCACAATTCAAATAATTTTCTTACTTTTTGAGATTCCACATTGGACTTAATTCGAATTATATGTGTTAAAAAAAAAAAAAAAAACATTCATTTCCTGCCGTGCGAAGAACGGGCACGCAGCTAGTAATTTATAAAATAGAAAAACTTACACATAATTAAAAAAAAAATACTCGCCTTGATGAAAATTTGCGCCTTGATTTATTTTTTCCAAATTCGTCAATAATTTTTGTGACATCTATCTCTGCCAAACTCTCCTGCTCTATGTACATTAAAGCCAAATTGTTTAATCGTTCTTCTCCTATCGTAGTTCTCAGATAGTTTTTCACGCGTTTTAAAACGGAAAAAGACCTTTCAGCTGAAGCATTTGGATTTGATATTGGTAGTTAAATATATTTTTAAAATTATCTCTACATTTGGAAAGGTTGAGGACATTTTTTGGGCGGCCATGTAAATTTCATATGTATATCTGTTAAGTTCGATGTCTTCCTCTAAAAATAACAAAAAATGACTCAGCTCATCTTCAAAATTTGATATTTCATCATTTTTTGTAAATATTTTTCAAGTTTTCTATCGATTTTTTTCTTTTTCCTCTTTTGATAATTTTTCATCAATAATACCTTAAAATGCTCTAAACTCTTTTCAGGTTTCCATCCTTCTGGATAATTCAGCTTTGGTAGAATCACACATTACATAAAATGAATTCACTAAAAAAAAATCTTCTCTTTTTTCGAATGCATAGCCTGCGTCCTGGTTTTCATCGAAAAACGTATTCCTTTCTGGGGTCTGGAATCCTGCTCGCTGTGCTTATAAAACGATAATCCTGCCACAGCTCAGGCGCTTCTTCTTCGATTTTTTTTCAAATTCACCTCTAAGTTTTTCAATAAAATTTTCAAGTGACGTCAATGGGTTCGAGCCTTTCAGTAGTTCGCTTTCCACTGACTGCAGAGATTTGCCAGTGCAATTTATTCTTCCCAGAATTCTGTTCCAAATGATTGCCATCGGAACATTTTCGTACTTCTCTAATTTTTACTTTCCGAACATGTCCCATGTAAGGAAAGTATTCTAATCATGAAAAAATTCGACTTCGAGATTTTGGTGTTTTTACACGTTTTGAGGGCTTCTGAATCCATTTATGCTATTTTTACGAGATGTATGTATGTATGTGTGTATGTGTGTGCGTGTGTGTGTATGTGTGTTTGTGTGTATGTGAGTGAACACGATAGCTCCTGAACGGAGCATTCGATTGAGCTCAAATTGGATATATATGTCATAAACCACCGTCGCAAGACCGGTATTGATTTGGGTGTGTATAGGACTTATAGTTTTTGTACAGGGCTACGACAAAGATTTTTTTTACATTATAGCCTATGGGGGGAATTTCTTGAAAGTACGCTAGCGTTTAAACGGTAGACTCGATTGAGCTCAAATTGGGTATATATGTTATAAACCACCGTTGCAAGACCGGTATTGATTTGGGTGTGTATAGGACTTATAGTTTTTCTACAGGGCTACGACAAAGATTTCTTTTACATTATGGCCTATGGGGAGAATTTCTTGAAAGTGCGCTAGCGTTTAAACGGTAGATTCGATTGAGCTCAAATTGGGTATATATTGTTATAAACCACCGGTCGCAAGACCGGTATTGATTTTGGTGTGTATAGGACTTATAGTTTTTCTACAGGGCTACGACAAAGATTTCTTTTACATTATGGCCTATGGGGGAATTTCTTGAAAGTGCACTAGCGTTTTAAACGATACATTCGATTGAGCTCAAATTGGGTATACATGTTATAAACCACCGTTGCAAGACCGGTATTGATTTTGGTGTGTATAGGACTTATAGTTCTCCTACAGGGCTACGACAAAACTTTCTTTTATGTTATGGCATAATGGCGTATGGTTAGAAATTCTTGAAAGTGCGCAAGCGTTTAAACGGTGCATTCGATTGAGTTTCAATTTGGTATACGTTTGAATTATTCATCGATTAAAAATTAATTAAGTGCTTGGTAATGATCTTAATCGTAAGTGTTCGGAAAGTCGAGTGGAGTCACTCCAGATTTTTTCTTGAGCGAATTTGCCTCGACTACTGTCATCTTTTTCTTCTACTTTTGAGTTGCAAATTTCTTCTAGTGCTTCTTGTATAAGGACCTAATTTTACTGCCCTTACTGCCTCAACGCGTGCTGACCACCTTATGAAAGAAATTTTCTTTACTGAGACAGCATCTTCAGAAATTTTCAGCTTTTTGCATGACAGCGCAGATCTTTTGGAAAAAAAGTTATCATTATTAATTATTTTTTTTTAATCAATTTCTATGCCAAATTTGAAGGAGTTTCTATGGCATAATGAATTTATTTTCAGAGGGAGGAGTTTTGTTGATTGTGTTTAAAATATAGACTAATTCAAGTGATCAATTACATTTGAAAAGTCATATTTTCTTCTTTATTAGCAGTCAAACTCTATGTATTATCGATGAATAACAATAAAAGTCACTTATGGAGGTAATCATCTCGGTACTACATTTTATGTTATTAACAAGACAAGACGTTTTATTATTTTTGTTTATTGTTAAAAATGTACACTCATGTCCATAAATTAAGGATAATTCAGAATCACACAGAAACTGATCTCTAAAATAAAAATTTCACCTGTGGAATGATCACACACATCTTGAAGAAGAATATGCAAATTACAGGAAACCACCAGATGGCGTGGATGGTACGTCACAATGACGAGAGTGTAAGAGAGGGGTATATAAGGAATGGTGGCAAAGAAGTAAAATTGTTCACAAGCGCTGTGAAAGCCTTTCAGTGCAAAAACCGCATAGTTATAGCACAAAGGAGGCATTTGGATGATGTTTTACGTGGCAGAATTATCGGACGACTGGAATGTGGACGTACCCAGCTGGAAGTATCCGAGGAACTTGGAATCGCCCAGAGTGTCATCTCCAGGCTTTGGCAACGATTCCAAGATGATGGTAATGTGAGTAGACGTTACAGCACAGGTCGCCCCCGAGTTACAACGCCGAATGAGGACCGCTATTTGGCAGTTACTGCCAAAAGAAACAGACGGAGTACAGCATCAGACCTGTCTCGTCAGCTCTCTTCAGCTACCGGTACGACAGTTTCAAGGCAGACCGTGTACAGACGCTTAGGGCACATTGGTCTATATGCTCGTAGGCCTGTCAGATGTGTTCCACTTACCGCAACTCACTGTCGCCTGCGATTAACCTGGAGTAGAGAGCATGCATTGTGGACACCGCAACAGTGGTCTTGTGTGATGTTTTCCGACGAGTCCAGGTTTAGTTTGGAGTCTGATTCTCGCCGGACATTCATCTGGAGATCGCCAGGTACCCGTTACCACCAAGAGAACACCATTGAAAGACACCGTTACGGTGGTGCAGGATGGCTCGTTTGGGGAGGAATTATTCTTGGTTCCAGAACTGACCTGCATGTTCAGAGTGTAACGATGACAGGCCACATCTATCGGGATGTCATTCTGGAACAACATGTACGTTTGTTTCGGGGCGCCATGGGTGCTGAATTTGTGTTTATGGATGACAACGCCCGTCCTCACCGTGCAAACATTGTAGACGAATGCCTTCAATCGGAGGATATCACCCGTATGCATTGGCCAGCATACTCACCGGACTTGAATCCAATAGAGCATGTGTGGGATATGCTTGGCCGACGAATTGCAGCCCGTCAACCCCCTCCCACCTGTCTACCGGAACTTCGGAGTGCATTGCTTGATGAGTGGTGTAATATTCCCCAAAATCAGATTGATCATATGATACTCAGCATGCCTAGGCGTTGTCAGGCCTGTATTGCATCGTCCGGGAGACATACTCCGTATTAACCATCCTACTAACCATGTTATACTGTTTTTTGTAAATAGGTTCTTTTTTGAAATTTGGTCAAGGCAGTAAAACTTGCAATTTTTATTTATTATGTCAAACATATAGCATCTTTTTTTGCTCTTTACTTTTTGTTTAATAAATAGACTTTACAAATAAGTCAAATTTGTTTTGCTTCTTTCTCTTTCTTTGCCTGAACTTCATTATCCTTAATTTATGGACATGAGTGTATAAATATAAATAAATAATCAATAATAAAACCGACTCTGTCAAAAGTTTTTAAATTGATATTTTTCGATATGATATGCAAAATTTAAAGATCGAGAAATATCATAGTTGAATTTTATAAGTTAATTTTTAATAGAAGTGCTTAGCTTAAAATTTATAGTAATCGATTTTCACAGTTAAAATAAACTGCATGTTTTATGATACTAAATATTCTTAAATGCTACATTAAATTTAACTTTATTTTCAACAATATTACTCAAACCACAGATAGTCAGGTTACAATGTAGATCTTACTGTTAAGGTACGCTGATTCCTGACTCACTGATTCCGGAACAATTTCGGTTCAAGCACTCCAAGATAAAACTTTTACCATCATTACTCCAAAAAGATTAAAAAGTTAAGTACAAAAAGCATAAAAAGTCTACACCGTTTGTATGATTTGATCGAAATTTTTCCTGTGTATTAAAAAAAAAAAAAAAAAAAAAAAAAAAAATCTGCGATGCTTTAAAAATCTGAAAATCCACCCGTTCCCAAATCTACAAGCGATTTTCTTCTATTTTCAGCTGTATCTTATTTCCGAGAGTAAAAAAAAAAGTTTATAATTTGCGTCACAAAATTAGAGTTGCATCTGATAATGACGTGATACTGATGTCGCGGTTATATCAAGTTTTGAAGGGAAAGTTCCGATCGCAATTCGTTTAAAATAGTTTTTCTAGATTACCCAGTTTGACTTTTTTCACAAATAAAATGATTTACTCATTAAACATTGATATAAGAGGGGATGTTCCCAGCGAAACGAAATCTTTCGAATACGAAATGTTTTCGCACGTTTTTAGAAGAAAATGAAATCCCGATTTCGGTATATAATAAAAAATGAATATGAATCTTTTCATATTAACCCATTTATGCCTAGCGTCCCTTTTTTGGGACGGCATTTTCGCTATTAGTCGAAAACGTTATTTATTTTTCCTAGCCTTTATTCATGAGTATTGAGCCTCAACTCTACAAAATATTTTAACATGACCAAGTAGGATGTTGATATTTCGATTTTTATGCATAATGATTTTAAAAGAAATCATCCCTTTTTCAAGAAGTTGACATCAGAAATTTATCTATTATTTCTGTTATCAGTAAAAATCGAAGAAAGTCGCAAAAATGTCCAGGCACAAATGGGTTAAGTGGACAAAGATTAGATATATTGAGTGCAGACATGTTTTTGACGATTTTTTTCCTAGATCCCGTTGTAATTGCCTCTACAACGGGCTATACCTTCTAGCAGGGGCGTAGCCAGAAATTTTTCATGGGGGGGGGGTTACGACTACTACAACTCATATATATGTATACGTGTGTGTGATAATGTAGTGATGAATATACATTTTGTATGGCAAAAAATTTCTCATGGGGGGGGGTATGACCCCCCTAAACTCTCCCTCCTTGGCTACGCCCCTGCCTTCTAGAGATTAAATATTCATTTTTTCAGCTTGCAACTAAAGTTCTGAACGTCAATGTGAAGGGCAGTTACTATTTCAAGTGTACAATGTATCATTCCCTCACCATTAAACAGATTGTTTCAAATTTAAGCTGTAAACTGAATCTTTATTTCAATTCTATAAGGTACACAGCAAATACCACACTGTCTGTTTAGCTCGCCTCCCCATGATATTATAGAAACACTTTAATTAAATTTGACAAAAGATTCAACACAAAAGTTAAATACGCTTTTTTTTCGAAATGCATCGAAGATACTGCTTTTGAATTAAAAAATATTATTTTTTGCTTAATAAATTGAATATATACGTATATGCATGCATATACAAATGACAATCACTATAGGAACTTCATTAATAGGGATTATGGACTCATTATTATTGGGTACCTCGCTATCATAAAAGATATACAATTACAAAATCTCATGCAGAAGGGCACTAACACAGAATTCCATCAAAACTCTTTCTAAGCGGCATTGGAACTCACTTTGCATATGATTTAGATTACTACATACATAATACTGCCTTAATACACAACACTCCTTTTGAAGTATTCAATGCTTGGAAAGTGAAAGTACTTTGAATCTTTAAGTACAATATTGCTAAATTTGTAAAACACAGATCTCCTGTCACTAGTCATTTTCATGCTCAAATAGACTTTAGAAAGCAGCATTTCATAATTACTTATGTAGATAAATTCTCCAATAATTATGATTTTATATGTAAAAGTTATACCACACACTGTTAGCCTCTTCAATTGTAAAAAAGAGTATCTATTCCTCTTCTACTGATCTATCTACTGTAGTCTGTAATAAAAAAATTCTGGCTTTCTATAAACTTCTTAACCTACAACATAATAATCTACACTAAACTTACATTGCACTAATCCCTAAATTTCATAAATCTCCTTTAAAGTTTAGAACAGTTACAATAGGATGTAATACATATAGTAACGTAGCAAATAAACTTTTATTGAAGATACTGTCTGTTATGCATGAGTATGATATAAAGCGTAATGATTACTCTATAGGAAATAGTTATGATCTACGCAATACAATATGTAATATTAATAATATTACCTCTTTATATGTATATGATTTTAAAGATTTATTTAACAATATTCCTCTTGACGACTTTTACAATGTAATTGATGAATTATTTGAAACTTGTGTTAATAACGTTATGCTTCCATCCCATGCTGATGTAACTTATTTCAAATGCCTATCTAAATTTATTATCTATAGTAATTATATTCTACATAACAATAAAATATATCTACAAAATCATGGTATACCACAAGGTGATTCAGCATCCAGTTACCTTGCAGATCTATACTTATATTACTATGAGAAAGACTACACTAAAACAGATATCATACTTAAGCGATATATAGATGATATCTTACTAGTTAATAATACTATAATAATAATAACATTATATTCCCCATAAAATATCCTTCTGCTCTGGAATTAATTAAAAATGATATGCTTAACAATTCTGTTAGTTTTTTAGATCTAAGTATCTCTATCACTCCTAGAAATAACCTTAGTTTCAATATATATGGTAAGAGAAAAGATTTTAATTTTGAAGTAAATAGCTTCACTCATTTTTCATTGTACTTACATAAATCAGTATTCTGCAATATCATCAATCAATAGTTTTAAGCAAGAATTGATCAAAACTGCATTGTCTTCCATGTACAACTAAAATAGGAAATTGAAACGAATAATTATTCAATTAAATTTGCGAGTGATAAGAACGTGGACTGTGGAGCTGCTACGTCCCCGAAATTCGGATTTTTGTTTAAAAAATTATAATACTGTTTCATGTTAAATTCAATCTTTTCCAATTTTGCCACCCCCCCCCCTCCTGCATTTTGTGTCTGCGCGCGAGCCCAGAGAGTGACATTTTAAGTAGTTTTAATATTTTTTTTAAAATAAGGGATTATATAATATGATAAAATTACAATTGTTAGCTTTTTAGGGGTCGTGGTAGCCCACCCAGGTAGCACGAAGATATTGACGAATGTCTACCGATATCGGGCAATATTTTGAAAGTCTCTGAATGTCATACATTGAATTTACGACATCTCCCGATATTGGCAGATATTAATTAAAAGTAATCCTTTTTAAAAACATTTAAGAGAATTTCTTCAATTATTTTATAACCTTATCATTCAGAAATAACATCCTAATTTTTTTTTTTTCATTTAGTCCAATTTTTTAGCGATATACTCATTTCAATATACTATTTTAAACATTGGTGAATATCAAGGAATATCGCAGAAATGATATTCTGTTTACAACATGGGTGAATATCAGGGAATATCGCAAAAATGATATTCTGTTTACAACATTCAACTCGCGCATGCGTACTAATCGTTATTCTTGGCGGGTCGGAGGAATTCCCAAACATCAACGACGTGGGAAATCGGAAGGTCGGAGTCGCCAATGAACTTATTTCAGGATACATTGCTGATCGTCATGTCAAAGGATATAGAATTATCTTCTAAAATGTAGGTACATCTTTTATGTTATTTAACTGTCATTTACATTGGTTTTTTTATATATTGATTTATGTATTGTTTGTTTATATGACGATGCAACAAAGAATATGCTGCACATCAAATCAGTATTTTTTTTCTACAATTGTGTAAATATTTCGTGAAAGGTGTTTTTGTCTGCACTTTCTATGTTTGCGATATTTTGAAAGAGAACGTAAATCTATTTGCCGTTGCGGTCATTATGTGAAATATTCTTGTACATTTTTATTGTGATTGTTATAGTGCACAAAAAATATAATATCGAAGCTTGGGGGGGGGTGATTTCAGCTTCTTAGAAGCAAAAAGTTTATCTTCATCGCAGTTTATATCAGAAGCTTTAATTTAGTCTCGGAACATATTTCTAATTTTTTTTTTTTTGGGGGGGGTGGCGAGTGCAGAGCTTTTGAAACGTTTAAAGCTCAACTTCATGTGTTTAAAATTAATGTGAAGAAACACCAGAATTATATTCAATATTAAGTAGCTAAGAAAATTGGAGGAAATACAAATTCTTATTTTTTTTATTGTTTAGTGGTTAGTCTAGTTCTATTGGATTCAAGTCCGGTGAGTATGCTGGCCAATGCATACGGGTGATATCCTCCGATTGAAGGCATTCGTCTACAATGTTTGCACGGTGAGGACGGGCGTTTTCATCCATAAACACAAATTCAGCAACCATGGCGCCCCGAAACAAACGTACATGTTGTTCCAGAATGACATCCCGATAGATGTGGCCTGTCATCGTTACACTCTGAACATGCAGGTCAGTTCTGGAACCAAGAATAATTCCTCCCCAAACGAGCCATCCTGCACCACCGTAACGGTGTCTTTCAATGGTGTTCTCTTGGTGGTAACGGGTACCTGGCGCTCTCCAGATGAATGTCCGGCGAGAATCAGACTCCAAACTAAACCTGGACTCGTCGGAAAACATCACACAAGACCTCTGTTGCGGTGTCCACAATGCATGCTCTCTACTCCAGGTTAATTGCAGGCGACAGTGAGTTGCGGTAAGTGGAACACATCTGACAGGCCTACGAGCATACAGACCAATGTGCCCTAAGCGTCTGTACACGGTCTGCCTTGAAACTGTCGTACCGGTAGCTGAAGAGAGCTGACGAGACAGGTCTGATGCTGTACTCCGTCTGTTTCTTTTGGTAGTAACTGCCAAATAGCGGTCCTCATTCGGCGTTGTAACTCGGGGGCGACCTGTGCTGTAACGTCTACTCACATTACCATCATCTTGGAATCGTTGCCAAAGCCTGGAGATGACACTCTGGGCGATTCCAAGTTCCTCGGATACTTCCAGCTGGGTACGTCCACATTCCAGTCGTCCGATAATTCTGCCACGTAAAACATTATCCAAATGCCTCCTTTGTGCCATAGCTATGCGGTTTTTGCACTGAAAGGCTTTCACAGCGCTTGTGAACAATTTTACTTCTTTGCCACCATTCCTTATATACCCCTCTCTTACACTCTTGTCATTGTGACGTACTATCCACGCCATCTGGTGGTTTCCTGTAATTTGCATATTCTTCTTCAAGATGTGTGTGATCATTCCACAGGTGAAATTTTTATTTTAGAGATCAATTTCTGTGTGATTCTGAATTATCCTTAATTTATGGACATGAGTGTAGAATTATGTGAGGCGAGACAGACGTTTTTATCATTACTAAATTGGGATTATATGAGACGAGACAGAAGTTTTTATCATTACTAAATTGGGATTATATGAGACGAGACAGACGTTTTTATCACTACTAAATTGAGATTATGTGAGGTGAGACAGTCGTTTTTATCATTACTAAATTGGGATTATATGAGACGAGACAGACGTTTTTATCATTACTAAATTGGGATTATATGAGACGAGACAGACATTTTTATCACTACTAAATTGGGATTATGTAAGACGAGACAGACGTTTTTATCACTACTAAATTGAGATTACGTGAGGTGAGACAGTCGTTTTTATCATTACTAAATTGGGATTATATGAGACGAGACAGACGTTTTTATCATTACTAAATTGGGATTATATGAGACGAGACAGACGTTTTTATCACTACTAAATTGGGATTATGTAAGACGAGACAGACGTTGTTATCACTACTAAATTGGGATTATATGAGACGAGACAAACGTTTTTATCATTACTAAATTGGGATTATATGAGACGAGACAGACGTTTTTATCATTAATAAATTGGGATCATATGAGACGAGACAGACGTTTTTATCATTAATAAATTGGGATCATATGAGACGAGACAGACGTTTTTATCACTATTAAATTGAGATTATGTGAGATGAGACAGTCGTTTTTATCCTTACTAAATTGAGATTATGTGAGGTGAGACAGTCGTTTTTATCATTACTAAATTGGGATTATATGAGACGAGACAGACGTTGTTATCACTACTAAATTGGGATTATATGAGACGAGACAGACGTTTTTATCACTATTAAATTGAGATTATGTGAGACGAGACAGTCGTTTTTATCATTACTAAATTGGGATTATGCGAGACGAGACAGACGTTGTTATCAATACTAAATTGGGATTATGTGAGACGATCAGGCGTTTTTATGATTACTAAATTGGGATTATGCGAGAAGCGTGAAAAAATAAGTCTCCAAAACTGAACCTGGCTTGGCGAAATCTTCCATATTTGTCTAGCAACTGGTCAACCCTATAGTCTATTACAAAGGTAAAGTAATATAACATGTTTGTCGAAGATTGTGAAACAACTTCAGCAGAAGATTTTAATAAACATTTCAATTTTGAAAAGTGTGGCCCCACCATCGCAGAGTGGATAAGTCACTCAAAATAGTAGACGGCTGAAGTGTGAAGTTCCCGTGTTCGGGCCAACTTCGTGTGCCTGTCGATCTAACGGTCTGGAGTTTTGGTTGGTTTTCTCCATATGTAACGTGAATACGTGTTAGAACTCTTTAGAAAGTCCTCCGACCAAGGCACCACCTATCCTAAGGCAGATCACCCAAGCATTGCCATAACAACACAAACAAACGAACAAAAGTGTTTTATGTAACGAGGACGAAAAAATACAGCACATTCATACGGAAAAAACGCTCTAAATACTGGTGTTAAACGATAAGATAAATAAAACTTTGTATAAAAAACACACATAAAATGAGACTTAAAGAAAGATACGATCGTTTCGACTGAAAATTCGTTCAGTCTTCCTCAGTCAAAGATCTTCCAATCTTTCTTCAAGTATCATTTTATGTGTGTTTCTTTTTATACAAATTTTTATTTATTTTATAGCACATTCATGTATAATGATGCAGTTTTCAACTTAATGAAATAAGAAAGAAAAATAAAATCGACGCATGGATCATGATACACTGTTAATATGTAGCACTTTAGTGCGTATTTAAATGAAAGTGTTAATTTTTTGTTTGTTTTTCATTTTCTGTAGCCTTTAAGCTCCTGCTTTTCCATTTTCATAAACGAAAATTCTTTCGAAGTATATAAATATGTTTTATTGCACAAATTCATAATAACAGAGCCTTCTAATTTCCATAACTAATTAATGTTAATATTACTAAAATACTTTTTTTGTTAGCTTTACTTGTACCCACGAACGACGATTATTAATACCCTTTTAATTATGTTTTTTTTTTTTTTTTAATCATGAACGTGACTAGCCAAATCAGAGAGCTTTTTTTTTTTTTCTTTAAATGCGTGTCACATTCTTCGGGGTTTTCTTTCTTATTTTATACACTCGGTCAGTTTTGATTAGAGGATCATTTAACATTCGCAAAATTAAATTTATCGGCGTCCGGATGATTAATGATCCCAACAAAAATTCGCTTTCGTAACGCAATCTGTGCCGCGTTTGTGTGAATGTGTTCGGAATTAATAAGCCGCAAAAAAGAAAACGTTCCATTTTAATTAAGTTGAAAAGAACTTTTAAAAATATAGTTCTAGAGAATGATTTAAATAATGTTAAAGAGTCATGGACTCACATTTGAATGATAAATATTTTACTAATTAACGGTTTTTCTTTCTTTTTAATTCAATATAAAACCACAAAACAAAATCAGAACCAAGGCCGTATCTTGAATTCTAATTCTCGCAGAATCTTAAAAGGACTCTTAGAATTTATAAAAGACATTATTGTTATTTTTCGACAAAGTAAATCTATTATTTTTTTTGCCATAAAGTTAGGGATGGACGCGAGACGAAAAATAAGCGTCTCGCGTCTCGCAAAATAGCCTAAAAGCTTGTCTCGTCTCGCAAAAATCCCTATATCGTAATGTTAAAAATGCGTGTCTCGTCTCGCAAAAAAGTTGTAAATCTCTGTCTCGTCTCGCAAAAAAGTCGTCTCGCGTCCATCCCTACATAAAGTATAATAAAGAAAAATCCAGTACTCAAAATATGAAATTTTGTGAACCATTTCATGAAAATGAATTAAAATCTGCATAAGATTAATAAAAATTCTGTTTTTGCCTGTTTTAAGAATACGAATTTTTGATAAGATGCCACAAAATCCTGCCGTTAAAAAATTAGTATTTAATAATCAATATTGTTAGCCAAATTAAAATTGACTAACATGCATTGCAATATTACTCACATGGCCTATTAATTTTAACCAAGCTCAGACCAACAGGTTACCTGCAAACTATGTAAATAACGGATTACGTCTATTGGTCGTAATTGAGACACCCCAATGAGAGATTTTCTGGAATTTTGTTATGCATTCATGCATGTGTACAAAAATTAATTGCACTGGAAAGGACTTTATAATGATTTATCTTTCTTGTTCACATATTAAAACACATAAATGTACTTCAGTGAAAATGAGAAATCAATATACGAATCTGTGCAATTCAAGCGCTGTGAAAACAGTTTCGGAATTCCCTGAAATATAGCCAACAAAACTCGCCAACGGAAAGTTTCCCCAAATTTTCGTTAGCTTACCCAATTATTACTAATTGGATCACCACGAAAGATATGTTCTAATTTCTAAATTAGAATAAACAGATTAAGGATAAATTGATGCATTTTAAACTATCAAAATTTGAAGAGATTAAGCACGATGAATAATTTTCGCTTACAGCAGAACAGACGATATCATTATTCATGCAATTAATAGAGAAAATATGTTTTAGAACGTGGTGATTTATTTTGGAATTAATTCATTCTCGATAGATTGAGGCCCCAATTATTTATTAGATTAGTTTCAATAAAGACTGGCATAATACGAGTGACTACCCGGGAACTAGTGACTGCAAGGTATCAGGAAAACGGATCAATACACTTTTTCTCAAAAGAACTACTTAAGATTCCTAGTAAATTCTAAGCCTGTGTGGTGCCCAACCTTTTACATATTGTTACGAATTTCTGGGTCTTTCTACAATTTAACGGTTAAATATAGTTAAAACTTCGTATTCTAAGCGTCAAATAATTAAAATTTGCATTTTGTTGCATCCAGTTCGGTTAACTGGAACTCGAGATTGAGAGTTTTGTATTTGCCCCATTGCTTAACATAGGGTTTTCTGGAAATTTCGAGAAATATTGGTGCTAGAGCTTAATTGACTTCGCTTTTGAGGACTTATTTTTGGAGACAAATTTTGCGCTATTTCGCCAAAAAGTCGCCAAGCTTAGAGACATTTTGGACATTTGACGCGATTTTTCCAATGGGGCCTGTAATGTTCGTTTTCTTGCAGTAGTATTACGCAATAACCTTGTATTACTCTTTAGCAATTCTATAACGTAATCAAAACGTGATTGTTCGGGGTCTCACAAGAGGTCCCAATTTATCTCGAATGTACGTCGAAGGGTTACAAAAGGCAGAAAGGCCGGGAGATTCGAGTCAGTCTGCTGTTGAATGCCATGAGAAACAGACATCCGTAAGAGCATAGGCGCTGTATTGGCGGTTGCAGAAGAAATATTTTGCTTTTTTTAGAAGCTTCTTATTGAGGGCTGTGTGTAAATCCTTCATTGCTGAGTCCTGAGGGACTGTTTATGATTTCCCTCGTGAATTTCCGCTGAATTTTAGCTTGTGGAATTATTTGTTTGTGAGTGAAATACAGCATCTGTGAAAGCTCCTGTACTAAGCGTACTGTTATAAGCAAGTCAGTGGCAGCTAGTGCCTATGAATTTTGTACAGCGGACTGTTCAACGGAGTTCTAGAAGCAATAAAATTTGTATTCCATCCTGAGAAGCGGACTTTTTACTAGAACTTTCGACATACACTGGACTTTAGAACACCTAACTCAAGAATTAAGAAGAGTTTTCTGCAACAATATCCTGCTCCAATTTCTTTTTAATGGAGATGTTCAGATTCGACATATAGCTCGAACATATTTTTACTTCCTTACGGTCACGTATAAAGTTTTATTTTGTAACCATTGCCAATTTTTTGTCTTTTTAAATGTAACCAATGCTAGCGTTATTAAATAAATAAGTAGTTGGGGGGTCAGTGGCGCACACAAGGATGCGAGGGGAGATTTTACACCGGTACCGCTTATCGAACAATTTTAATATATCTACTTACGCCACTGGTTGGAGTAAAAGCAAAAAACAAACTGTAAATCAACAGTCAACGGTAAGTCAAGTCAGTTGTCTGATCCTGAAATTAAAAATTGGTTACCACATTCGTACAAAAGTTGTCACATTTGAGTTTGTCGGCTGACTGACAAAAAAAGGGGTAATTCAACTACACTGTAATTTCAGATAATTACCTCAACTTCTAAAGTCTGCATATTCCAAATAATAGAAGGTAGAGTTCCATTTCACCACACACCGTTTTGGGCGAAAAATTGTAAAATTTTATCAATTTTAATTTTTTTTCGTTCTTTTTTTTTTCTGGAGATGCTCTTTGTCAGTCACCTGCCAGACAACGTCCCGTGCTAACTCTCTGCGATTATTTTCCTTGGCGGGTTAGTTAAAAGATGAAGTGTTTTTTCCGCCTCTACGAGATGATGCTGTTGAACTAAAAAGAGGGTAGCTGCAGCCACCGGAACTAAAACACCAGACAACCTGAAAAACAACACGAGACGAATTCTGCTACAGAACAGATTTCGTTCAAGTTTCTGGAGGTGGTCGCACTGGACATTTATAACTTCATGCCGCTATAGTAACTTTACACAATATTATTTTTACTTCTTTGTTATCGTTTTAAATGTAATCTAATCCTGACATTTTTAACTAAATAAGTAGTTGAAGGTCACTCGCATACGAAGGGAGGCAGGGGGACGTCAGGGGTCGTCTCTTGTCGAAGAATTTTTAACATAAAGCCCATAAACTGTTTATTACTTTCCGAACATGTACCATGTAAGGAAAGTATTGTAATCATGAAAAAATTAGACTTCGAGATTTTGGTGTTTTTACACGTTTTGAGGGCTTCTGAATCCATTTATGCTATTTTTACGAGATGTATGTATGTATGTGTGTGTGTGTGTGTGTGTGTGTGTGTATGTGTGTGTGTGTGTTTGTGTGTATGTGAGTGAACACGATAGCTCCTGAACGAAGCATTCAATTGAGCTCAAATTGAATATATATGTCATAAACCACCGTCGCAAGACCGGTATTCATTTTGGTGTGTATAGGACTTATAGTTTTTCTACAGGGCTACGACAAAGATTTCTTTTACATTATGGCCTATGGGGGGAATTTCTTGAAAGTGCGCTAGCGTTTAAACGGTAGATTCGATTGAGCTCAAATTGGGTATACATGTTGTAAACCACCGTTGCAAGACCGGTATTGATTTTGGTGTGTATAGGACTTATAGTTTTTCTACAGGGCTACGACAAATATTTCTTTTACATTATGGCCTATGGGGGGAATTTCTTGAAAGTGCGCTAGCGTTTAAACGATACATTCGATTGAGCTCAAATTCGGTATACATGTTATAAACCACCATCCTAAGACCGGTATTGATTTTGGTGTGTATAGGAGTTATAGTTCTCCTACAGGGCTACGACAAAACTTTCTTTTATGTTATGGCATAATGGCGTATGGGGAGAAATTCTTGAAAGTGCGCAAGCGTTTAAACGGTGCATTCGATTGAGTTTCAATTTGGTATATGTTTGAATTATTCATCGATTAAAATTTATTTAAGTGCTTGGTAATGATCTTAATCGTAAGTGTTCGGAAAGTTGAGTGGAGTCACTCCAGATTTCTTTTTAACATTACGCCTACCTAAGTAACCCCTTCCTCGTAAATGACATTTACTTAAGCCTCTGTGGAGTACAGGCAAGAAACAAAATTTAAGTCATATAAATCAGTGGCTGTCTTCCGTGAAGAAAATTGGTTACCACATTAGTACAAAAGTTTGCATTTGAATGTTTGTCGACTGATTGGAGAGAATATGTGATTCAGCTACATTGTGAAAAACATCTGAGGTGAAACATCTTCAAAAGCTTGAGCTGGAAGAACTGACCAAGGATAAACCATAGCACCTCCCCATTCTCCGCTTACCCAAACACCCAAGAGATCTCTGGCTGTTGTAGCTTTTAGACTGACGGCTGGACACGATTGCCTCATTGCACATCTCCATAGGATCACTGTTTTGAGTAGCCCCTTGTACCCCCTCTGCAGTAGCACCGAACTGATAGTTGCCGACCACCACCTGCTTAAGTACCCGGCGTTTCATGGTTTCTGTGTTTTCTTCCCATTTCTGGGGAGTTAGAGAACTTATGTCTGTTTCTGGTTAATACTGTATTTCGTATTGTGTATTTTGTTATGTGTTTTTGGGCGAAGGATAATTTCTCTTGCGCCTGCTACATTAAAAATGAAAAAAAAAAATTCCCCAAATGTTGTTTTGTAAATATAGCAGTTCAAAGTTGGAATGCTCATTTGTATTCAGCCCAAGTTTTAAAGCTTAAAAAAATAATTGTATTTTAACTACAGTAGAGTCTCGCTTATCCGACATAAAAGGGCCAGCACGATGTCGGATAATAGGAAGGAATCAAGAAAAAGCTTCTTAAACGTTAAGCAACTGTATCTTGGAACATAATACATGCATACATGTGTTACATTGGAAAAACTATCTTGCATCATAATCATGCTCTACAAATACAAGAAATCAATGGAGAAAATGAATTCAAAATTGAACTTACAGTTACATAACTATCTGTTGTCTGAATTTACGAGTGCTGCATGTTGCACTTAAGTTCAGTCCTGTGAGAATTTAAAAATTTTTTTTTATGGTAGTCTGTTTTCTTGATGAGTGCCGTTTCTTCGCCGTCAAATCTCGCCATCTTTGTAACATCATTATGTCAATTCCTATAGCTTCTTCTTGTTGCTCCATGCATTGATTTGTAGTCTATAGAGCCTAAACTCCACCGTTATGTGATATTCTGAGAGGCTAAACAGTCGGTGTTCGATTTCCATTTCCGTTGTCCTCGCTGTTGACAATTTCTCCATCATATATTTCATGCTGATCATCAACTTCCATCCAACTTTCGATTTCTTCCAAAGATACATCCTCGCATCCCAGGAATTCGTTGCACTAAAGGTAGAATCTTTCCCTCGGCTTCATCTGTGCTTTCCGTGTCCATATTTTCATCACTGTAGAGCAGATTTTCCCATTCTTTGGCAGTTGTTTGAGTCCTTACATCAGCCCAGGGTCTCTGCAACCCGACGTCGGATAATACGGAATGTCGCATAAACGAAGGTCGGATAAGCGAGATTCTACTGATGTTAAAAATGTAAAAGTACACCAGATTTCACCCTAAAATGATGCTAAATTAGTTGAAATATTTTTATGGAGAAACGCTGAACCATGATTTGGGTGCTTAAATTGATCGGTGTAACCAAATCATGGTGAAGCGTTTCTCCATGGAAAAGGATGCAGCTAATTTAGCGCCATTTCAAGGTGAAATATCGAACTCCTTCTACAGTGTGTAACAAAATTATAAGACCACTGTGGATTTTGTGATTTTTACTATAAATAACATAATTTTTTTTTTAATTAAATTAAGTTGATGTTAATAAACGAAATATAAAATATATGTATATTATTTTTTAAGAGATATTTAAATATACTAATTATTTTATCAAAAATTTAAAATTTTTCCAATCAAAAAACTGTAGCAAAATTATAAGGCCACTAGTTAAAAAAAAATTTTTTCTAATAAAACTAAAATGATGTTGAACCACCATTTTTCTGAATAACTTCAAATATTCGATTTTTCATTGATTGAATTAGGTTTCTGAACAAAAATTTGGGAATTTTGTCCCATTCATCCACGATAGCTAGTTCCAATTCATACACAGAATCATACTGACGGTTATTTGCATACACTGGACGAGCCAAATCGCCCACAAGTTCTCGGTGGGATTCAGGTCTGGACAGGTTCGGCTTGGCCAGTTTAAGACTTCAGTCCAGTTTTCTTTCTTTCAGTCCAGTTTTCTTTCTTTCTTCCAGTTTTCTTTCTTTTTTGAAACCAGTTTAATGGTGTATTTCAGCCAAAAAAGGAGGTCGAAAGACCCAGTTTCATATGTCAGCCGCAGTGAGGAAGCGGCTTTCGCAGAACACTTATGCCCATATCACACCTTCCCCTACGTTCAATCTTCAATTCAATCAAGTATTTCGTTCAACTTGTTCGACTATTTCACTCAACTGGTTTGACTGGAAAAGAGAATGAGCGAATCTGTGATGTCACTGCAGCCTCTCCGTTTGCTTGCCTGTGATTGGTCTATCGGAGAAGTTGAACAAGTTGAATGAAATACTCAATTTTTCCCGTACCGGGCGGGAAAAGTTGCGGATATTGAACATGCATATCGCACAATCCTTTTCACCCAACTGTTGTGGAAAACTGTTGAACGAAAGTGTTGCTTGAATTGAAGATAGGGAAGGTGTGATATGGGCTTTACATACAACAAGTGCTTACTATAAAATATCCTTTTTATTGTCATCGTTTAACGAACAAAAGCATTACACAGATGAAAGAGAATACAGTGAGAGCTTCTTTACGTAGATTGCAATTCTGCACGCGCGTGCTCGATGCTGCATTGTTCGACCGGCAGGTGTCCGAACCGCGCGTATACAGGGCACAGTGCTCGTTCAGCAGACTGCCGGACATCCGGTCCAAGTGACGCTGGAAAAACTGGTCCGCTTGCCGCCCGCAGTCTCTCGAGAGGTGGTCGTGTTGGCACTCCACGAATTCGGTGAAAGCGCTGCAAACAGTTAAAGTTAAGACACGTTGAAGAGCGAACAACATTTAGTGAAAGAACATGCAAATTTACGCAAGCACGCTTTGCGCATTTTACTCTTTCCGTTTCTCTAATGCTGTAAGGAATAACAAAAAAACCCTCAAAAGAACTGGTGTTTAACCCTTTAACGCGCTGTGATCCCGCTCTGGGGACACCAAACTCTGACGTTTTGACTGTTGCCAGTCACGAAGACTAGATTGGATTTCTATAAAAATAGTTGCGGGTGACACAGCTCCACGAGAATCCTTTACTTTTGAGCACGTCATTTCCCGTAAAAAGAAATGGTCACGATTCTTTTTAACAGCACTGACATCTGCTGAAAAATGGAAGAATGCGACAACAGCTGGATAGATGGCCCAATGCTGAAAAAGGGGCAGCCGTGGCCATCGCTCGACTTAACTACCAGCAAGATGGCGGACTATCGAAACGTTCATCGCGTGTCACAGATCTAGAGACCCCTTTTTTGACGTAGCTGGCTGTGCCGTACAGCCAGCTGTCGTCAAAAAAGGGGTCTCTAGATCTGTAGCACGCGATGAACGTTTCGATCGTCCGCCATCTTGCTGGTAGTTAAGTCGAGCGATGGCAACGGCTGCCCCTTTTTTCAGCATTGGGAAAGGGTTGCGCCTCAAAGGGTTAAAAGAAAAAATAATTAAAACTTTGTAAAATAACGCTCATAGAAGGTACTTATCAAAATGTACGCATGTTTCGATCGAAAAAAATTACATCTTCGTCAGCACCAGTAGAAGTCCATTCAATGAACGAAATAACACTCTAGTGCTAAAAATGACTTATAAAAATAATACTTTAATAACAAGAGTATTTCGGGAGTTTCTCTGTTAAAAATGGATACACATGCATTTGCAACTAGACTATCACGCCTACACTACAAAAAATATTTACCTCGATTACAGCGCGAGATGTGGGTAAACGTAACGCCAACACTTTGCAATGTAATGACTGTCAATTCGTTGTACAAGGTCCTTCGTGATTGGCTTATCAACGGCATTACGTCATTTCGAGAGTGGATTTACAACACTCAGTGCTGTATTCCAAATCTGCAGCACTTGTGCTGTATTATCTTACCGCAATATGAATGTGTAGTAAAATTACAGGTATTTCTTACAGTGTATAGATGGCGACTGGCCCGATAATATGAAAGAAAGTGTTTATTGCCATTCAACTATATTTCAACGATATTTTGGTGCTACTGTAATCTTAACTCATATTTAAAAAAAATTATTTTATTAATATTTTTTATGTGCGCGATATGTTGTTCTCATTAAAGTCATATCTTATAGATTCTGGATCCTTAATTTTATCTAGAGTATTGATTCCGCGATAAGTCTGATCATCACCTTGGAAACTTTTTGCAACTTTCGTTCCAAATTGAGAATTTCAAAATATTTAACGACACAACCGTATCCTCTTCACACCCTACGTGCCACCTCTGGCTTCCTACGTGCCACCTCTGGCTGAAAATAGCACTTTCATGAATCACGATGTCGTAAAAAGAGGTAAATTTTTAAAAAAATGAACATCCAGTTAGAAATTCTAATGCATGTACTGCTCCCATAGAAACCCAAAATTTGAGAAACTCCATGACTGTCAGTCAACGCACCAGCAATGCATCTTGAGGGCATCGTTGACGTCGATGACGTTTTGGCCGTCCGTTCCGACGTGATGGTAGTTGGTAAGTCTTCGGTACTGTCTGGCGCATTTTCTCTCGTCAGTAGAGACATGTCTGAGGCACGGAGCGTACCGCAAGTAGTCTGAAAGAAGAAACAGGTTAAAAGAAAAGTTTTAGTTAAAAGTCTTACGCATAAAAGAAAAGTTTACATAATCATGTCCATGTCTTTCGTTTAACGTGAATACGTCTTTAAATTTGCTTCCATAGTGGTAGGCAATTCAGGAAACCAGGGGCGTTGCCAAGGGGGGGGGGGATTAGGAGGGTCATAACCCCCCCCCATGAGGAATATTTTTGCCTACAAAATGTATCAGGTTGTAACGAAAGTTTTCCGCCATATCTGGCTGAAAAACTAACTTCTAACTCCTTATATAACTGTATTTGAACTTTCGGTACCAAACCTGCACAGTGTCACATGATACAACAATAGTACTTAAAGCTGTACTCATAATTTGTTGATATTCTAGAGCTGACTTTTTGCAACACAACTGGAAGTTAATGATGGTTCTAATCCTCTAGAGCTATAGTTCCATTTGGAGACACCTTGTACTTAATGATAACTATATTTTTCAGAGATTTCACAACACAGTGTTATAAAGTAATCCTCTTTCTTTCAAATATCAAAAATAGTTCGACAAAATATGAGCAAATACGCCAATGCGAACTGTGTTCTGACGATGTTTGCGGTGGCGGGAAACTTTCGTTACAACCTAATATATTCTTCACTCCCTCATCACACACATGTATGCATATAGGTGAGTTGCAGTAGTCGTAAAATCAGGGGGATACAGTTGGATGTTGCAGCTTGCATCTCTATCACGTACAAGCAAAATTTAATTTCACCACTCGATAGCTAATGGATCCAAGAATTCGTTACGTTGAGTGAGGACTGTGGCGCATCTCTTGCGGCGCAGGGGGAAGCGCCACCATTTTGAGGTTGTTTCTCTGGGGCGCATAATGCCCAATTCGTATGTATTTTGACTCGGAAAAGCTAGAACGTGTTCGTTTGTGATTCAATCGTCAGCTCTCGTCACGATCTACCGATTTGTGTACATGAAACACCGCTCATTGCCCGACTTCACGCTCAGCGAGTTTAACTGGTCTTTACATGGAAACTTCTCCAACAACGCTAGGTGATACCTGTATTGATTTAACGTTTACCAGAAATCTTGCATGCCATTTGTTTCATACTTTTCGTATCACAGACCTATCATATTGTTATTAAAGTTATAACACAGTAATTATTTGTTTACTTGGTTTCTTTCTTGAACCCGATGAAACTCAAAGAAAATATTACTCGTTACATATACGTATTCACATAAAACACGCTGACGTGTCCACGACGTATACCCCTTTTTTGTTCTCAAATGTAAGATTGTTCTTAAAAGAAATCATGCAACTTTTGAACAGTTTTTCAAAGAATTCAGTGGTGCTACAGACGCGAAAACATTTAGAACGGTTCTCCATAAACTGTATTGTGTATTCACATATAACAAGCTGCCGTGTCCACGACGCATACCCCTTTTTTTGTTCTCAAATGTAAGATTGTTCTTATAAGAAATCATGCAACGTTTGAACAGTTTCTTTACAGAATTCAATGGTGCTACAGACGCGAAAACATTTAGAACGGTTCTTCATAAACTGTATTATGCACGATTACCAATAGGAAACTTACAAACGTTACAAAAAAATTAAGCACACGGAATTTCGCAAATTTACCCCCCAAAAATAATTCTTGGACCCAATTTTTAAAAAACGATTCTTGCGCTTAATCATCGTTTTCTGAACGTTACTTGAGACATATGGGTTTATTGTTAATGTGAGTGCATAGTGCATTTGGTGTGGATGAGTTATTAATTTTTTTAGAGTATTTAACATCAGTGTTTTGTTTTTAAAGCTGTTCAAAGGTCATGTGACGGCTTTGGCTTTTTTAAAGATACAGCCTTACGGGGCGTTAAATTTTAACTTTGCAACAAAGTTGGAAGTGTTCATGATACAAGTTGGTCTCTTGTGCGCTAGCTTTGTAAATAACATAGAGAAGCTTTTTTTTTAAGTATTTGTTGGTTATTGCATTACAATAATGTGAAAATTTGTCTCATGAGGTGAAACTCATGTGTAAAAATATTCCCTCAAATTAACTCATATGCTAAAAAGATACGGAACAGAACAACAGTGACAAAAATAGATGGGACTGATTCTATACCATGCAAGGAAAAAACGAAGAAATAAAAAACCTAAGTCCGAACCAAAATATAGACACCATATGCCACATTTTAAAATCGAATGTCTTCCATACCATGTTCCTACTCTATCAGTATAATTCAGAAATATAATTTTATGCATCTCTTTATGTATTATAATTTATGACTGTGTCATTTTATCTCTCACCCCTTTATTGAAAATTGCCCGCAAAATGTGTCTCAAAAATCCGACATAAAAAAGCGGCATAAAAGTATGCGACATAATTTTACATATATTTAAATACTATTAGTTCACAACAGCTTTAATCTATTGTTACAATATTTCGTAAGCTGTAGAATACTCATCACATGCATTTTTCTATAAATAGGTTACAATCCTAAAAATTTCAACATAGGGTTACCAGGCGAAATACACAAGAAATGAGAGATAAAATGACATAGTCAATTACTATCGTTTTAATATGGCAATCATGAAACTAAAAAATTAGGGGGGGTTCAGGGGTCTCTCCCT
Source organism: Cheiracanthium punctorium (assembly GCA_038373885.1). Taxonomy (NCBI): domain Eukaryota; kingdom Metazoa; phylum Arthropoda; class Arachnida; order Araneae; family Cheiracanthiidae; genus Cheiracanthium; species Cheiracanthium punctorium. The sequence continues at coordinate 432,696 of JAWZYV010006042.1, read as the reverse complement.
GACGAGGCTCGAACAGCCAATTTATTATTATTATTATTTATATTTGTTATTAAAATATGAAAGTGTCTCCAATTTTCTTCTTTTCTTTGAAGAGTGGCTTTCCCCGCAACTTCACGTAAATACTTCCCTGATGGGATCCCTGAGAAAGCCCCCCACGGAGGGCAATCTCCCCTCGGCCTAGATCCCTCGTGGCAGATAATTGGCCGTAACACCACATTTCCATTTCTTTTCTTTGAAGGGGAAGAGGAGGGGTAGTGAACGAACGCAAATAAGTTTATGTTAGAAAACATTTTCGTAAAACTTAAAAAAAACCACAATTTAATATCTGAGAAGAACTGAATACGACAGTTACCATCTTGGAGTTCTCCTGGGATGCACAAGTCGTCGATGACGTGCCTTGAATCGGACACAACCGATTTGAAAATTCTCTTCTGAGCTGCTGTGAAGCAACGAAAACTGTGGTCTTCCACGCACGTGACACCTTTCTGCAGCTTTCTGAAACATAAAAAAAATTACCAGTACAGATTTCATTGTAAAAAGTCCTTACTTTATTGTATTGTAAATTATACCCAGCATCTAACCATAATTATTAATCCTTAACCCATTCGTGCCTGGATATTTTTGCGACTTTCTTCGATTTTTGCTAACACCAGCAGTGATTGATAAATTTCTGATGTCAACTTTTTGATCAAGGGATGATTTCATTTAAAATCATTATGTATAAAAATTGAAATGTCAACATCCCACTTGGCCATATTAAAATGTTTTGTGGAATTGAGGTTCAATACTCGCGAATAAAGGCTCGGAAAAATAAATAACGTTTTCGAATGATAGCGAAAATGCCGTCCCAAAAAAGGGACGCTAGGCATAAATGGGTTAAATAACTTGTGTTGCCTTTTGGTAACAAATCCAACTTAGTTTCATAAATATAAAGCAAATAAAATTGAAGCTTTAGTTGCAAAGTTTTTAAAATTCATGTGTGTTTAATTTTACAAAATGTTATCAAAAAATATTTCTTTTTTTAAAAAAAAAAGCTCTCTGTTGTCTGTTTAATAAATAAAAATTATAGTGCATTAGGCATCTAAAGGTTAATATGTTGGAGACTTTAACGTTTGATTCTACTTGTGTTATTTTTTTTTCACCAGTATGTTCAGCTTGTTTGTGTTCTCCCTCATTTGTAGTTAATACTGTTTTACATCAAACTTCTCACAAATAATAAATGTTTTCACTATTTATACATTTTGTTGGCATTTTTACCTTTAAAGTAGTGTATTTTATTTCTTACCAACAGATTGCACGCAAAATCTTAACCTTTTTCCTTATAAAGAAGAAAATAAGTCATCAAATTTTCACGATCGCTAAATACTCGTTTATTGTACCCTGTACTAATAACAACTGTCTTAAATTAAAAATCAATGGAAAAAACATCCTCGAGCAAGCAAAAAAATAAAAATCTGGAACCCAACGATGTTTTTGCTTCGAATGGACGTCTGAACCAAAAATGGCATTGTATCGTTAAAAAATTATACCGTTCAGGTGATTTTGATGCGAAAGACAGGACAGTGTCCAAGACAACCTAAAAAGTTTGAGGATACCGAATGGTGCAAGTATTTACCACTATTGGGTGGAAACTCGGCCAAAAATCAAGTTACAACAGACAGAACAACTGAGATTTTCACAAAAAACCCACTCTTATCGCTTAACAACACACAAAAGATGACCTTTAACGCAATGTTAAGTTATATAAAAGTGAAGGGGAAAAGGAAAATAAAATGTTAATCATATTCATAATATTCTTATATGTTGTAATATTCATAAAAAAATAAGAAAAATAAATATAATTTTGATAAATGAAGATAGAATAATAAATACGGATTACCTAAAAACCCTATGCGTATATAATATCTTTTTATGTTAATAACAAAATTTGTGTAAAATAAATGCTATTAAAAGTATTTATTTTATTTCCTTTTTCAGGTGCCCTCGGGTGCGGGGTATCTTTTGGTCCACTTAGAAGTGCCCTCAACAGAGAGTGCGACCCATTCATGAGGTCAGATATACACACAAAAAGGCACGTGTGACAGTATCACCCTGGTACCGGGGTCATCACGCCACAAAGTAATGTTTCCCAAAACTCCTTTTTAAACAACACCAAAACCCTATTTCAATTTTGTTAACCTATTTATGCCATACGTAACAAACCGTTAAACAAAATAATACACTTACTTGAAATATCATGTAATTTTACAGTCAATATAAGTCATTTTACAGAATAAAAAAAAAAAATCGGTTTTTCCTAAGATGGAGCGATTCCCCAGTTTCCTATATCAGGGGCGTAGCCAGAAATTTTTCATGGGGGGGGGGGGTTACGACTACTGCAACTCATATATATGTATACATATGTGTGATAATGTAGTGAAGTATATACATTTTGTATGGCAAAAATTTCTCATGGGGGGGTTATGACCCCCCTAACCCCCCACTTGGCTACGCCTCTGTCCTATATAATTAAATCTATCCAATTTAACCCTTTAACGCGCAGTGTTACTGCTCTGGGAACACCAAACTCTGACTTTTTGACTGTTGCCAGTCAAGTAGAATAGATGTCATTTCTATAAAAATAGTTGCGGGTGACATAGCTCCACGAGAATCCTTTACTTTTTAGCACGTCAACAAAAATTGTCACGATTATTTTTAACAGCACTGACATCTGCTGAAAAATGGAAGAATGCGAGAACAGCTGGATAGATTGCCCAATGCTGAAAAAAGGGCAGCCGTTGCCATCGCTCGACTTAAGAACTAGCAAGATGGCGGACGATCGAAACGTACATCGCGTGCCACAGATCTAAAGACCCCTTTTTGACGCAGCTGGCTGTGCGCGGGCACAGCCAGCATTGGGAAAGGGTTGCGCTTCAAAGGGTTAATTGAATTTATTTGAAAGTTATAGTTATTTTTTATTCGAAAAACTTAGGTTCCTGTTACGTTGCACCATCGTAAGAGTTCATTTTGACAAATGGTTGTGTTATTTTTAAATTCTTTCTAAAATGTAGGTCATGCCAAAGCGAATTAATCATTTTTCCCCGTATGAATTATTTCGTCTTGCACTTATCTTCATGAAAAATTTACTCTCTGGTATTACCTGCACACCAAGTGCAACTCCTGGCGCGTTGCTGGCAAGGCCAAGTTGTCCGTTTCCGCGATGGCTTTCAAGATTGTCAAGCAGTCTTCGAATTCTTCAGACGTGCAGTTGTAGTCCTTATCGGCTAAGCTACCTGTAACAGAAAAGAAGTCCGATTTTAACAGACTTCGAAAAAGGAGACAATAATCAATTCGTCAAAATATTTTTTTTTCTTTTACCCTTTAATGCGCAGTGTTCCCGCTCTGGGAACACCAAACTCTGACGTTTTGACTGTTGCCAGTCACAAGGAATAGATTTTATTTCTATAAAAATAGTTGCGGGTGGCATAGCTCCACGAAAATCCTTTACTTTTTAGCACGTCATTTCCCGTAAAAAATGGCCGCGATTATTTTTAACAGCACTGACATCTGCTGAAAAATGGAAGAATGCGAGAACAGCTGGATAGATTGCCCAATGCTGAAAAAAGGGCAGCCGTTGCCATCGCTCGACTTAACGACCAGTAAGATGGCGGACGATCGAAACGTTCATCGCGTGCCACAGATCTAGAGACCCTTTTTTGACGCAGCTGGCTGTGCCACACAGCCTCAAAATGTTAAACGTATGGTTAACGATAACTTTCACCGTGTAAACCCGTTTCAATAATTCTTTTTTATTTTATTGGAAGGAGGATATTTTAGGAGTGGCTCCACAAAAATTTGGTCACGTTTTGGTGATATTATCATTCTAAAAAATCAGAAAAACAGGAAATGCTTTTAAACCAGTTGCCTAAAAGGTGGCAAGTGTCCAGAGATGGTAGTAGCAGGGCTCGAAAATAACGTTGATCTTCTTATTGGTCCAAGACCAATAAAATTATATGAAAGATCAAAATTTATTGGTCCGTCAGTCCAGTAACGTTTTATCTACATGTTTCTCTCGCAGCTTTGCTTATGTAGTTCCACAATACATTTCTTTTGTTTTGCAATTTTTTTTAATCTGATATACAGACCAGAGATAAATGTTACGGACCAGGGAAGTCATGAAGTGGCTGGTCATTTGTACAGCTGATATATTCTAATTTCTACCTCTGATAGAAGTATGTTAAAAGCCGCCAAGGTTATCCACTTTTGGCAATTTATCGTCACGTCTGAAGGAAAAAAAAAAAGTTTCCAAAACTGAAACTAGCTTACCGATATTAATCTGTATTTGCCGGAAAATTACCAAATCCTACTGTTTTACAATAAGAATAATTTTTCTTTATGGTAAAATAACTGATCAAGTCGGTTTTCTTTTTACAAAAAAATCACACTTATTCTGTGTTAAATTTATATTAAATTTATACAAGTGATTATAATATACTTTCCAACAGGATTTGGCTTGCATATGTAATACCGTTCAACTAGCTAACCTATACCCTTCCATCCTTGCAAAGAACACTGTGGCAGTGATTCCTCTTTCTGTACCCATCATTGCTTCCCTGCATGGGTATTTAATGCTCCTGCTATTTCCCAATGTGTTGCACCCAATAATATAAACGCAAATTATCTTTGGAAAGAATTGTATAATCCATGCAGCCGACGTGATACATATATTTCATTTTTTATAAGATTGGATATCGTTTTTTTTTAGTCTTCTTTTTATATGATTTTCAAGGTAAACAAATGCATCATGTATTAGATGATCATCTCTATTCTTTCTTGTTTTACTTTTTGCATCATCTTTCTTGTTTTACTTTTAACGCCTCCAGTGATTGTTAAACTACAAACATATCGTTTCATTCTTAACATTTCGCTTCGATTGCTAATTTTAAGGGGGAAAAGCATTTCTATAGTAAAAAATTATTCGAGCATTGGTTGAAAAATGAACAAAAATTTATGCAGCACTTTCCAGGGGTTGTTCATTTGTTTCTGACATATGCGCGAAACTGGAGGAAAACGTACTTTTATTTCTGCTTATTTATTTCTTGTTTAAAATGTCGAGAAAATGTGTCATTAACATTTTCTTACTGAGTTCACACGCTAATTAGTTTTTTTTTCTTTCTTTGTGATACGGCTAATTTTTATGTTCATTTAAAACGTTCTGCTGGGCAAGTATTCACAAAATCTACAAATTTTAGATTTGCAATGCAAATGGTTAGTTTACTTCTTTCCAGAATACTTTATTTTAAAAGAAATGTAACTCCGACTAATTAATTTTATTCCGTTAATGCACTGATGACATTTTTAGCTACACGTAAAAAAATGTTTTGTTGAATTGAACAAAATCTTGTTGATTCAACAAAACTTTGGTTGGCGCTATTTCAACATAATAATTTTGCTAATTTTAATGAATTTTTTGTTAAACTAACAAAATATTTTATTATATTAACAAAAATTTTGTTGATTTGACAAAAATATTTCTTTGGAAAAGAGCCAACCAAAATTTGTTGTCCGACTAATTAATTTTATTCCGTTAATTCACTGATGACATTTTTAGCTACACGTAAAAAATGTTTTGTTGAATTGAACAAAATCTTGTTGATTCAACAAAACTTTGGTTGGCGCTATTTCAACATAATAATTTTGCTAATTTTAATGAATTTTTTGTTAAACTAACAAAATATTTTATTATATTAACAAAAATTTTGTTGATTTGACAAAAATATTTCTTTGGAAAAGAGCCAACCAAAATTTGTTGTCCGACTAATTAATTTTATTCCGTTAATTCACTGATGACATTTTTAGCTACAAGTAAAAAATGTTTTGTTGAATTGAACAAAATCTTGTTGATTCAACAAAACTTTGGTTAGCGCTATTTCAACATAATAATTTTGCTAATTTTAATGAATTTTTTGTTAAACTAACAAAATATTTTATTATGTTAACAAAAATTTTGTTGATTTGACAAAAATATTTCTTTGGAAAAGAGCCAACCAAAATTTGTTGTCCGACTAATTAATTTTATTCCGTTAATTCACTGATGACATTTTTAGCTACACGTAAAAAATGTTTTGTTGAATTGAACAAAATCTTGTTGATTCAACAAAACTTTGGTTGGCGCTATTTCAACATAATAATTTTGCTAATTTTAATGAATTTTTTGTTAAACTAACAAAATATTTTATTATATTAACAAAAATTTTGTTGATTTGACAAAAATATTTCTTTGGAAAAGAGCCAACCAAAATTTGTTGAATGAACAAAACATTTTTTTTTTTCAGTGCACTACAGCTGTCACTGTACCGTCTCAAGAATATACTCGTTTTTTAGCGGTCTGCAAAAATTTGTTGACAAAATTTCTGTTGGATATATAAACTTTTTGGATAAAAATGTCCCAAATAGACACATTCCCCCCCCCCTCACCCCCCCCACAGTAGTTTGATTGTTTGTGTTGTCATAACAACGCTACGCATGGGCGATCTGCCTGGGATAGAGGTGCCTTAGTCGGACTTTCTAAAGGGTTTTAGCACGTATTCACGTTACATCTGGAGAAAACCGACCAAAACTCCAGACCGCCGCTCAACGGGGGCCTAATTCGGGACCTTCACACTTCCGTCGTCTACCATTTTGAGCGTCTTATACACTCGGCCCATTATTTAAATTTCTGACATCCCAGTTTTCACTATTGTAAAAGAATTTATTAAAAGTCAGAGATAAAATTTGCCTGGTTCAGTTAGTTTACACAGTTAACCTTGTTAGTTTTCTAACGGGAAATGCTGAAATGTGCAACGACGTCAAAAAATATTTTTTTTTTTTTTACATAGGCCGTTGTAGAGTAACGTAATCCTATGATTCATAGTTTTGGGTGTTCCTTTAAGAAGAGCTACACGGAAAAATGTGTTATGCTGAATTGAACAAAATTTTGTTGATTTAAGAAAAATTCAGCTGGTGCTATTTCGACCGAATAATTTGTTGGTTTCAACAAAATTTTTGTTAAATTTACAAAACATTTCGTTGAATTAACAAAAATTTTGTTGATTAAACAAAAATATTTCTACGAAATAGTTCCAAACAAAATTTTGTTAACCCTTTGAGGCGCAGTGTTCCCGCTCTGGGAACACCAAACTCTGACGTTTTGACTGTTGCCAGTCACGAAGAATAGATTGGATTTCTATAAAAATAGTTGCGGGTGACATAGCTCCACGAGAATCCTTTACTTTTTAGCACGTCGTTTCCCGTAAAAAAAATGGTCACGATTATTTTTAACAGCACTGACATCTGCTGAAAAATGGAAGAATGCGAGAACAGCTGGATAGATTGCCCAATGCTGAAAAAAAGGGCAGCCGTTGCCATTGCTCGACTTAAGTACTAGCAAGATGGCGGACGATCGAAACGTTCATCGCGTGCCACAGATCTAGAGACCCTTTTTTGAAGCAGCTGGCTGTGCGCGGGCACAGCCAGCTGTCGTCAAAAAAGGGGTCTCTAGATCTGTGGCACGCGATGAACGTTTCGATCGTCCGCCGTCTTGCTGGTAGTTAAGTCGAGCGATGGCAACGGCTGTCCTTTTTTCAGCATTGGGAAAGGGTTGCGCCTCAAAGGATTAAATCAACAAATTTTTTTTTTCCTTTTTTCTTTTCGTTTTTTTCTTCCTTTCGTTCTTTTTAACATCAGGTACAATTATTTAACGTTTTAGCAAACAAAACCCTGAATAACATTTCGAAAGTAATGTGTAGAGTTCAGACATTATTTTTCTGACCAAAACCTACAGCTTTATCTACAAAAACTACATTTTATGGTACCAAAGAGATTTCACTTTTACTGTTATATTAAATTCTCGTTGCTATGGAAACGAGGAACCCATCTTTTCCTCCTGTTGCTTCCAATGTGATTAACAACGCCACTGGGAACGCGCATTTGTCGCCGTACTGAAACATGAGCTGGATATATTTTTACTTTAAACAGGAAGTTCACCGCGTAAGTTTTCGCAAAATGAAGATGTATTTCAAAGCCGCATTACTAGCGTTCGAAATGTATGTTTCGATTTGTTTTTGCAGCGACGTAAAATATTAAGTATACTGGAAAGTAATGCTCTTTTCTACATAAAATTAAAACAAATAAGTTTTCAACAAGTATTGAATTGCAAACAAGCTGTGACTTAGCATAAGACTCATATTTGTTGAATTTTAAAGTAGAAATTTTATAAGTAACATTTTTTTTCAAGAAAAATAGCCACCTCGTGAGTTTTGTATTTTGTAGCAAGAATTTTATGGATATCTCTTTCCTTCTTTGAGATCACGCAGATTATGTGAGAAGAACGTTTTGGGTCCCCTTTACCCCCCCCCCATTAGTTACGAGTTTTGGAAAATACTCTCCAATTTAGCACCTATGCTTTAAAAAAAAAAAAAAAAATCACATACGTGCTAAATTTCACGGTATTAGCTTCAGTAGTTTTGGCCAGGCAAAGTACTGACTTTCAAAACAATGACTTTTTTGGCGACGGATATAGAAATGCAAAAATCCTTTACAGGGTATTTATAAAAGTATGCCGACAATTTTGAGAAATTACTTACAAAACTAAAGATATAAAAACCTATTTATCTATCCATTTTAAAACAAACCAAACACTTTTACTTTTCTACGCTGAAAACCATTTTTAGTAAATGTGCTGCACTCTGAAATGTATATGGTCATTCTCAAAAAATGTTACTGTTATTAATTTATGTAAAGCTTTACTGACCAACTGTACTGTTTGTTGTACAGTTCAACAGAACTCTTATTTTTATTTTTGCCTCATTTGAAAATATACCTGTAGTGTACCTAAGTGTTTGTGAGCTGAGGATTTGAGCAGAGAACTTAAAAAAAAAATTATTAACATTCTTGTAAGTTGGCGCACGATAAAGCTATAACCTATAGTGCAAATACTGGAGGATAAAATACAGTTTCGTGTTACGAAATTAATTAAGCATCACAAAATTTTCAGTTTTTTTCAATTAGTTCATGCTCACGCCATTTTAGAAGAAAAAATCTGGAGTGACTCCACTCGACTTTCCGAACACTTACGATTAAGATCATTACCAAGCACTTAAATAAATTTTAATCGATGAATAATTCAAACATATACCAAATTGAAACTCAATCGAATGCACCGTTTAAACGCTTGCGCACTTTCAAGAATTTCTCTCCATATGCCATTATGCCATAACATAAAAGAAAGTTTTGTCGTAGCCCTGTAGGAGAACTATAAGTCCTATACACACCAAAATCAATACCGGTCTTAGAATGGTGGTTTATTACATGTATACCGAATTTGAGCTCAATCTAATGTATCGTTTAAACGCTAGCGCACTTTCAAGAAATTCCCCCTATAGGCCATAATGTAAAAGAAATCTTTGTCGTAGCCCTGTAGAAAAACTATAAGTCCTATACACACCAAAATCAATACCGGTCTTAGAATGGTGGTTTATAACATGTATACCCAATTTGAGCTCAATCGAATCTACCGTTTAAACGCTAGCGCACTTTCAAGAAATTCCCCCCATAGGCCATAATGTAAAAGAAATCTTTGTCGTAGCCCTGTAGAAAAACTATAAGTCCTATACACACCAAAATCAATACCGGTCTTGCAACGGTGGTTTATAACATGTATACCCAATTTGAGCTCAATCGAATCTACCGTTTAAACGCTAGCGCACTTTCAAGAAATTCCCCCCATAGGCCATAATGTAAAAGAAATCTTTGTCGTAGCCCTGTAGAAAAACTATAAGTCCCATACACACCAAAATCAATACCGGTCTTGCGACGGTGGTTTATAACATGTATACCCAATTTGAGCTCAATCGAATCTACCGTTTAAACGCTAGCGCACTTTCAAGAAATTCCCCCCATAGGCCATAATGTAAAAGAAATCTTTGTCGTAGCCCTGTAGAAAAACTATAAGTCCTATACACACCAAAATCAATACCGGTCTTGCGACGGTGGTTTATGACAAATATATTTGAGCTCAATCGAATGCTCCGTTCAGGAGCTATCGTGTTCACTCACATACACACAAACACACATATACACACACACATACACACACACACATATACATACATCTCGTAAAAATAGCATAAATGGATTCAGAAGCCCTCAAAACGTGTAAAAACACCAAAATCTCGAAGTCGAATTTTTTCATGATTACAATACTTTCCTTACATGGTACATGTGCGGAAAGTAAAAATCAGTCATCCTACTATATAGATACGCTGATCCCTGACTTCACTCTGTAACCATTCCGGTTCAACCCCTTCAATATAAATATTTTAGTGCCATGACTCCAAGAAGATTTAAAAGTTCAAAAAGATTAAAAAGCGGAAAAGGCGTTATTAGAATCTACACCCTTTATACGATCTGCTTGAAATTTTTCATAACTATGTATAAAAATATAAAAAATAATGTGCTAATTTAAAAATCTGAAAATCCACCGGTTCCCTCATTTTTTAGCGATTTTTTCGTTACTTTCAGCTACCTTTTATTTTCGAGAGTCAAAAAAGGCAATCGTTTGCGTGACAAAATGAGTTGTTGCATTGAATAGGACGTCCTATTCATCACGGTCATCGGGCTTAGAAAGGAAAGTGTGATTCCTAATCGTTTAAAATAGTTTTTCCAGATTACATGGTTTATTTTTTTTTCATAAATAATTCGGCTGCATGGATATAAGAACGGCTGTGTACATAAAACGAAATCTTTCGAATGCCGAAAGTTTCCGCGCGTTCCCAGAAGAGCATGAAATTTGATTTGGGTAAATAATAAAAATTGAATATGAACTTATTTATTTTAGGTGGACGAAGAGGAACTATATTGAGTCAAATGCTTTTCCTAACGCCCGTTGTAAGTGCCTCCAGAACGGGCTTTGACTTCTAGTTCAAATATATTTTAATACACTGATCATTTATACAGCTTTAATTGGCTTATTGCAGATCTGCAAGACGGTGATACAAAGGATTGACGGATGACTGCAAGATTTTCAATGTTTTAAAAACAAGCATAAGAATATCCTCCGTCAATTTTAATTTCCGATAATGTACAATAATGCAAAAACAACAAAATTTATGTTAATTAAAAAAAAAAAAAAAACTTGGATCCTATTATTTGTTCGTAAACAGCTACATTATCATTTCACTGCATCATGGCTCTCCATGCCGAAAAGTTGTTTTACAGGCAAAGTAAAGCTGCTGTTCTTGCACTTTCATGGAAGAATACGTGTAATTAGGAATCGAAATCTAATTATTCATTATTAAGCTGACATTAAGGAGACTATCAAACTGTAAGCTTTAATAAAAATTTATAGTTAAGCATTATCCAAAAATAAAAATAAAAATAAAAAACTTGGATCCTTATTTGTTCGTAAACAGCTACATTATCATTTCACTGCATCATGACTCTCCATGCCAAAAAGTTGTTTTACAGGCAAAGTAAAGCTGCTGTTCTTGCACTTTCATGGAAGAATACGTGTAATTAGGAATCGAAATCTAATTATTCATTATTAAGCTGACATTAAGGAGACTATCAAACTGTAAGCTTTAATAAAAATTTATAGTTAAGCATTATCCAAAAAAAAAAAAAAAACTTGGATCCTTATTTGTTCGTAAACAGCTACATTATCATTTCACTGCATCATGACTCTCCATGCCGAAAAAGTAGTTTTACAGGCAAAGTAAAGCTGCTGTTCTTGCACTTTCATGGAAGAATACGTGTAATTAGGAATCGAAATCTAATTATTCATTATTAAGCTGACATTAAGGAGACTATCATACTGTAAGCTTTAATAAAAATTTATAGTTAAGAATTATTAAAAAAAATAAAAAATTAAAAATAAAAATAAAAATAAAACTTGGATCCTATTATTTGTTCGTAAACAGCTACATTATCATTTCACTGCATCATGACTCTCCATGCAGAAAAAGTAGTTTTACAGCAAAGTAAAGCTGCTGTTTTTGCACTTTCATGGAAGAATACGTGTAATTAGGAATCGAAATCTAATTATTCATTATTAAGCTGACATTAAGGAGACTATAAAACTGTAAGCTTTAATAAAAATTTATAGTTAAGCATTATCAGAAAAAAAAAAAAAAAAAAAAAAATCAAAATGTGTGTTTATAGGCATTTGTTTTAGTAGGCAGATACTGTTAATTACTTCACTACATTATGAGTCTTCAAACAGAGAAAGTAGTTTTACAGGCAAAGTAAAGTTAATGAAATATTTTAAAAGCATTTCAGGGTAATACTGACTGTAAAATTGCAATTATTTGAGAATGAAATGTAAATGTTCACATCCGTACTGAAATCAAAAGGCAAGACAAGTGAAAGAAAGTGAAAAAGGGGGCTTGAAAATATCAGTTAACATGAAAGAAAAGATTTTAAAAAAAAGATGGCAATCAAAGAAAGCTTAGGATGTAATATCAAAGAATACAACTAATATTTATTTATTCATTTCGATTTGAATAATGAAAGAAAAATAACCTTCGAACACTTTTTTCCCAAGCAAAATATTTATCTATTGTTTCTTTGAAAAGGTTGACTGAAACGTATGACTATTAGTAAATAATTCTAATATGTAATGCTAAGTAATACTTTAACATAATTTTTTAAGTAATTCGAGACTAGTACCCGGAAACAGCGTTGATCGATTTAAAAGAGTACCCGTTGGCTTATCTTATTACTCTTAAATCTTGCGGATGTGGCAACTATTCCATCACTGAAATATAATTGTTTCAATATTGTTTAAGTGTGGGAGACCCTTTTCAACACTGTTGGACTGTTATAACTTTATTTGTGCGGCGATAAAGAAATGAAGTACAAGGTTACTGAATCCTGCGATAATTTTGTTTTATAAAATGTTATAGTTCAAACATTTTACATTAATATTCTATTAAAAATTATTTATCACCCCGTTAGGGTTTTTTTTGTGTGTGCGTTATCTTAAGGATATTGCTTTTCAGAGGTATCTTGCAAATATCGATGAATTAAAACAAACCATAGCTATAGAAATCTTGTCTTCAACACCAATATTGTTGAGAAGAGAGACAGAAAACTTGTTTCGAAGTGTTCACGTTTGCATTCAACATTTGCTGTAAGTAATGATTTGCTGTAAGTAACATTTTCAACATTTGCTGTAAGTAATGATAATGTAAAAAATTTGAATTAAATTATGCTTTTATAAAATAAAATTATCTCAGGATTAAGTAGCATGATGTTCCTCCATTTGCATTCTACCTCACAAATAAAACCCACAATGATGGAAATTGTCTGCCACACTTAAATAAAGTTCAAATAATTATACATCAGGGTTAAAATTTCGCCAGATTTAAGTGTAATTCGAAAAACCAACGAGTACTTTTTTTTAAAAACTGATCACCCTGCATAAATATTAAGCGTAAATAAGGAAGAGTAAGAAAAACAGTAGTATCTTAGTAAGCGATGATAAAACTTCACGATTTCCAAAATAATTTAAAATTCGATCTAATTCTCTGTGAAGAATTTTTGTTTTAAATTCAAACTATTAGTAGAATAAAGCGAATTTTTAAAGAAAAAATTTAGAGGCTCTAAAAATTCTGGGGATCTCGGTCAAATGTCCAATTGACCATATTGGAAAAAGACTGTTTCTAGTGTGAGTAGGAGCATCATCGGAAAATACAAGATCATTTATTTTATATCGATTAACAATTTGAAATCGATATTAATTTGGAACTGACGCCAATTAAGTCATTTTTGGTGTGCAGTAAAGGACACACAGTAAATACATACATACTGTATCACAGCTGGTATGAGCATCGTGATCGATGTTAGAATATTTCATGTGTCAAAATTTGAGAAAACACAGTTTCATACACTTAATAGTTAAGTCAATTTTTGGAAAGTTCATTTTCAAAAACTTGGGCCATTTTTTATCACTGATTTTAGAGTTTTTCCGAAAGAAAATCTGGGAAGAACGATCGCTAACCTACTCACATGCCTGGAAAGCACGAACTGAGGAAGGGTGGAATTTTTTAAAACCATTCTAAACATGTTAATTAAAAACATTTCTAATTTTTTTTATGTGTTTTTGATCAGATCTCGAAAAAATAATTAATACTTTGTAAAATAACACAAATATGAGTTTCTAGTCAAGATAGACACACGTTTCGATAAAAAAAAAATTCCGATCTTCATCAGTAACGGTCTTCCTTTAACAGACTAGGACAGGGAATTGAAAAGAAAATAAACAGAAAAGATAAGGGAAGAGCGAGCTGCCTGACGGAGAAGGAAAAACAAGAAACCGGGGAGAGTAAGAGAAAAGGGGGGGGGTGAGAGAGGGTAGATAAAAATAAAATATATAGAATAAAAATTAAATTAATTAAAAATTAAAGAAATTAGCTAAAAAATATAGAACGAAAAATAAAATAGAAAATAGAAAAAAAACAAATATAATGAAAAAAGAAAATATATTACAAAATCCTGTGAATGAACGACCGCTACGGATGAAGATCGAAATATTTTTCGATCCAAACGTGCGTCTAGCTTGACAAATAACTTTTATGGGTGTTATTTCACAAAGTTTTTAATTATTTTATATTTTAAACACCAGTTCTTTTGAGTGTATTTTGTTATCAGATCTTGAAGTGTTAACCTTTTACAGATGGAATTCAGAACCAGGCATATTTTAAATTAGTTTTTTGCATATTTTGTCTTCTAATACGTTAATTAAAGGATATCAATCGTAACCTTTTAGAGAAAGAATTCAGAGCCAGGCATATTTTAAATTAGTTTTTTGCATGTTTTGTCTTCTAATGCTTTAATTAAAAGATATTAGTCGCTTAAATGGGGAGAAATATTGTATACAATTTTCACTGTGTTCCCAATTGGGATCATAGGTCATTTTAATGACTATGTCATTTTATCTCTCGCCCCCTTTATTGAAAATCGTCCCAAAAATGTGTCCCAAAAAAGCGACAAAATTTTACATATATTTAAATACTATTAGTTAACAGCAGCTTTAATTATTGTTACAATATTTCGTAAGCTGTAGAATATGCATCCCATGTATTTTTCTATAAATAGGCTACAATCATAAAAATTTCAGCATAGGGTTACCAGGCGAAATACATGAAAGATGAGAGATAAAATGACATAGTCAATTAATATCGTTTTAATATGGCAATAATGAAACTAAAAAAATTAGGGGGGTCAGGGGTTCTCCCCATGACGAAGCTCGAACAGCCGAGTTTCATATATATATGACTATACATTCGTATCAAAAATGGAATGTAGTGATGGGTAGTTTAAATAATAAGTGAAATATTAAGAATTAATAAAAGATTATTTTTAAATTTAAGGAAAGATATGAATTAAGTTTGAAGGGGGGGGGGATCAAGATAGATCCGTAAAATTTATGAAAAGAGCTATATTTTGGGAGGTGTTGTCCAGGTTCCCACTGATGATATAAATGCAACTTCTATTTCAAAAAAATCAAGTCATCTTTCAACTAACATCTCTGCTAATTTTTTTTCAATTTTGACAAAAATTCAATTTTTCAATAATTTTTTTTAATTTGATACTCCCAATTGCGAACATTGGCCTGTAAAACGTTAAGTGCTTTTAATAATTCAATCGAACTTCCGTGTTGGTACGTTAAATACTGACTCACCAACAGCCGTCGACAACAGCAGGAGCAGAGTTCCGTAATACAGCTGGGAGTTCCATACAGCCAATTCCATACAGCTGGGAGGGAGCCACGTGGCTCGAAAGTTTGTTTGTACTGGAGTGGATGAAGACAAGAGTCGGAAAGATGCTTTCGGTTCCGTGTCCTCCGTAAATGAAGGGAAAATGGTTGGCTGTCGGAGTTGGCGCATGCGCGGTTCTTCAGACAGATCCCTGGATTATTTTGATGCGGGGGATCATAAGTATTTCCGCGGAGCGGGGAGGCTTTTTGAAATATGTATGAATTCGGACTTGGTAATACATTTGCGGTTCGTAAAAGTATTATGTGAGATTTATGTTACTTAAGGACTTTGGAGGCCCTTGGCGAAACATATTTAAGGATTCTCTACTTACTTAACTCTGCTGCGAGTCTTAAAAGATAGACACACACGCACACATGCCGGGTAGAGGAATAAAAAGGATATAAACGTACTTATCACATGCAAGTATATATTTTTTTTAAAAATAGGAAACTGATTTAAAATTACTTCACCGTAGCGAAATATTATTCACGTTCTAAATTGTATGTTTTGGTAAATTCTCGCCAAATAAACCCGACATCTCTAAGTTGGGTTCAGTTTTGGGAACTCATTTTTTCACTCCAAATTTGGCAGCAACATCCTCGATGAACAGCACGATTTGGTAAATTTTCGTCATATATAGACGATATCGTCAATCTGAGTTCTGTTCAGGAAACTTATTTTTTCACGCCAAATTTGGCGGCAACATCCTCAATGGACAGTACGGTTTGGCAAATTCTCGCCAGATATAGGAGATATCGTCAATCCGAGTTCAGTTTAGGAAACATATTTTTTCACGCCAAACTTGACGGTAAATCGCCAAAAGTGGACAACCTTGGTGACTTTTGGCTTTAAGACCAGCTTCGTTACTGGCAACCCTTTAAGCAACGGTTTAAAAACACTTTTTTTCCCTCGCTTTTCGGAATGACAATATCATCAGAACGTGACCAAATTAATACGGGGCCACTCCTGAGCTCTCTCTTTTCCAATAAAAAAAGAATTTTAGAAATCGGCTTACGGGTAAAAAATTATCGCTGTACATACTATTTGAGACGTCAGATATTTCAAGTAAAGTTCCAGAGTTAAGGCAGGTAAAACGGTTTATTAAACATTATCTTTAAGTTACAATATAGAGTGAGAGGAGGAGAGGGTAGGGGAGACGGGTACAAAAATCAGCTTGGACTCATTAAGCAGTTCCAGTGGCAGAAGTCTCTCGATTTTCGATGTGCGGGAGTATTTACGTTCATCATACCACGTGGTTTGCGAAGACATAACTCCGCCTGTGTCATTTTCCGCCTCTCTCACACACATTTACCAACATGACCCGCATCCGGGGCTACAAGGGCGTGGGGACACGTGTACATCTAAAGAACTCAGAATCGACGGCCTGATGTTTGACAAATAACAAAATAAATAAAACATAGCTCCAGAGCGCGCGTGGCAAGTATGAGAGGAAAGCAAAACTTACAGTAAAAGTACCCGCTTGAACAATACCCGAACTAGTGAAACCCAAATTACCTTTTTATACATTACACACACACATATATATATATATACACGAGTATATATATATATATATATATATATGTACGAGCTGAGCATACTACCTCCTCTTCTTTTGAAAGCGGTAAAAAGGTATTCATCTTGGAATAGGGGGCAATGTAATGTCCAGTGCTTTTGCAATTAAAAAAAAAAAGACTGAAATACTTTTAGGCTACAAAGAGGTACTAAATTGATATATATTCAAAATGTATCATAATCCATACGTCGGCCCTTTTTGTTTTCAGGGTTTCGTTACGTTAGAAAGTACTATCTAAGGCATGCATCCTTTCTTTTTCTTGTTGCATTATTTTAGAATTTATATCTTAATCCCTGTTTAATTACATAAAGCTTTTGGTTCCCGCCACAGGCTTAAAGGACAAACAGGGTTTCAGCTAAAGTGGGAGGGACTCTACACTACCAAATTTTTCGAAGCAAATAAAAGAGACTTGTTGGAAAGCGTTCTATAGTCATTGTGCTTGGCATGATTTGTCGTTCTTGTTCGTCCCTTTTCTTACAAATACGTTTTGGAAGCCGATGCAAAAACGTCTGAACCGGAATGGAAATAATAAACTTTGATTCCTTGAATAAAGCTCCTTTTCGTTACTGTACTTACTAGCATTATATGAATGTTGAAATTTTGAAGCTCTCTGCAGTTAGGTTTGGTATTTACTTATTTATTTATTTTAATGCCGAGATAAATTTTCTAGAAATAGAATTTGTTCTGGAAAACATGTTTATTATTAGATGTACCTGAAAGTACTTCTTTTTACATAAAATTCAAACAAATAAATTTTGAACCAGTATTATTGAATTACAAACAAGCTGTGCCTAGGTATAGAGCTCCAATTTATTAAATTTTAAAGAGACAATTTTATAGATTTTTTAGAAAAATGACCACCCCTCCTCTATATTCACATCTATCCTCCCTGGAGGATTCTTTTCGAAATGTTCTGAAATCGATTTTTAGGTATTTGTGTGTGCTGTACTTTAAGCAAGAATGTTATGGATATCTTTTTTTTCTTTGAGATCAAGCAGGATATGTGAAAAGAACGCTTCAGGACCTCCCATAAGTTACGAATTCCAGAAAATGCTCTCCAATCTACGCTAAAAAGCTCATATGCATGCCAAATTTCGTATAATTAGCTTCAGTAAATTTGGCTAGACAAACTACTGACATACAGGAAAAAATAATATTACTTTTCACCTAACAATTCAGTGAGGATTTAACACTTTGAGGCGCAACCCTTTCCCAATGCTGAAAAAAGGGCAGCCGTTGCCATCGCTCGACTTAACTACCGGCAAGAGGGTGGACGATCGAAACGTTCATCGCCACAGATCGTGCCACAGATCTAGACATCGTGCCACAGATCTAGAGACCTTTTTTTTGACGACAGCTGGCTGTGCCGCACAGGCTGCCCTTTTTTCAGCACTGGGCAATCCATCCAGCTGTTCTTCCATTTTTCAGCAGATGTCAGTGCTGTTAAAAATAATCGTGACCATTTTTTTTTTACGGGAAACGACGCGCTAAAAATCAAAGGATTCTCGTTGAGCTATGTCACCCGCAACTATTTTTATAGAAATCCAATCTATTCTTCGTGACTGGCAACAGTTAAAACGTCAGAGTTTGGTGTTCCCAGAGCGGGAACACTGCGCCTCAAAGGGTAAATGAGTCTGTACGCGCCATGAGTTTAAAAAAAAATGTTTAATTATAAGAATTCTCCCTTTCTTATAAATAAACGCTCACGCATTGTTTATGTTTGGTGAAACAGCAATATTTTACATCGGTCATCCCAATATTTTGATGTTAGAACGAGCGCTGGGGTTCTGAATTTAGACTCCAGGACAAAAGAAGAATGGTGTGATCATTCTTTGTTTTTCCATTCCGAGGTTTGGACGTTTCTTCCATTAGTGCCGCACTTCCCAAACACAAGAACTTGAACTTGAAAAATTCTTCCCATTCCTTCAGCCAAAGTTGAAAATAAATACGTTTGCATTATTCAGCAGTTACAGTATGGATGGAAGGTGTTCCATTATGCCTTGCTGAGAATAAATAATATGCAAGATGTCCCAAAATTGTGGTAAAGGGCTTTAATTCTTTATCTGTTAGAGATACGTGGGCAGTGTCAATTTAACCCTTTAACGCGCAGTGTTCCCGCTCTGGGAACACCAAACTCTGACGTTTTGACTGTTGCCAGTCACGAAGAATAGATTGGATTTCCATAAAAATAGTTGCGGGGGACATAGCTTCATGAGAATCCTTTACTTTTTAGCACGTCATTTCCCGTAAAAAAAGTTGTCACGATTCCTTTTAACAGCACTGACATCTGCTAAAAAATGGAAGAATGCGAGAACAGCTGGATAGATTGCCCAATGCTGAAAAAAGGGCAGCCGTTACCATTCGCTCGACTTAACTACCAGCAAGATCGCGGACGATCGAAACGTTCATCGCGTGTCACAGATCTAGGGACCCTTTTTGAACGCAGCTGGCTGTGCAGCCGGCTGTGCACCTGGACACTCTGCACCTGGCTGTGCAGCCGGCACAGCCAGCTGTCGTCAAAAAAGGGGTCTCTAGATCTGTGGCACGCGATGAACGTTTCGATCGTCCGCCATCTTGCTGGTAGTTAAGTCGAGCGATGGCAACGGCTGCCCTTTTTTTTCAGCATTGGGAAAGGGTTGCGCCTCAAAGGGTTAAAAAAAATAAGATTCAAAATAAGATCGGAAATAAGATTCTGTTAAGAAAACATTCCTCTCGTTCATTTTTAAAAAGTTATGCTTTTTTTTAAATTTCTATACGACCCCCATATAAAAAAAATCCCCAATTAGTAAAATGTGCCCTATACACTCATGAGTTGATGTACCGAATTCGATCATTTCATCATACAACGTCACATAAGTATCTTTAAAGAAAGATATTCGGGGACTATACATGATTTGCAATATAAACATTTATTGCTAGAGTTAGAAAAAGATTTTCTTTCGTAATTTCAGTGCGACCCCTGAAATGCCATCATTGGACGTGATTTTTTCCCCTTCGAGAGCCATTGAAAAGTGGTTTAAGTCAGCGTTATATTTATCTTCATATCTCTGTCACTTTTTAAGGTATAGTTCTCAAATTTTGCATGTCACCTCATGGGTGTATGGGGTATATTTTACTAATCGGGAATTGTTTTGTACGGGGGGTCCTATACAAATTTTGAAATATATAACTTTTCGAAAATGAACCAGAGGAATACTTATCTCTAATAGATAAAAGATTAAAACCCGTTACCATCTTTTTGGGATTCCCTGTATATGTATGTATATATGTATATTTATGCAATGTGTCTCGAAAAGGTTGCAACGGGCTTTAATCTTTTATCTATTAGAGATAAGTAGGCAGTGTAAATAGAAAAAAAAATATTCAAAATAAAGATCAAGAAAGGCTACATTACGAAAAAATTCCTCTCGTTCATTTTCAAAAGTGACACTTTATAAATTTGTATACGTCCCCCGTACAGAAAAATTCCCTGTTAGTAAAATGTGCCCCCCACACTGACGAGATGATGAACAAAATTTCTGCTTTTTATCATTAAACGTCTCAGAGATAACCTAAACAAAGATGATCAGATACTATGCATGAATTTGAATGTAAACATTTATTCCTAGAGAGTAAAAAAGTATTTTTTTTTCGAAATTTTTGTACGACCACTAGAACGTAATCATCTGATGTGATTTTTTCCTTTGGTGAGCCACTGAAAAGTGGTTTGAGTCACCATATATTCATCTTAATATGTCTGACAGTTTTTAAAATATAACTTTATATTTCGGCAAATTAATATTTTCGGCAAGAGAATCAAAATTTGCATTTTTGAATGCTGGTGGTTCTGTATCGCTGATTGTTGATCATTTGCATCTCTGTATAAAACTGTATACTTAAATGCTTCTTCTTAGTCTTTTTTTCCTACCTTACTTAAAACATTTTTTTTTTAATTTACATCATCCACTTATCACTAATAAATAAAGAATTAACCTATTACCAGCTTTTGGGGACACCCTGTGTAGTCAAACTCTAAAAATAACTTTTCTTCCAAGCACATCAATATTCGACAAGATTTTCACAGAATTCTCCTGGACATCATTTTTCTTATTCAAAGCGTTGCCAAGGGGAAAAAAAAAATCTTATCATAATTCCGTGAATACTTTATTTCTAATCCATTAATTATCAAACCTTTCTTGGTAATATAGCGAGGAAAATCACATCATAAAATTAATCCAAACATGAAAATTGTTTTCTTAATTTTATTTTATTTTTCGTGAAAAGAAAATGTGAATAATAAAATATTTTCTTTCTGCGAAAGAAACAAAAGGTTCTTGTGTCGTAAAATGTACACAATTTTCTTTTTTTTTTCCATCTAGGTTACCGGATATTATATAAGTTAATGGAATAATTCTTCGAAGTTCATTGAGCAAAGATATTATTGGAATGAATAGAGAATTCTTTTATTTGAAAAATGTGTAGTATTCATTATCATAAAGAAAAAATATCCCTATTGCATTTTGAAACGTTTGAAATTATATGAAAATAGCTATTAAGGAATTAGGTTTAATAAATTAAGCAAAGTAGTTAATGGAAATCTTTGTGCGGGTGCTAAACGAGTAATTTGGGATAAATTACTGAATAATAGGAGGGTGTCCCCCCAAAAGGTGCTAATACGCTTTAAGAAAAATTTCGTCTCATTCATTTTCAAAAAGTTACACTTTTTAGATTTGTATACCACGCCCGTACAACAAAAAAAATCCTAATTAGTAAAGTATGCTCCTTACACTAATAAGGGGATGTACAAAATTTGAGAATTATAGCTTAAAAACTCTCAGAGATATGCAAATATATATACGCTGACTTAAACCACTTTTCAATAGCTCTCGAAGAGGAAAAAATGATGTCGGATGATTATGTTTCAGGGATCGCGCAAAAATTACGAAAGAAACTAGTTTATTAGCAATAGCAATCAAACAATGAACATTGCCATTAAGTTTCGTGTACAGCCCCTGATTATCTTTGTTTAAAGATATCTCCGAGACGTTTTATGATGAAAGGCTGAAATTTTGTCCATAACCTTATTAGTGCATGGGGCACTTGTTACTCATTGGGAATTATTTTTGCACGGGAGCTGTATGCAAATTTAAGCAATGTAACTTTTTGAAAACTGGCCAGAGGAATTTTTTTCTTAACGTAGTCTTTTTCTTATCTTATTTTGAGCAATTTTTATTTTCTATTTACATTACCCACTTATCAAAAGGACTTTCCATTGTGATACAACTTGGAAATTAAAAAAAACACATAAATCATTCAACGAGGCACAATTTTTTTAAATTTTTTTTAAAGCACCACGACTATTTTTTTGAAAGCACCACGAAGCTGGCTGTGCCGGCACAGCCAGCTGTCGTCAAAAAAGGGTCTCTAGATCTGTGGCACGCGATGAACTTTTCGATCGTCCGCCATCTTGCTGGTAGTTAAGTCGAGCGATGGCAACGGCTGCCCTTTTTTCAGCATTGGGAAAGGGTTGCGCCTCAAAGGGTTAACATCATGGATTTGTTTTTAAAGCTGTTCAAAAGGTTTGTGGCTTAATTGAACCTGTTTTAACACTTTCTTTTTTGTAGAAAATTAAAATGTTTATAATTTCCGCTTGTTTGTCTTCTTGGGCACCCCTATGACTGGGGAGGGAAGGCAAGCCAGGGGTCTTGCCCCAGAAATGTACTGTATTTCTGTGTTGAACCCAGGGCCCGATTAACCTCTGAAGTGAGGGGAAGCTTAGTCTCATTTCGCCCCCCACCTCCCCTTTTTGTTTTTCAAAAGTAAAGTTTTAATGATTTTCTTTGATAAAAATATTTTATTCGTTAAAATGAAATTTCATTGATTTAATTAGTTGTAACGATTTCTTTTTATAAAAATATTTTATTCATTAATCCGAAATTTTCCTTTGATAAAAATATTTTACTGATTAATCTTCATAATAGTTCAGTTCATTGTAATGGTATTTTACAGTATTTTTTAGATTACTTTAAAAAGTAAAACTAAAAACATTACCTTAATGGAACATTAAATTTTATTTATCGAGTCGTATTTTTAATTAGGAATTTTTTTTTTCGGGAATTCATTGTTTATTTTTATGACATCATAAAAATCACAACATGACAGTTCAGAATTAATTATGACGTTTGGAAGATGTTTAAGACGATGTTAGAGGATGGTAGAAGACACGAAACATATTGAAAGGCCACCCCTTTGTGCCGACCCAACGTTCTCCCTTAACCCTTTGAGGCGCAACCCTTTCCCAATGCTGGAAAAAGGGCAGCCGTTGCCATCGCTCGACTTAACTACCAGCAAGATGGTGGACGATCGAAACGCTCATCGCGTGCCACAGATCTAGAGACCCTTTTTTGACGACAGCTGGCTGTGCCGGCTTTTTTCAGCATTGGGCAATCTATCCAGCTGTTCTCGCATTCTTCCATTTTCAGCAGATGTCAGTGCTGTTCAAAATAATCGTGACCATTTTTTTAACGAGAAATGACGTGCTGAAAAGTAAAGGATTCTCGTGAAGCTAGGTCACCCCCAACTATTTTTTATAGAAATCAAATCTATTCTTCCCGCTTGACTGGCAACAGTCAAAACGTCAGAGTTTGGTGTTCCCAGAGCGGGAACACTGCACGTTAAAGGGATAATAGAAAAAAAAACTCTCAACTAAGGCAGATATCTCAAAAGTCATCGCGAACTGAAACAAGTCAGATATGTTGCGACATGAAATACCAAGACTTCTGAAAATTCTAAAAAACAGCTTTCCACTTCTCCTCATTAAAAATCGTTACAATAACTTAAAAGATCATTTAAAAACAAAATTTTGAATTTTTATCGCCGCTTTTTAGTCATTTTGCCCCACCCCCCCCTCCTTCAAGTTTTGACGGGAAGCTCAAGCTTCCCGTTTATAGAAATTCCCGTAGTATAGAAAATATTGGATTTGTGTTTTTAGAATTTTGATTGTGAATTTTTCAGACATAGACAATTTTGGATTTATGTGTTTTGGAAATTTGAATGTTAATTTTTCAGACATAGAAAATTTTGCTGAGATACGAACTATTAATATGTAAAGGAAATTACAAGCTAATGATTTCATTATTGAAGATAAAAATTAAATTTGGGAGTTGAATGGTATATGTTTTATGAAAACTTTACAGAATAGTCGAAAGAATTGTGCTTAATGTTAGGATAACGATACTTTGTGGGTTTTTTTAGACATAAAATGGTATATGTTAATATTTCAGACATAGAAAATATTGGATTTGTGTTTTTGGAATTCTGAATGTGAATTTTTAAGACGTAGAAAATTTTGCAGAGATATGAACTAGGAAGATGTAAAAGAAATTACAAGGTATAGCCATTCTTTTAGCTTTAGATTTTTTTTCAGATAACTAGAAAGAGTTAAAATTATTAGTGTCTGCCATCTTAATAAAAAAAAAATACGTTTCAGATTTAAAAAAAATTATTATGGTAAAATTCTGTTTAATAATGAAACTTAGAAACGATGATACCTGCACTTAAATTATTACGGTAATATACATTTTCGTGAGAGGTAAGGGGGGCATGGTCCCACCCTGCCCATAGGTATGTGGACCCATGTCTGTCTTCCGTCCGTCCGTACGAATCGAATGCTATGAAATTCATTGTTATTTCTATAGACTGTAAAATTCTCTCTATTGAAAAGGGTGTTTGAAGCATAACCATTTCAAAAGCACTCAAAAGAATTCCAATACTTTACGCTCTATTGCAATTTCTGCTATGATACCTGCACTTAAGTCCGTCCGTACGAATCGAATGCTATGAAATTCATTGTTATTTCTATAGACTGTAAAAGTCTCTCTATTGAAAAGGGTGTTTGAAGCATAACCAGTTCAAAAGCACTCAAAAGAATTCCAATACTTTACGCTCTATTACAATTTAAAGACCTTAAAATAAGTACGTATGTCTAAATAGACGTTATGACAGCTTATTCTGCGTTAAGAAGGATGAACATTTAATTTGTAGTAACTTCCGAGTCTCACAAATTTACTTTCGAAAATTACATTCTAAATCTCGAGTAACGATTGCTAATTTAAAGCCAGAAAAGTTAGGAATAGAAGAAATTAGTTCCACTATTTCAATGCTTAAACTAATGGCTTGGACTTAAAAAAGAGCTTTTTGTTTTAGTTACGATATATATATATATATATTTTACTTGCTTGATTTGCTTAAGACAAAAATTATTATTATAGCAAGTTTCTTTTTTTTTTTAAGAAATGCATCAAAGAACAAGTATTCACTATGTTTTCTGCGTAATGTTTGTTCTAAATGCTTCCATTAAATCGTTGCTTATTTCCGTTCGATTAGTTCCTTGAGTTAGTTCCAAGTAAATCAACTGAAAAAGAATTTACTGCAAAAGATTAAATAAGTAAATACGTAAAAGCACGCGTATCCACTGCTTGATTATAGTATATATATATAAATATATATATATTAACGAGCATAACTTTCATGTGTAAAACACATTCACAAACACTAAATGTCAAGTTAATAAAAAGTTAAGAAAGTTTATTAGTTTTCGAAAGTACTATGTAGCCAGGGAAATAATGAAGAGTCCACGGTTATTTATTTTAACTGTTGCGATTAACGGATTGGAAGTTGTTACGAGGAAGAACCGTATATAAAAAAATAAGTTAATTTAAGGTAAAATAACAGGGAAAATGAATCATACATTATCGGATATTGGGCTTTTTTAAAATCTAAAATGGAGCAAATTCAGACCTAACGCTTCTTTAAAATTTGTTGCTGATAATTTGAATTTCTCTTGTAAATGAACATTGAATGAATTAGAACGTAAAATTTCGTATACAGCAACTTCTTTTCACTGTAATTTATTTTACACAAAGTCCTGTTTGTAAAAAATGCATTATCATGTGTTTATTTATTCCTATTTAAATTTCATTTGATTCTGAGGAATCCTCAGTATCGAATGAAATTTAATGTACAAACGACTTGCATTAATAAAAATGAATGATTTAATATTGTTTTTTGCTTTGAAAATTTAAAGTCCAAAATCAGCATTTGGTGTACCTACCTTGCGCTGCACTAAGTGCTGCTATACGGCGTGCCATAGGGTCAAACAGATTTTGAATGCAATGTATGCTTTCAAGAAAGACTCCTACAAAAAATATGGGAAAGATCATCCCAAATTTCTTGTAGGAGTACCCCACATTCCTCTGTTAAAGCTGTAGGACAAGGATTGCGAGCAAGACGCCGACCAATGAAATCCCCCACGGCGGATATGTTCAATGGGTGGCATATCCGGCGAATATGCAGACCACAAAAGGAGCTTTATGTTTTCCTGCTGAAAAGAAGCCTTGCATATTCCTTACCGCATGTGGTCCGGCACTATCCTGCTGAAAGACAGCTTCAATTGTGCCCTGAAGGAAAGGAACGACTTCTCCTCCATTTCTCTGATGTGCTTGTCACTTTTAAGATTACCCACAATTCTTAGCGGATGAGATCATTAATGATACGCAATTGCACCCCAGACCAAAACTCCGGGCGTTTCTTCTGACGTTCGATAATGCACTCCGGAAAGTAGCGTTCGTCGGCATAGCGTCTATGAATGCAGCCATCATGGTGCCAAAAATTAAAGCGGAATCCGTCAGAAAACACCATTTGTTGCCAGTCTCCATTTTCACGAGCCCACTGCAGTTGCAAGCATCGATGGTTTCGTCTGAGGGGATCTGTTATAAAGGCGATCGTACAAACAGTCCATGGAGTTGCAGAAGTCGACGAATTGATGAAGCAGACAGTGATACACCTGTAACAGTGCACCAGTGTGCTGTCAATCAGAAGCTGTTCGCTCCATCAGCGCCATGCGGACCAAGTGTCTATCTTCGCGCATCGACGTCATTTTTCGGTATCCGTATTTTCGACATCTCCGATTTTCGTTCGTCCTAACTCTTCGTTTAAATTATGAGAGACAAAACATTTTTTTAGAAAATGCTTAGTGATATTTTTTTTCAGTAAAAAAGAGAAATATTACGTTGTAAACTTTTTAACTGTTCATTTTACACAATTTAGTTTAACTTTCTAGTCAAAAATTCAAAGAACGTATCATTTCATTTTACATAGGAAAAAATTTGGAGAGCAAAATCTGGTTAAATTCAGGGCAACATGCAAAAACAAAAAATCTGGATGATTTCAAAGAGCTATTTCGAATGCAATGAAATTGCAAAAATTGCAAATCAGTACGTTTCAAAATCAAAGTATGACGTAGATGCGACAGGTTTTAGCACTTTTAACCAAATAAAGCATTTTTCTGAAATCAAAAATGAAAAAAAAAAAAAAAAGCTAAAATCTGGGAACGGGTGGATTTTTAGATTTTTACTATAGCGCAGATTTTTTCTATGTTTTTTTACACAGTTAACGGAGATTTCAACCCAATGCACCATCGGTGTTAATTTTATTGCGCTTTACGAACAAGCGAACGCTTACCGGAGAATTCGTCGAATATCCCTCTTTAGTTCGTTTCTCAACCTTGAGAACCAAAGGTTTGAAACCGATTCTCTAGAACTAGATAGCTTGAGTACTGTCATGTTTGGCAAACTGGCTTCATTGCATCACTGAAAGTTTGAGGTTCTATTTTATTTCCAAAACATGTTACATAGTCCCAATATTGACTCATTCAGAGAAAATTTTTAACGCACCGATGTGTTATTGGGTTCTCAAACAATGCGCGACTTTTCAATAACAGTTTTAACAATGGAAACTGCAAAAGAAGTATTTAAAACAATGAAAGTTCTTGGTTAGACTATAACAATGTCAGTAAATCACTATCTAATCAACAATTACT
Organism: Cheiracanthium punctorium; assembly: GCA_038373885.1. NCBI lineage: Eukaryota > Metazoa > Arthropoda > Arachnida > Araneae > Cheiracanthiidae > Cheiracanthium > Cheiracanthium punctorium. The sequence continues at coordinate 404,486 of JAWZYV010006042.1, read as the reverse complement.
TCATTAACCATATAATTAACTACGCAAAAATTCCATCCACATAAACATATACTTCCAAATAAATTACCCAAAGTACAGTATGATTGATGAAATAGCTCTCCAAATTTTTGAAGACATCGTAAATGTTCTCAAGACAAAACTCCCTTATCCATGGCTCTTCTGCAGGTGGAAAGTAAATGGAAGAGTTTGGCTGAACTTCGGAACGTATTTTATCGTCTATGGAGCTTTTCTGTTTTGGTTTGTGAATTACGTAGCAAAAGAAATGAGATTGGCTCCAAGGGACCGCATCTTCTATTTGGTAAGTAGAATCAACGATCATTTTTTGACAATCTCAGATGACGGACTTGGATATAGGGTGATCATCGACTAGCAGCAGACGAGCGGAATGAAATAGCGTCAGCCTTTCAAAGGAAAATACTCGATCGCTTTTCAGTGGTTAGTCACATAAGCGTCCTCTAACGGTGCATAGCGAGGAATCGTGATGCAACTACTAACGCACACATGTGCACAACATCAACTTGGCGATTACGAATCACAGCGCCATCTTACAGACAAATTTCGTTCAGCTCTTTTAATGCCTCGCTTACACTCAGCCTAAGATAATAGAAAAGAAGGTATTCCAATCCTGCAATGCATGATGAGAAATGTGTCAAGCGGTAGCGCCACCACGAGTAGGTATTCCAATCCTGCAATGCTTGATGGGAAATGTGTCAGGCGGTCGCGCCACCTCGAGTGTGTCAGACACACTAACCGGCAATAAGATAATATTGCCATATATTATCTTATTGCCGGCTAGTGTGTCTGACACACTCGAGGTGGCGCGACCGCCTGACATATTTCCCATCAAGCATTGCAGGACTGGAATACCTACTCGTGGTGGCGCTACCGCTTGACACATTTCCCATCATGCATTGCAGGATTGGAATACCTACTCGTGGTGGCGCTACCGCTTGACACATTTCCCATCATGCATTGCATAATTGGAATACCTACTCGTGGTGGCGCTACCGCTTGACACATTTCCCATCATGCATTGCTGAATTGGAATACCTACTCGTGGTGGCGCTACCGCTTGACACATTTCCCATCATGCATTGCAGAATTGGAATACCTACTCGTGGTGGCGCTACCGCTTGACACATTTCCCATCATGCTTTGCAGGATTGGAATACTTTCTTTGATATTCTCGCCCACTTCAGCGGCAATAAGCAGGAGAAATGAAGTAACAAGTATGGGCCCGTTCGATAATTCGCCGGTTAGTTAGGCACCGGTGCTACCGGTTGCGGTCATTCTTTAGTTAAGTGACGTCACGGTCGTCAACCGTTTCTGTCATCCTCACCACATCCGATATCAAGCCAAGAAACCAATGTGTAGCACAGTGGTTAAACCCACTGACATTGGTAGATGGCTCAAGTGGAGGAAAAGGGTTCTGTCCTCTCGCGGGGCAGTCGGTCTAGCGGTCTGGAGTTTTGGGCGGTTTTCTTCAGATGTCACGTGAATACGCGCTAGATACCCAGAAAAGTCCACCCCCAAGGCATTTCCCCCTTCTTTGTGTTTATCCTTTTTTTGACGTGGATTTATAAGCGGTTCCTCGTGTACAAGCACACAAATCCGAATGCATGTTCCAAAACAACAACAGCAACAAGCCAAGAAAACATAAACATTGGCAATACTCTCTATTAACCGGAATAACCCACATCGCTAGCAGGGTCATTCTGGTTGCGCTCTGGTCACGCTGAGCAGACAACCGTTACACGACCGAAACGTTTTGGAACGCGGTTATTTTTTGGAGCTCCGCCATTTCGAACGCTCTGGTCATGCACCGGTGTACAACCGGCGAATTATCGAACGCGCTCAATGTAAACACCTCTCTCGTCCTGCTCATGCCCTTCCTTGCAGCAATTCCTGCTGCCCGCGCTCCCTCCTGAAGGATTTTGAAGACAGCGAGAACTGAAATGCAGCAGAATGTAAAACCCTCACTGCTTTTGAAACTGCCTCAAAAGTATTTCCAGAAAAAAACACAGCATCGAAAAGAGAAAGGAAAATGGCTAAATATACTAAATGGAATATTAGAGAAAATCGATGATCGTCCTTTATCCAAGTCAGCATGTCCCACAAAACCGGACGTAAAAATTGCGAGATAAATAAAACTTTGAGTAATAATACACATCGAAAAGTACGTATCGCACCGGACGCTCGTTTCGGCAGGAATAAAAAATATCTAGCCTTCTTCAGCAGTCAACACACCGTGAACTGAAAGATAAACAAAAAAGAAAAGCGAGCAGTAAGTTGCCAATCGAAAAAAAAAAAAAGCAAAAAAACCAGGGAGGGGAAGTAGAGAGAGAGAAGTTAAGAAAAGGATAGATAAAAATAAAATAAAATACAGAAAAATAGATTAAAAAATTAATTAATTTTTTTTTAAATGCACAAAATAAGAACATAGAAAAAAACGTGATAAATTAATTCTTTTGTTTTAAAAATATCTATTTTTAAAATAAGGGATCATATTTTGGAGGAGAAATTAACAGTTTTTTGGAGCTATTCAAGTATTCGGTTCTATCCATACTAGCCAGATTTACCAGGGAATAATGAAACAAACGTTGCTGTTTCCTTCATTATTCTGTAACTGAATATTTATTTATGACAATACTTGTCTGTAACTGAAATATTTATTTATGACAATAAACTAGTAAAATAATCCTCTTACGTTTAGTAACAGGACATGAATTTCAAAAACAGCGAAACGTCAATTTGGAATCAGTATTTTGAGTTTAGAGTAAATTAATTCGTCAGATTTGATAAAGATCGAAAGACATAAATAAAATCTTCATAGTCTTCGGCATTTCTTGCAGACGTGTGCCTATCCTATACAACAGGGATCATCAGTACTTAACCTTCTCTGTACTCCTGTATTTAACTCTTTATGTCGCGGTTTTGCAAATCTGCAACATGCCAATTAAAGCTATGTAAATTAATCAGGGTGTAGTAAAAAAATATTTGAATAACTGTTTTTTTTCCTACAGTAACTGGAGCATAAAACATTTTTTTAGAAAAATTCTGAAAAGTTTGATGCTTAGTTAATATTGTAACACGAACTGTCTCAAACGGTTCACAAACACTTTGGTATATATTACGGATATATTTTCAAGTAATACAAAAATAAAAATAACTGTTACATTGAACTCTGCAACAAACACATTTTGGTCAATAAAATTTTCTGTTATTGCACATGAAAGTAAAGAATTTTTCAAATTTCAGTTGTTGAGATATAAAGGGTTAACCTTTTTGTTTTTAACCAACCCTAGTAGGGCAACTGCAATCCCACTGAATATTTCAGACCAAAAGACGGCTCTTGGGACTACAGTTGTCCCGGGAATTACAAATTTGGAAAATGAATTCTATTTCGGTATGTTAAAATCTGTTTTTGCACATTACAGTAAACAATGTTTAAAATTTAAGCTGTTGAGATATAAAGGTTAACCTTTTCGTACTTAACCAAATCTAGTGGGACAACTGCTATCTCACTAAATATTTCTGACCAAAAGCCAGGTCTTAGGCCTACAGTTGTCCTGGGAACTGTTTCGCCATTTCTGATCAACAGCTTGACGAAGCTACACTTTGGCACATGGCAAGAGAGTATATTTTGTCCATTCAGATAACGCTTCAAGTCAACACTCTCGGAGGTCGATACTAGTTTCTGCTGCATGAATCTCCCATTCTTTTTTCTTCAATTGTTGACCGCATATCCATGCCCACTCTTTGCAGATATAGTACCTAAGCGCAACGCAACTAATTATATATTTGCAGGTGATGTCTTTCGCATTAGGAAGTCAAGTATTATGGCCAATCCTCCTGAATTTCGTTCACCTTTTGACATGCAGCTTCTATCCGTGGTTCACAGCTTTGCTAGTACTCGCTCTTAACTGTCCTGGAAGTCTTTCCCCGCTGTCTGCTCTCACTCAGAAAATTTGGATTATCTACCAAACAGACACGGAAGAAACTGCTCAAGCGATATCATCAGAAGCCCTTGCGTCGCTGCCGTCAGCTCTGTCCGAGTTCACGCCCTTGGCAACAGAAGTTCATACTGGCCAGCCCACGCAAGTACAGTCATCTAGCACTAGCCCTTCAAGTCCACCAACTTTATATTTTTCAAATGATGCTACGCACGACACTGAAACCAGACATGGCTTTCTCCAAAGTGAAATCGTAGATCAGTTCCTGATACCGATCTTCAGATCTCTGCAATCGTTAGTAGCGGGAGTTATTGCTGGCCAGCAAAGACAGGCACAATCATTGGACGCTGACATTTTCAGCCCATCAACTTTGTATTCATCTAATACTCCACAACACCCACAGTTAGCAACTGGAGTTTATACCGAACAACGCAGGCAGACAGAGCCGTTTGTCATTAGCTCATCAATTACACCAACTTTATATCCACCTGCAAATGACACAACACCGCAAACTGAAGCCAGACAAGACTACGTCCCAACAGAAAGGAAACGGCAGACGAAAAACAGAACCTCCCCATTTCCGCAATCAACGCCATCTGCTACGTTACCATTTGTTACTCGATCAGGTCTTAAGTACGGACGGCACAAACAGTGAATTTTTTTTCTTATGTATAATTTAAATTGATTGACAAGAGTTCAAATAAAGAGAAATATAATTTAAATAGAAACTGTGTCTTTTATTATGACTAGGGGCAAAGGCCCCAAGATTCGCGACGCTCGCTTTCCGAATGGGGAACATTCGGCTCCTAATAAGGCTTACTCGTAAAAAGGCATCATCTTTCTGTTACAGTGAAAACCCGATATCAGTCAAAACCCGAATTAACTAGGGAAAACGCGTTCTAACTGAGAGCGTTAGGCAAAACGCGTTCTGACTGACAGCGATAGGCAAAACCCGAATTAACTAGGGAAAACCCGTTTTATTCGAGTAGCGGTAGCACGTTTTCGAAGGGCTCCTACAGCGGAGGCATATTTTCCAGGGCGCCCCCTACAGCGGATATATATTTTCCAGGGGGCCCCCTACAGCGGAGGCATATTATCCAGGGAGCCCCTTACAGCAATGGACGGACCCACTGATTTTTTTCGGGTCTCGCAAAGGGCCAGCGTTAGCATATTTTCCAGGGGGCCCCTACAGCGATGGCCGGACCCGCTGATATTTTTTGGGGTCTCGCAAAGGGCCAGCTTTAGCATATTTTCGAGGGGGCCCCCTGAAGCGATGGCCGGACGCAGTAATGTTTTTTGGGGTCTCGCAAAGGACCAGCGTTAGGATATTTTCCAGGGGGCCCCTACAGTGGTGCCGGAACCACTGATGATTTTTTAGGTCTCGCAAAGGGACAGCGTTAGCATATTTTCCAGGGGGCCCCTACAGTGGTGCCGGAACCACTGATGTTTTTTTAGGTCTCGCAAAGAGACAGCGTTAGCATATTTTCCAAGGGGCCCTTACAGCTATGGCCGGACCCACTGATTTTTTTCGGGTCTCGCAAAGGGCCAGCGTTAGCATATTTTCCAGGGGGCCCCCTACAGCGATGGCCGGACCCACTGATATTTTTTGGGGTCTCGCAGAGGGCCAGCTTTAGCATATTTTCGAGGGGGCCCCCTAAAGCGATGGCCGGACGCAGTAATGTTTTTTTGGGTCTCTCAAAGGACCAGCGTTAGCATGTTTTCCAGGGGGGCCCTACAGTGGTGCCGGAACCACTGATGTTTTTTTTAGATCTCGCAAAGGGACAGCGTTAGCATATTTTCCAAGGGGCCCCTTACAGCTGTGGCCGGACCCACTGATGTTTTTTTGGGTCTCGCAAAAAGCCAGCGTTAGCATATTTTTGAGGGGGCCCCCTGAAGTGATGGCCGGACCCATTGATGTTTTTTTGGGTCTCGCAGAGGACCAGCGTTAGCATATTTTCGAGGGGGGCCCCTACATCGATGGCCGGATACAGTGATGTTTTTATTAGGTCTCGCAAAGGGCCAGCAATAGCATATTTTCGAAGGGGGAGCAAGATCCAATTTTTGGTGGATAAAGCATTAACATTCCGGAATTCACATGGGGTCCAGCCACCACTGAAGGTGGGCCCCCATCGAAAATATGCGAACGCTGGCTCTTTGCGAGACCCGAAAAAAATCAGTGGTTCTGGCCATCGCTTTAAGGGGCCCCCTGGAAAATATGCCTCCGCTGTAGGGGCCCCCGAAAACGTGCTACCGCTACTCCGATAAAATGGGTTTTCCCTAGTTAGTTCGGGTTTTGCCTAGCGCTGTCAGTCAGAACACGTTTTGCCTAGTTAATTCGGGTTTTCCCTAACGCACTCAGTTAGAACGCGTTTTCCCTAGTTAATTCGGGTTTTGACTGATTTCGGGTTTTAACTGTAACAATCTTCACAGTCCAAACCCGAAAATTGGATCAGATACAATGTTACCGAGCTCACATTGCTTAGTTCTTGCATGTTCCTTGAAGTATAAAAATTTAATTTTCACAATATTTTTAAATATGTAAAAGCTATGGAACACCTTACGCATTTGCACCCATGGCGGTTTTTCATAATTTGGCGACTTGCTAATGCTTATAAACATCATTTCTCTTTTAGTTTGTAAATAAAACAGTGCGTCATGTTTTCTTTGGTAAAACCTACGGAAGAGCTAGGATATCTTTCCATCAATGGCGACTTTTTATTATTTGGCGATTTGCACATGAGCATAATCGATAAACATTTCCCATGTAAGTTTCCATGAAAACAGTTCTCCATATAGTCGCATACATAATCCTTTGCTTATTGGCGTATTTAGCACCGCGGAATATTTCATCTTGCCATGCTTGGCAAACATCCAAGCTGTACTAAAACTGCTAAAATGGCAGAGTTAACGCCGCCAAATATCTCTACTCGGTAGCGTGTGGCCAAGTACCCATAAGGCGAACCAAACCAGCATTATTATAATCTGCATTTGAATTATTTTTCACTTTCACGATGCGGGGTGCTAACGTTTTGGCCCACACACGTTTTAGATTTACCCTACTCATAGGCGAATGGTGCACCAAAAAAGTGGGGGGTCAAAAGAGATGAGAGTATGTAAGTAGAGGGCACCCCTAAAGCTGTTTTTTTATTTTTGTTTTTTTGGTGTGTGTAAAATCGCCCTATTATAATTGAATTTTACTGTCATTATTGATTAAATGACCTTCTCTAAGAGAACCGGGATCAAAAATCAGAACGGATGCCCACCGAAGACTCCCTCCTTCCAATTCAAAGTAGAGACCTGCACGGGCCGGGTACGGGATTTATAAATCTGTTGTTAACGGGCCGGGCCGGACTCGGGCCGGCTGTTTAGTGTTAATTGGGTGTTTAGGTCTTTAAAAAATTATCCGCCTTCCTGCAACCAATAAAAAGTTAATATTAATAACTTCTTAAAATAAAATGTCTGAAAAATATTTATTTATCGGTCTATTTGGTCGTCTGTATGTTTTTATAAATTTCTGGAGTTTTCGAATTTTTACTCCTCAAGTATGGGGCCGGGGAGTTTTGGTATAGTTTTTCTCCAGATGTAACGTGAATACGCGTTAGAACCCCTTAGAAAGTCCTCTTACCAAGGCATCCTCCATCTTAGGCAGATACCCCTCGCGCAGGTTTGCCTTAATCACACACAATTCACAATCTACCATGTATGGAAAATCGTTTCTGCTCCCTTAGGACCCTCTTATCACATTTCTTTACTACATTTTGAGTGGCCCCATGAAAAAATTGTGATGCAAGGTCTTTTATCAGATGATAGGTCTTTAAAAAATTATTCATTGACAAATTTATGTCGTAGTTTCTATAAACTGATTCATTGTCGACGTAATTTATAGCCGAGTCTAATTTTTCAAAATCAACAAATTACAGAGTAATAAAATTTAAATGATATTTTTTCTTCAAAACTTTTGTTTTTACTAATAAAGTTATGTGGAACACACTTTGTTAGCAATTTTTTGTACGGTGAGGATAATACCTGCCAACGACATTCTTCAGAGATTCAGTTCCGCGAGTGAAATAGTTATAAATTAAAAACTGCAAAACAGTTAAGTCGTAGATTTGAAAGAAAAGTCTTCATGTGCATGTGCTTTTAAGTAAGCTAGTTCTTTTAAGTATGTTTAACTATAAGCATACATCATTTTAAATTTGATTTATCCTGCGAATAGGGAAATGCTCCGTTAAAATATATATATATATATATATATTTTTAATCAAATTTTTACCTTTCCTCAAAAATCTACGATTAGAAATTGAGTTTTATCGCAAGATCTGAAATGTGTCACAGTGTATCACTGTAGAAAAGAAGATAATCCGAAGACGGCCTATTATATCTACTCCAGAATACAGGAAGGTAGCAATGACAAACTTTTAAAGTAACTTACGCTTCTCTCCCGCTTGACCGGAAATTCCCCCAGCGCATCAAAAATCGTCCGCCTCATTCTTCAAGGCTACAATTCTAGAAGGCTACACTCCGTTTTTATGGGAATGAAGGCACTCGGACAGTTGGAGGAGATAAAGAATAATTTTCCTTCCTGTTATCCAAATAAAGGAAAAGGAGTGCGCATTGCCGCTATTGTCAAGAACTATTTACTTCCCATCACAATTACTGCGACTTGTTTTAGAGAAAACGCTGAAAAAAACGTTAAGTGCGGCAAATCTAACGTTATTGTCGGGATTTTTTAACTTTACAAGTATAGGAAGATATTTGGAACCAATAGAAAAAGACGTTATAGGCGGGAAAACGGTAAATACGGATAACGTTAAACAGGGGTTTCACTGTATATATATAAATATAAGACCTTGCACTGGGAAAGTTCGCTTTCCCTCCCCCTTCTCTTGCGTATTGGGTGTCTTGCCATCATTTTTAGATGGATTGTTACTTTTGAACTTTGAAAATTGGGGGGGGGGGGTGAGGCCCCCTTTACTTTTGAAAGTGAGGGGGCAGTTGCCCCCCCGGACCAGCCGCCTATGACCCTACTTGGAAAGATAACCTTTTATCAGATCGTACCTGACAATTCCGAAATGGCGCAAAAAATCGGTTAAGAAAGGTGGTCGCTCAGAGAAATATAAATATTTGATAGCCGAACAAATGCTACAAAAATGCTAAAACATATCGTCTGTGCTGTTATTTATGAAATTGCAAACTAATGCATATAAGTAATTACACAAAAATATAATTTTAATTAAATTATTTTATAAATATTTAAAAAATCCAGATCTATCCCATTCTTTTACCAAGTTATACGAATAAGATCAGAATTTTTCCACCGTGCTATACGAATCCCTCTTATATGAACCCATTTTACTTTTGGGAAAATGCAAGAACATTTCCAGATAAAGAATTGGGATAGGTCACTCATAGAGGGCTGTGTAATCTCTTTTTCGAAGACTTTTTAATATTAAGTAGAAAGGGTAAAAAAATTGGTCATTGGAAGAGGGGTCTGCTGAACCCTTTAACGCGCAGTGTTCCCGCTCTCGGAACACCAAACTCTGACGTTTTGACTGTTGCCAGTCATGAATAATAGATTTGATTTCTATAATAGTTGTGGGTGACAGAGCTCCACGAGAATCCTTTGCTTTTTAGCGCGTCATTTCCCGTAAAAAAAAAATTGTCATGATTATTTTTAACAGCACTGACATCTGCTGAAAAATGGAAGAATGCGATAACAGTTGGATAGATTGCCCAATGCTGAAAAAAGGGCAGCTGTTGCCATCGCTCAACTTAAAGACCAGCAAGATGGCGGACGATCGAAACGTTCATCGCCTGCCACAGATCGAGAGACCCTTTTTTGACGACAGCTGGCTGTGCGCGAGCACATCCATCTTGCTGGTTGTTAAGTCGAGCGATGGCAACGGCTGCCCATTTTTCAGCATTGGGAAAGGTTTGCGCCTCAAAGGGTTAATAAAGGGAGTCGCTCATAGAAGTTTCCCTGTAAATCAGAAATTGCACAATATTCATAAAATAGTTTATAAATTTACAAACAAAATTTAATAGTACATTCGTAAACAAGGTGGTGCAAAAGAAGCTACTATGCCATGCTACATGTATGGATTTTTTTTTTTTACCTGACTGTTCCCTCATCTGTAGCCATCCTGTTATAGTTTACAAGAGGAGAATAACCTGCATTGTCAACATTTTACAGAGGTCCCACAAAATAAAAGAATTGCTTTGAAAATATATGTTTTCAATAATAATTTTGAAAAAAGCTTTCCACATCGATATAGAAAAGTAACTGGATAGACTGCCCAACGCTGAAAAAGTGCAGCCATTTCTATCAACCGATTTAATTACCAACAATATAGCGGTCAATTGAATAGCCCCATCTGGCATCACAGAGCTAAAGAAGTTTTTTGACACAGCTGGCTGCACGGTGGCAACTGCTGCACTTTTTCATTTTTGGAACCATTAACCATTTTTTTTTTTTAACTAGCAGTGAAAACGCTGAAATAAGGTGATTTCACTGCGAAACCATTAAGTGTCAAAGGGTTAAACAACCAAAATATGCCTAAAGGGTTAAACAACCAAAATATGCCTAATAACTGCACAGTTGCCACTTTGAAATTCATACTTCAAAATATTTGAAGTACAGCAACAATATCTACGAATTATTATAGTAATTTGGTTGATACTGTAAAAACAGCCACTGCAAAGTGATTTCATATTACTCCTTATAGAAAAATGTAACATTTTAAAACAATCGCAACATATCACATGCAATTTTTCTTTCCTTATTTATTTATGAATAAGGATTGGTTAATTTTTGAGCGTTTAATGAAGGCATAATAGCATGGGAGAATCGAGAGAATGAGCTCTATTTATCACAATAGTTGAAATATATTATAAGATTAAAATGAAATACAGAGGAGTTTCCATAGTGACAAACATTGATAATACCCAGTTCTTCCGGATGTATATTTCAGCCGCCTTTCCACAGCCATCCTTAGTCCGAATCATTCCCCTGCGGAATTCCCACAAGGGAATGACTCGAACTGAGGTTGGCCGTGGAAAGGCCGCTGAAATATATCTATGGAGGCCCTGGGTATTAACATTGTTTGTAACAGTTGAAATATATTTTAAGTGAAAAAAAGAATCAAACATTAGTAACTAAAAAAGAAGAGTAAAAATAAAAGAATCAAACATTAGTTACATTAAAAAAGGTTGCACTCATTTTTAAAATTATACAGGCAGTTTATATATATACAGGGAACACTCGTTGATTCAAACTCAAAGGTTTCTCAGTAAAAGTTCGAATAATCCTATGTTAAGAGAAAATATAACTTTTAAAGTGTTTCACCCCAGAAGAAAAATCTTAAAAAAAAATATATATAAAAGAAAATATAATATGCTATGTTATCTAAAATTAAACATTTTAAAAAGCAGTCTCCTTAGAAAGTCCTCCACCCAAGGCCTCCTATTTTTGGCTGATCTTCCTTGTGTAGCTTTGCCTTTGAAAAAACAAATAAATAAATAAATAAATAAAAAGAACTAAAAACTCGGTTTAATCATAAAAGGAAGCAGAAGGCATGCAATGGGGAAAAAAAAATTATATAAAAGTTGTATGAATTACCATTATAAAAAATTGTAAAACAAATGTTTGGTTGTGTTTAGTATGCCTACATTTTTCAGTCAATTTCTCCATTTGAAGTAAGTATTTACAATTCATTTTCTCCCTATAATCTATATTGAAGACTGGGTTTTCTAAATTTCTAAAAAAACTAACAGCAAATAAACAAAGGATTCTTCCTTTACCCCGACTCATTCATAAGAGCTAATCCAAGGAAACTGCAAAGACCAGGCAACTTTACCTGTTTTGCACTGATAAGAAGTGTTTGTTTGTTATGGAAAGCCTGAGGGTGGGCGGTGCCTTGATCAGAGGACTTTTTAAGGGGTTTTAACGCACATTCACGTAACATCTGGAGGTAACTGAACCATGAGTTCAGACCCTTAGATCGACAGCCAGGTCCAAACACTGGACCTCCACACTTCAGCCATTTAAGACCATTGCCCAGTGGACAACTGACATGTTCAGTCGGTTGTCCACTGGGCAATGGTGGCCATTGATAAGAAGTGAACAGTAGGACAACAGATACTAATGTTTAGTGGAAATGCAATAGAATGCAGGCATGAGCCCCTCTACACAGAAAAGTTATACAGATGATTTTAACACATGCATGTATTTTATTCCGTTAAACGAAGAAAAATAGTTTTCATTTGTCAAATTTTTAGTTTGAATTAACCGAAGTGATGAAACTTTAGTTTAAAGTAATGGATATTTTTAACATTAATTCTAATACAAGTTATTAAAGACTTTTGGATTAGCTCGAATTAACGAAAAGTTTGAATCAATCGAATTCAAATTAACGAACGTAAACTGTATTTATGTAAAGAATGGGCCTTACGCCATTCCTTGTTGGAATAATTGACGCAAATCCATTGGGGTTCTAGGTTAAATATTTTATATTAAAGTTCAGACAGAGGGCAGGAGTCGGGCCTGCGACCTTATTCGTTCCGTGGCTATCTTCTTACATCGCAGTCTAAAGGCTCGAAGCTAAGCTTTACGTTCCAAACTCCTAAAAAGCTAAGCGCGAAGTTAAGACGAAGCTCTCAAAATTTCCGCGCTCTTGCTTAAATACTCCTTAGTTACTACACCTGCTGGCAGGGTGCAGCACGATCACAAAGGCGTTACTCTCAAACGTAATTAGTTAACTAGATTGTCAATCAAGACATGAGAAACACCTGCTTACCCAGGAGTTCTAAAAGCACGTATTAATGAAACCACAGGAAAGTGAAGATATTGTTGAATCAACAATTTTCTCCTTATGGAACTTCAAAAAATGTCTCCGAGCGTAATATTTGTATGGCCGAGAAACAAACTTTACAGTAAGAGTAAAAGATTAAAAAAGGATTTTTCAAATAACATTAAATTAAATTAGGTTAAATTAGAAAAGTTTATTTTATTATTACATTTATATATATTATTTATTTTTCCTTTCACAACAGGCTATTACTTAGATTTTAAAATTCATCAGTTAAAATGTTGTATTCAATAATTCTATATAATAAGTTTTATTCCATTAATTACATTATTCCATGATATAAAGATAAGATAAAAGCAAAATGTAAAAAAAGCTAGCATGTTTCCTTAAAAGAGAGAAATATTAATGCCAACAGCAAAAATTAAGAAAACAACTATCTGTACCTATTTCAGTTTTATTTTGTATCTTCTGGAATACAAATAACACCTAACAAATACAAAATATTACGGCAGATTATTTACATGGAATGTACAGTGACAGTATTTTTACACTATGTAGGCTATAAATTTACTATTCATCTGGGTGATTTTCAGCACAAGACACAGATTCACAGTAAGTTAATCATTATGTACAAAATTTTATTAAAAAATAATTTATACAGATGTTAATAATTAATATACTGACTATATTTTTTACATAATTTTACACAGTAGCTGAAACTTGCATAAGGGGTCCTTCAAGATAATTTGCTAAAGCTTCTGCTTTTGCTTTCAAAATGCCAAGATCAACATTGGCCTCTGCTTGTAAGCACAATAAAAGGTTGGCTACACCCGTCACTGCAATGTAACCCTCCTAAAAAACAGAAAACAAAATAGTTTACATAGACTCACAAATCTGCAAATTCTTTTAAAACACTTTTGAAGTCTAAGCCCGAGCATCAACTTTCAACTCTATTGAACTATAAAAATAGCAAATATACACATTTGTTGTCTTTTCAGGTATTATCTGTGAGCCTTTTAGTTTAAAGTATATTAATTATAATAATAAAGTTTTTTCATTGTTTTGGAGAAGTGGCAGTTAAATTTTTGCTTTGAAGTGGTACAATCCTGAATTGTTATATCTCTAGGCTTTTATTTATGAAATGTATTTTTCATGAATACTGTAAAAGCACTTAGTTTCAGGGGACTTTAATTTTCGTGATTTTCACAAGCTTGTTGTAATCACGAAAATTAAATCCTCGTAAAATACTTTTTTTCTTTCCCTTCAAATAATAATACCAAAATTTACTGTGCAGTTACAAACTCTTCATTGGCAAATTTCTGTCCCTTGCCTGATCCTGCCCCTTCTTTGAAGCCATTCAACATTGGGAGGGATGGGGGAACGAACTTTTCGAACAAAAGGAAGTTTATCAAAATGACGTATGCAAAAAGTGTTCTATATTTAGAGCTTTCAGTTCTATTCATATAAAATTCACAAAATCTTCATTTTCGCAAAAGTTACACCTTGCGAAAGTAAGTGCTTTTACAGTATTCAATTATTGTTAGGGGTTAATTTGCAGAAGAGCTCATTGGAGCTCTTCTGCAAATTAACCCCTAACAATAATTCAACAATAACACTTCTTTTTTCAGAGTGAATTTTTACGTTATTAGGTGAAACCCACTGGAGCTCATGAACATTGCACTACAGAGCCTATTAGTACAGGAACTCAAAAACTTCCCCCTCTTCACACTTCAACCGATTTTGGCAGACAGACCAATCAAGGACTTGTTTTGTCTGGCACCCATCTGAGAGTCCCGAGACCAACAGATTTTCGGTTCTTCTACTGCATATTGTTGAAATTTCTTGATGCTAACATTAGGTTATTTCATTGCATTTCCCTCTTCTGCGAAATAATGAAAAAATGTCCAATACATTTACCTGGAAAAATCTTTCAATTATCATTATTTTAATACAGTGTATTGCAGGGGTCACGAGGGTTTATAGTATGCCACTGAGTATGAACGTGGGCCCTAGAGAATATTAGGGCTCTGGCACCTTTTTTGCTAGACACTAAGCCCCGTTTGTTGTAGTTTTAAAAAATGTGTCTCTTATTTCCTTCGTGGCATAACAATAAACTGAGTATAAGAATTTGTTAGGAGTTTGCTTTTTACCCAAGTACACTACAGCAATTGAAGTTTCAAAAAGTCAGTTAAAATAATTGGTACTAAATTGAATCATTACAAATAAATAAAAATAATGAAATATTAAAGATGTAGCATGAATATGTGTTAGAATCCCTTAACCCTCTGAGGCACAACTCCTTGCCAATACTGAAAAAAGGGCAGCCGTTGCCATCGCTCGACTTTCAGCATTGGGCAATCTATCCAGCTGTTCTCGCATTCTTCCAGTTTTCAGCAGATGTCAGTGCTGTTAAAAATAATCGTGACCATTCTTTTATGGGAAATGATGTGCTAAAAAGTAAAGGATTCTCGTGGAGCTATGTCACCCGCAACTATTTTTATAGAAATCAAATCTATTCTTCGTGACTGGCAACAGTCAAAACGTCAGAGTTTGGTGTTCCCAGAGCGGGAACACTGCGTGTTAAAGGGTTAAAAAGTCTTCCACTCAAGACACCCCTCCTTAGGCAGATAGCCCTTGAATAGTTTTGCCTTAATAAACAATGCAATACAATCCTACTTAGTCATGCCATAAGTTTTGATTTAAAAAATTGAGATCATCTGCTGTGACAAGAAAGGATGGAAAAACACATCAAAAACTTTTCAAGACACTACAGTTAAATCTCAATACATACAACGATACTTAAAGAGACCCAATAAAATTATCGTTTTAGAGGAATGTATTGTTATATCAAGGAGAGATTATATTGTATGGAAATTCTGAGAGATCGCAAAATTTTATCAGTATAAAGAGATTTATCATTGTATTGAATATCTTTAGCGATGTTTTTCAGTATCTTAAAACAAATAGCAAAGCCCTTGAATGTACACCTCTTCAATAGCGATGACAGGACTTTTCCACGAGACTCTGCTCTTGCTCGTAAAGTAAAAATGACCCAGCAGTGGTCGAAGGGGAATATACTGGACTTTGTAGAAAACAGTGACTGCCCTTCCTGCAGTCTGGATTTTAATCCACAGGACTATAAATTGTACTAACTATTAGAGGCAAAGACATGGCAGAAATATCTTAATTGGAAAAAATATTAAACATTTGTTAAGGAAAGAAGAGATGGAAATTCCAATGACTGTAGTATGTGCCTTGACAGATTATCAGTTATAGAGTGAGGTAAAAAGGTGATTATTTTGAATAAAAGGTCCAATATGTTGCATTTAAAGGTATAATAAAACTTTAAGATGTAGTTTTATTGACTTCCTTATATTGTATCCAAATATATGGCCCGACTAAGTAATACTGAGAGCTAAAATTTGTTAGCAACTCATAATGCTGAACTAAAAGCCTATTATAGAATTAATTTATAGAAAATCATATTGGTGAAATGTGCATTAACAAACATAAGCATAGAGTGACTGTTCTTGCTTTTTGGAGGGGGGAGGGGAGGGAGAACATGCCCCCCTCCTGACACTACATCTACTATGTTGAAAAATATACAGCAGAGATGAAGAATACAGCAGAGATGAAGAATGTGCAGTATTCCCACTCAGGGAACACCCAACTCTGACGGTTTGACTGCTGCCAATCACAAAGAATAGATTTGATTTCTATAAAAATAGTTGCGGGTGACATAGCTCCATGAAAATCCTTTACTTTTTAGAACATCATTTCCCGTTAAAAATTGTCAGGATTATTTTTAAAAGCACTGACATCTGCTGAAAAATGGAAGAATGCGAGAACAGCTGGATAGGTTGCCCGATGCTGAAAAAAGGGCAGCCGTTGCCATCGCTCAACTTAACTACCAGCAAGATGGCAGACGATCAAAACGTTCATCGCATGCCACAGATCTAGAGACCCTTTTTTATGGCAGCTGGCGTAACGGCTGCCCTTTTTTCAGCATTGGGAAAAGGTTAAGTGGGTTTTCTTGTTGACAACAGCTGGCTGTGCCCGTGCACAGCCAGCTGTTGTCAAAAAAGGGTCTCTAGATCTGTAGCACGCAATGAACGTTTTGATCATCTGCCATCTTGCTGGTAGTTAAGTTGAGGGATGGCAACGGCTGCCCTTTTTTCAGCATTGGTAAAGGGTTGCGCCACAAAGGGTTAAGATAAAATAAATTATAAAGTTCTTTGCCCTTAAAACTGGTAAGTTCATTTGTAAGCCTTAAAATAATCTGCAGCACCTGCTGCAATACACAAACATATATCCCATTCAAAAAATTATTCTCATTGAATATTTGATAAAAGGGCTGAATATTGATCATTTCTTCTTGCACAATTTTTAGAGGCTGCTTGAAACTACCAAGCAAAAAAAAAAAAAAAAGTATGAAAAAAATATTTTTTATCACAAGTGCAACTGAATGCTTACTTCACAGTCAATAATGATAAACTTCAGCGCTTCAGCATTCTGAACGGTGCATCCATTTTTCTCATAGGCCATCCAAATGTTACTAGTTATTGCAGCAGTCAGCTTGGCGTCTTTTCCACCATAACCTGAATATGCCAAGAGTGTTCCTTCCCTATTCAGTAACCTGAAATATGGAGTACGTGAATATTAAGTTACACTAAAATCAAAAATATAATTTTGAATGCAACTGGAAACAATTACTTAAAATGAAGAAATATTTAAGAGAAGAATACACAAAAAATCTAACAACCATGCTTCTACTATTAAACTATAAATATTGTAGCAAGCCATGAGTCGAGCAAGGAATTTTTTCCATAGTCATGTTTTTTGTGATGCTAAAAGATTACTTTAAAGCAGGGGCGTAGCCAGAAATTTTTCATGGGGGGGGTTACGACTACTACAACTCATATATACGTATACGTGTGTGTGTGATAATGTAGTGAAGAATATACATTTTGTAAGGCAAAAAATTCCTCATGGGGGGGTTATGATCCCCCTAACCCCCCCCCTTGGCTACGCCCCTGCTTTAAAGCATTACCATTTCCTGAGTCAAGGCCAAAAAAGTGTAATAAATATACAAAACTTTTTTTTTTTTTTGTATATGAATTACTGGATTACAAAAAAGTATTTGGGTCATTTTCAAAAAATTTGCCAAATCACTGTGAGGTGTATATTAGGTCGGTTAATTATTTTTTATACTTATTTGTATGCAAAAAAATATAGCTATACTCTTGTTTAGTGAGCTATATTCTACATGACCATCAATTTTTTTTCAAGCACTTTAGGGATAATAGCACATGAAAAAAAAAGAAACTTTGACATGAAAACTGGGTATTTTTGCTGTCCGAAGGTCATTTTCCCAACTATAGCTTAATTTTTCAATTATTAATTTACATTATTCTTATAAGCATAAGCAATTGCAAGTTGCTTATGTTACATGGGATTATCTAGCACATGGTTATATTTAAGATATAAAATACTTCTTATTAAGTACCAATACCGAGTTGTAAAGGCCCGCCCTTATGCTGCGTCATGGGTGTTAGTATTTTTGATTTTAATTTTATTTAAATACATAGTAATACACCATCTACAAGCTTTCGTTGTTTATTATTTTTTCCCTAAAGTAGTGTAACATAATGTGTTTTAGTTATATGTTCTTGATTAATTTCAGAAATATTATCAAAAACGTACAAGGGAAAGTGAGTATTTTTATTAGATATTATGAGTGTTACTTTGCTTTTTATAACTAATTATTAAATGGGATGAATTTACTTTTAATATATAATGAGAACATGGTGAAATAGTTTTTTTGTATATTTTATTATTAAACCTAACAAGATACTTCTGTATTAACTTTTAGTATAGAACAAAGTTACTATAGTTAATTTTGCCATGAGTGCTACCTTTCTATTGATAACACTCATGACGAATAAATAACACTTATGATGAAATTGTGTAAAATCAATTTTTTTGGAATTCAGCTTTTTGTCCAACACCTAAAGATAGAAAGAAAAAAGAATATATACATATATATATATATATATATGCTTGCTTGTTAAATTATAAAAATTTGCTGTGTTTGATGCGAATGTGCAACAAGTTGTATACTTTTTAAACCATCAAAGAAATTATGAACTCACTTATTTTTACCAAAGTCATTCAAAATCAGATAAAGCATTCTAACTAAATAATAATACGGCTTAAAATGCTCTATATTTGACTTATTTTAAATTTAATTGTTACAGGAGTTATTATAAATGCTTCAAAATAGCATTTTTAAAAATTATTTTACATTTTTGGAAGGAACCAGGTCATCTAAGCACTTCCTTTAAATATCCCCCCCACAGCCTTTGTCTTTTTTTTTTTTTTTGTACCTCAAGAGAAAGTTGCTAAATATTTTTAGTTAATTCCATCAAATCTCATGATAGTCAAAGGTACTCATCCCATTCACCAAATCTCATCCGCAAATTCCAAAGTAATTTTTTACTGTGATGTGTCATGTTACTGCATAAAAAATGAGTGGGCACTTGGAATGTTTTACAAGTACTTCCAATATTTTAAAAAGATTACATTTAAAAAGACAGTCAAACAAAAAACATAGCAATTTACAGCACCAATGATAGTGACGTTTCCATGTCACCAACTGATCTCGGCAGGCCAGGAGTTAGCGGCTGCAAATCTAAGCTTCGACTTAGTTTTTACAGACAGATTAAAGTTTTAAGAGAATAATCCAAATAATGCACCGATGTATTGGAATTTGCCAAGAATATGATACTGCAGATAAAGAGCTTAATTTTTTTTAGAGTAACTGATGAAAATGAACAATTGCTTTGATTAGTAGAAGACATTTCATGTACAGTATTTGCTCAGCTTTTATAAAGCACTTTTTCTTATCCTGGTCTTGCAATGAAAGGGAAAAGAGCTTATTATCAATTCGCTTATCAAACTGGTGTATTTGAAAAAACATAACATGTTCTTTTTCTCTTTCTTATCAAAGCTCCTACCATTTGTGTCATGAGTGTTACTCAGTAAATAAGCTCTAAAACATAATCCAAAAAATAAAAACTTCCAAAATAACAATACTGGTATTTGTATAATAATTATACAAATCCCAGTATTGTTATTTCAGAGTATAATGTATTTATAATATAATAAGTAATATATTTATACAACAATATTATTTTAAAACATTTTTTTCATTTCATTTACAACAGTGACATACGGGTAAATGAATGAATCTGGTAAGACTCATGATATTAAATAGTAGGCATTTTTATTAAAAAATTATTAAATTCTTTTAACTTTAATTTGATATGAACAGAGGACAAATTCATATATGAAATGTACTATTTTTAGAAAAATAAACACTTTTATACTTTATACAAATGTAGTTAGGGTGACTCATGAAATTGAATCTCAAAAATATACTTTTAAAGTTGAATAACTGCGGCTGTAAAGAAGAATTACGCTTAAATATTATTGATCCTTAAATATTAGGCATTTCCATTTCCAAGTATGTACATCCAAAAATAAATTAAACAGTTAATGATTTTTATTTTAAAAAAATTTCAAATGCTGTTTTGGCAAATTTTATGAAAATGACCCATTTATATACAAAATACAATGCACTAAAAATAATTTTTTATGCTTGTTGGATTAGATTAATCAACCGATATAACCTTGGAATACGGAAATTTCCTTGAGAATTTGATCAAATAGATCCTCAATTCTTCTATCCACATTAATTTGGTGAAGTAAGAATTAATGTGGGCAGTGGCCTGATGCTTTTATTTTTCTATTTCGCACTTCCCCAATGCCATTCGGTTTTCTGTGTGCTTACACCAATGAGAGGATTGACAAAATAATACTTGTGGTTGACTTTAATATACTGTAGACCCACTTCTTCCACTTTAATGGTGCAATAACCCTTCCTGGAATTGGAATAAATGATGGACCCTTTATGGTGCAATAACCCTTCCTGGAATTGGAATAAATGATGGACCCTTTAAAATGTTGTTTTATGGTTAAACAATGCTCAGTGATTCACATTAGTTTTGTACGCAATTGGCACAGGTCTCGATGAGATAAGATAAATAAAACTTTGTATAATAATACACATAAAAAGGTAATTATCACACTGGATAATCGTTTCGACTGAAAAAATATTCAGCCTTTTTCAGCAGTCACATTGTGCGGTAAATTATTTCATGACTTTTCACTTTCACCCAGGGTTGTTAAAAATCCAGGTTTTTCGGGTTTTATCTGGGTTTTGGGGGGTTTTTCAGAAAAAGGGATGGGGTTTCAGAATATTTGAAAAAATTTGCTTATTACTAAATACAACTTAAAGAAAACTAATAGATTACAAAAAATCAATTATAAATAAAAAGTGGTTAATTTAATAGTAATAACTGATTACAATTATTAACCCATTTCTGCCTGGATATTTTTGCAACTTTCTTCGATTTTTGCTAACACCAGCAGTAATTGATAAATTTCTGATGTCAACTTTTTGAACAAGGGATGATTTCATATAAAATCACTATGTATAAAAATTCAAATGTCAACATCCCACTTGGCCATATTAAAATGTTTCGTGGAATTGAGGTTCAATACTCGTGAATAAAGGCTCGGAAAAATAAATAACGTTTTCGAATGATAGCGAAAATGCCGTCCCAAAAAAGGGACGCTAGGCATAAATGGGTTAATCATACATGAAAAAAATGTATAAATCAATTAGAATAACAACCCCAATCATGGTTTGCTCTTAAATAAATTGACTATTAGTAATAATTTTAACAGTGATATACTAGTGCTTAATTACAACATGATTTTTTATGGCTAAAAAATCCTTATTCATTTTAATGCAGATAGGCATAAAAATTTACTCTAGAAAGTTTTAATGCCTATCTGAAGTCTGATTATTTTTTTCCCTTAGGTAGTGGTGGTGGGGGGGAGGTAGGGAGCTGCTTATAAACTTTACAAGTGGTGTACTGATATTAAGCGATGTATTGTCTACGTAATTAAAGTTGAAATTTTGAAAAAACCCAGTTGGGTTTTTTCAAGTGGGCTTTTCTGAAAACACCCACCCGGGTTTTTTCGGGTTGGGCAAAATCATAACAACCCTGTAGACCATGGGACGCTCGCCCAATAGACACATGGAATTTAAATTCCGTTTGCCATAACTTGGGACTGCACAAATTTGTTATTAAAACATTCTATTTAGTGCAGTTTATTATTAATTGCAATGTTCCCACACTTAATCTTGCACATTGTTTTAAAATAAGTCAAATATACCTGGAACTATATTTCTGTCCTATTTGCAACTTTTCTTAGAAATCACCACGAGATGGCGCATCGGTAATCTCATTAATTTTTTTTTTAATGCTGCTAACTAATAATATACTTCTTTTTATTTCATATTATGTCAAAAAAAGCATTAATATGCCAATAAATACAGTTCGTATTTTCCTTTTGGTTTTATTTCATCACCAATAAACGGCCATTGTAACCTTCCACTATTTGTTTACATTTCGACCGGCGGTTGAGCTGAGCAGAGGAACGTAAACAGACATCTTACGAAGTCCTACATTTTAATTTTGAAAATTTCCATTTTTTTTTTTTTTTAGAATATTGATCTTGAAAAATACATATTAATATTTTTATATTTTCACTAGTATAAATTGTTTTAGGAAGTTGAAAAAATTAATAATATTTAATTTACTTACAAAAATATTACTAGATTTATTAAGGATTCATATCTGAATCTAAGTGACAAATATTTTGATTAGTACTAGTTGCCCAACAGGGATTCTACGGCATACCAAATATTTAATTAGTAATTTTTTTTTAATTTTACATGCACTTCTTAATTTTTCATATTTATTTGCATTAAAAAAATAAAAAGAAACTTTTCTAAAGATTTTTAAACTATGAATTAAATTCAAACACCTAAAAATAAATTTTACACTCTAGGTAAAGTTTTTTTACAAATAATTGTTGCACATAATGTTTTAGTTACTTATAAAATTCATATGCTGTATTTATATATTTTTCTTTATTAAATCATATTCGTCCTGTCTTGTTGGAAGTACTCCACCACAAGTTCTGTATAGGCAGATGGTGTACATAAAAAAAAACTACTTATTTTTTTCCCCACAACTTTGCTTCTACAAAAATATATATAATGTACACTTTCAACCAGCTATTTTCTTCATTAAAATTAATCTTCGTAGCATTTATTTTCCATAGAAAATGACAGAAGGTAAACACCTGACAGTGTTTCATTTTACCCCATATATCAGGATACAATGAAACAATAACACTCTAGGAATAAATAATATGGGACAGAAAGCAAATTTCAGCAAATGTGTTTTATTTACATTAATAACAGAGAAATCAATGACAGAGAAATATGAAATGTAAATTGAAAAAAGTAATTTAAATAAAAAATTACTACTACATAAGCAATATTAGCTACAAGTTGTTATAAATCAATAAAAATACTACACTAGGGGCATACCTAAAAGTGTAATAGTACTTTTTTTTTGTCTATTTCTAATGGAACAGATAAAAAGACAAATACAGCAAAGAATATAAATGAAAAATTACAGAGAACAGCTGTATCAAATAGTCTATGCATCCAGAAGACCCCTAGCCTCCCATATAGGTCCACAAGAGAACGTTTGGATAAAGCTTGGCAGTGAGCGAGGTGGTAACCCGTCTCTCAATCGATACATATAGTTGATCGATATAAATAGTAGAGTAATATTAGTACACGAAAAATTATTACTTACATTAATTTTTTCTGAACAATCGCTTAAATCATCAATATAATCTAAAACACATCTTTCATTGTTAGAGTTTTGACAGTTACTCTCATAAGAGCAAAAATCTGAACATGCTGAATTATTCAACTTGCAAGTACATTTCTTTGACATACATGCAGTTTTAAGGCATGCACATGAGATGTGTTTCAGTAAGAAATCTTCTGCTATAGGCAAGTTACCCCACTGAACAGAAATGCAGTCATTTATAATCCATCCATGTTCAGGTGGGCTTGGAGCATTAATACAATTTTCCAAACACCTATGATAAATATTACATTGATAATTACATCGTTTCAGCCCATTTTCCGAAGTTCTCATCGTCCTTAAACTTTTGAAGCGTTTAAATGCTCAGATATTTCTTTTTCTTTGCCATCAAGAAACAACCCCCACAGCCTTAATTTTTCAAAGCTTTCGTCCGATAAAAGAATTAGATCATCATTTATATCTTCGAAAAGATGAATGCAGCAAAATGGGGCGGCAGTAGCACCCGTTTTAACCAGCTTTTACACTTAAAAATAAGGACTATTATAGCGTAGAACGATGGGTGTCAACAAACGAATGTACACAAACAAACGGCGGAGTGATACGCAGAAAGAAATGCGGTACAGTAGAAGATCTTTATAATGCAAACCTCGAAACGCAAGGTTTTGCATTATATAGAATTTTGCGTTATATGGATCATTCACTTATATCATTAAACTTCCCTAGTAAACATATTAAAATATAGCTAGAACACATAAATATAATGCTTAAAACTTTTTTTAAATACAAATACTACTTTAAAAAACAAAAAAAAATGGAATTTATTTATTTACAGAAAAAATAAATAAATGGAAATTACCAAAAGCATTAAAGTTTATTTGTTAAACAATATATTAATTTTGATTTGTTTTAGAATTTGCAATCTCTCAACAAATAACTTTTCTTGCAGCCTTTGAACAGGTAATAATTTTACTTTGGTTATGCAGTCTTGTGTTTCTAGGAATTTAAAATATTGATCTCTTATGGAAATTTCTTCAGATTCTGAAAGTTTTTCAACTTTCTCTCCAGCATTTGATTCTGTTTCAGAATTGTTTTCCTCTTGTTTTGAAACAGAGGAAATTATTTCAGCACTGGTCAAATGATTAACAATTTGTGACTTATCATCCATTACCAAATATTCAAAATGTTTTCTTCATGCAGGTTTGCAAACTGAGTACTTTCCATTTTGTGCACAATGCATTAGTTCAGCAGTTTTCATTTTAACTAAAGATGGCTTAAATCCAGTTCCAAAATTCAGTTTTAAAATAGTGTTACATTGAGAAAACTCCCCTACTTCTCATAGACTTTTAAAAAGTATTTTACTGTCAATATTGAGACATAAGCATATCGTCGGGCAGGGGGCGGGTGCCAACCCCCCCCCCCCCAACTTTGTTTAGAAAACCATTCATTTTAAAACCTTTCTTCTTGCCAAACTTAAAGAAACATGGCTATTTTTACTTTAGAATATGCTATGTGCATTCTCCCACCCACACGCACACACATTTAAAAAAAAAAAAAAATTGGTGATGCTACGCGTATGATTTAGGAAGCCAAGTAACGGCATACGATTTAATATAAAACAAATCAATTTACAAAGAGAAATATAACTAAATAAATAAACGTCTGTTTGGGAAGTCAATGGTAGAGGAGGGAGAAAGAGTGTGGTTCGGTAGTAGAGGGAAAAAGGGAGAGGTTCGTGGTTTTATTAAAGTAAACATTCCTTCCTCTTCGACCCGGCCGGCCAGCTGTTATGCTGATAATGCATAATGCATGCATGGGAGAATAACTGTTTATTTTAAGCTTGGCATGTTGTGGGATTTATCTAATGTCTCAAAATTAATTCCCTAGGAAAGCAATTAAAAAAAAAAAAAGCAGATTGTAGAAATTTCTTAATTGTGATTTTCTCCTGTTTACATCCGCAGTGTTAATGCGGTTTATGGAGAATTGCGGTTTATAGAATTGCGGTATATCGATCTTCTACTGTATAAATAAAATAAAGATGTGTAATTTTACTATATTTACATAGTATTAATTATTTTAATGACATGAAATGAATTAAAAACTAGCATTTTGAGTTTACAATGTTATTTATTTAATTTAGAAAAAAAAAATTGCACACGCCATCTGGTGGCTATTCTATGTATGGCTGCAAACAAGACAAAAATATAGTTCGCGATAGAGTTGTTATTTTATATAAAACGTGCACCTTTAAGCGTGGGAACATTAAGATTTAAGATAAAATTTAACATTTAGAATAGTTTAATCATGCGTTTGCGTAGTCCCAAAGCATGGTAAACGAACTTGAAGAATATTAATGTTCGTCCCATAGTCTACTGCTTGCATCTGGCAAATCGAGAAGTGTACCAAAATAGACTTTAAAAAATGATCACAGTCAAAAACAGTTGATATGTTTAAATCAAACTGTTTAAACTACAACAAACTTTCACTTACTTGCAAAAAAATGCATTTAGTAATCTAAATTACTGATGTCGAAGAATATTTTAAATATATATAATATATATATATGTGTGTGTGTGAAAGTACATGATAATAGGACTTAAAGTGAAAAATATTTAACACGAAACTGAAGGGACTAAAATATTGGTAAAATCATACAAGCCGGTGCGCACCCCATGTAAACATGGCGACAGTCGCTGGAGCTTGGCGGCCGCCAAGCTCCAGCGACTGTCGCCAACCATTTTCCACGATCAGCACATTAAAATTGCACATATATTCCACTAAAAATGAGCAACCAGTGGACCGTTTTCAACTAAAAAAACCTCAGTGGATGGATTCAGCAACCTAGTTGTACAGATATCTAAACTAGGCAACCAGTGGTCCGTTTTTAACTAAAAAAACCTCAGTGGATTCAGCAACCTAGCTGTACAGCTATCTAAACTAGGCAACCAGTGGTCCGTTTTTAACTAAAAAAACCTCAGTGGATTCAGCAACCTAGCTGTACAGCTATCTAAACTAGGCAACCAGTGGCCCGTTTTTAACTAAAAAAAACCTCAGTGGATTCAGCAACCTAGCTGTGCAGCTATCTAAACTAGGCAACCAGTGGTCCGTTTTTAACTAAAAAAACCTCAGTGGATTCAGCAACCTAGTTGTACAGCTATGTAAACTACACAACCAGTGGACCGTTTTTAACTAAAAAAACAACAGTGAATTAAGCAACCTAGTTGTACAGCTAATGTAAACTGGGCAAACACCGGCCCGTTTTCAACTCAAAAAAACATCGGTGGATTAAACAACCTAGTTGTACACCTCTTATAAAGTCAGTATGATTAGAATAGCACGTAAATAGCACTTACGAAAACATAAAACACATCGAATATCAATTTAAAATTCACATTAAAAACCTTAAACATTGCAAAGATTCGTTAAAAAAGAGCACTTACCTTTATTTTTTTTTTTAAATAACCGCTCAGAAATGTCCCCAACACCCACCGGCTTATAACGTAAAACCAGCATGCTTTCTTTTATTTAGCTCTATATTCACACCATATTTCTATCAAACACACACAAAAGAACGCTCCTTTTCCTTTCAAAACATAAAAAAAACCCACCATATTCCACACATAAATACTGACGACGAAATTCCCCGATACGCTTACTAACCTACGATAAACAATACTAACCTACGATAAAACAGAATCAAAACCACAAGGAAAATCAAACATTAACTTAATCCACTCTATCACCAGCCACAAACAAACAACTATCGTCATTCAATTAGCACTGAATGAAAATCCCATACTTCAAAACACCCAGTGTTTCTCTTTGGTTACTAGTCTAAACAATCACCGGCAGGGTACTTCACTCCAGCTGAGCATCGCCCATGACGGCGCCAGAGCCAACGCCAAATCAATTTGTAAACAAATCATCAAAATGTAAACAGCACCGTATACGGAATATAGTCCAAAATATTTTTTCAAGTTAAGATTTAAAAGAGAACAAAACTCCCAATATTTTCAATGTTGTTATATTTTATTCAGACTTCCTGTTAAGGTACGAGTAAGTTATCCATTTGGATGAAACATAAGAAAAAAATCAGTTATCTTTTTTAAAAATGTATTTTTCATGGAAATAGGGGGAGAAACCTGATGTATGATACTTCTAGGATGACTACTGAGGGAGAAAAAACAAAAAGGGGGCCGTGAAGGAAGAGGAGCTGATTGCCAGAAGTTAGCATTTGCACAAATACATTCGAGTGACTTGTCACAAACCTACCACTTAACCCTTTAATGTGCGGTGTCCTCGCCGTGGGGACACCAAACTCTGACATTTTGACTGTTGCCGGTCACGAAGAATAGATTGGATTTCTATAAAAATTGTTGCAGGTGACATAGCTCCACGAGCATCCTTTAATTTTTAGCACGTCATTTCCCGTTAAAAAATGGTCACAATTATTTTTAACAGCACTGACATCTGCTGAAAAATGGAAGAACGCGAGAACAGCTGGATAGATTGCCCAATGCTGAAAAAAGGGCAGCCGTTGCCATCGCTCGACTTAACTACCAGCAAAATGGCGGGTGATCGAAACATTCATCACGTGCAACAGATCTAGAGACCCTTTTTTTATGACAGCTGGCTGTGCGTGTCCGCCATCTTGCTGGTAGTTAAGTCGAGCGATGGCAACAGCTGCCCTTTTTTCAGCATTGGGAAAGGGTTGCGCCTCAAAGGGTTAAGGTCTAAACCGAACTTTTTTCAAGTTCGTTTAACGATTACTGTTTCATGTTAAGCGTTTTCTTAATAAACGTATTTCATAGTATTATATAATTATGCAATATTATATAATGTATAGAAAGGGTAATCTATAAAGAAGTTCTGTAAGTTTCAATACAAATTTTTCTTATTGTTTTTTATTTGAATGGAATGTAGAGAAAAATTTATTCCGGAAATGATTCCTAAAATTCACAAATGACCGAAAAGTTACGAAATGCACTTGCTATTTCAAAAAAGTGTAAAATGTTATTGCCTTTTAGAAGAAAGGTATTTTAAATATATTAAACTTGAAATCGAAAACCGTCCAGCTGCAAGTAAAAATCAAAAAATTGTAATCAGCAAGCACAATTCATTAAAGATATTACCTCATACACTTAAACAAACTTTCAATTCATAGTAAATAATACTTAATACGAACAGTGTACTTGTGACACCACCAGTGTTTGCTTGACTCAACACTTGTGTAAGGGCCTTAGGCTTCAGCATTATGATACCGATTAAACGGCAATAAATCTACGAAAAATTATTAAAACAAAATTATCTCAAGATTCGAGTGAATCACCCAAAAGTGACAACAGCAGAGAGATATCACCTGACTGCTTTGTCGTTTATTTTGCTTTTAGTCAGAACTGATGCCATACCTTTAAAGATAAGCATTTAGCAATGCATTTATGCGCAGTCGCAGATCTTTTCTTGAAGTTTTAAAGCGCTATCTAGTGGGCATAATTTTAACTACTTGTAAAACGGCAAGCTCCTTTGAAAGCCTTTTGTTTACACTGTGAGCGGTGTATCCCAACTGGTGGGGTGTGCACAAGAAAAACTGGCAAAGAGCAAGTGATAGTGCATATTTTTAAAAATCATCTTATTTATTCTTATTTTTACTTTAAAAAATATATATTTTTGCTTAAAATGTTTATTCAAACTTTACCGATATTATTATTTTGTTGAAAAGGCGATTCATTGTTCATTGTAAAATAATAAAAAACTAAATGTGTGCTGAAAAATGTGAGTAGGAGCGCCACCGTATGTTAGACGTTGTTGGAGGGGGGGGGGACATTAAAAGGTTGGGAGCCTCTAGTGTAGATAATTAAAATGAAGTTAATAGAATTAAAGAAATCACTTAATTCGCAGGTATATCGGCGAGGGACAGGAATCACATATCCTCCGACTTTGTCTCAAAATATTTAGACTGAAAACATTTGTTTCAAAATTTAAAGGATTCTTCTCTTTACTTACTACCCTTGAATTCGATAGCGAAAAATTCTTTTCTTTATTTCGTATGTGATTTACTGACCTATTTTTAAAATGCATTGATAAAAAATATCAGCGTCTAGAGCAACGTTTCCCAATCGGTGGGGAGCGCCCCCCTAAGAGGACGTAGAGCGTTTGCAGAGGGGGGGGAGCGAGAGAAGAACCGACAAATTTGTGTTTTAAAAAATTATCTTATTTATTCTTATTTTTACTACAAAGCATATCGATTTTTGCTTAAAATGTTTATTCAAACTTTACTGATCACATTATTTTGTAAAAAAAGTCGACTAAATGTTCATTGTTGAAGAATAAAAAATTAAATGCATGTTTAAAATTGTGAGTTAGGGGGCGCCACCGTAAGTTAGCCTTTGTTTGGGGAGTGCGAAGTTTAAAGGGTGGGAACCGCTGTTCTATAGATTCCAAAAATTGTCATTAATGTTCCTTATGTTATATTTTTAAGGATGGAACTTAAACTATTCTTATCATTTTGAGGCCTCTAAAACTCGGAGGCCCAGGGCTAAGGTCTTTTTGACCTGAAAAGTAATCAGATTCCACGTTTTTGTGAGAAAAATGAAATATTCATCTTTTCTTGTTATTATCTTTCGTCATTATTCCTTTTTAGCACTAGGGTGCTATTTCGCTAAATCCCAGAATTTTGTCTATGCGATCGTGTAGACAGGTTTTGTAGATATGAACTGTCACGGTGAAGATCTTTTCAAATGTGTTTGCTAAACAACGTGGAGAGGGGGAGGAGGCGTTAATAAAATGCTGAAAGTGGCACAAGGTTTGCAATTTTTGATAATGGATCTCTAAGTTTGGTGGGGGAAAAACGCGTCAATATATTATAAATATATTACGAGTATAGTTAGAAAATACCTAGCGAAGATAGTAAAACAGTTTTGCTAGGTAATTTTAATATAAATTTCGATTCCGGAGAAGTGTTTTATGGAAGAGAGGAGACAAATATGGTACACTCGCAGATTATGATGCACTTTCCAAATGGTATTTATAAAGTATAGTTTGATTATGCCTGTTATTGTTAAACAGTTTTGGTAGGCGATTTTAATACAGATTTCAATTCCGAAGAAGTGTTTTATGGAACAAGGAAGGTGCCGACCGAGTTGTATGGAGGGTAAAGCACCGTACTCCGGTTTCGGGTTCAACTCCCGGCGGCCGGGGTTCGATCCGCAACTTGGCGTGGTTGTCATTGTGTCCGTCCCTTCATAGGGGAAACACTGACCGCCCAATGGAGGGGCCCCACACTAAAATGGTCACACCTTCGGGCCGTTCTAAAGGACAATGCCTAATCGGCAAGTTCCCGCCCGTTTAAAAAAAAGGAACAAGGAAGGAAAACCTGGCACACTTATGGGTTATGATGCCCATTCCAAACAGTATTTAAAATGGTGAAGTATAGTTGGAATATAAAATAAAGAAAAAACACACCTAAAAAGTTACTTATAAGATGTTATTTGTGTTTTTAAGTTTTTATTTATTTTATCATTTAACACCAGTATTTTGAGTGGTTTTTTTTTTTTTTTTCCATAGTTGGAATATGCCTGGCGAAGATTGTAAAACAGTTTCAGTAGGCAATTTTAAGATAGACTTCGATTCCAAATATGCGTTTTATGGTACAAGAAAGAGTTGATTCCTATTTTAGCGCCTCCACTCTCTCCAACCTAAAAAATCGCAGCAATTTGGCGAGCTTTGCAGCCTAGGAAGTATGCACCAGTTTCAATACTCCCAAAGGAACTAGATGAAAATTAAAGTGAGCAAATTAGCGATAAACGCACCAGTTAAGGAGTTTGAAGACGCTTAATTACTAAATCTACAGTAATTGGCAACCCAAAATAAATAAATAAGTAACAGGATGTTGTACTTACATGTTGTTCCAAATCGCCATTTTAATTATAAATTACAGTTGCCGCATAAATACAAAAAATCACCATAGTAACTGCATATGTTTAATTAACACCGCCTTGGCGAGAGTCGGGGCGTTAAAGTAGGAATCAACTCAAGAAAGGCACACTCATGGATTATGATGCACATTCGAAACAATGTTTAAAACGGTAAAGTGTAGTTGGAATATACTTGGCGACGATTGTGAAATAGTTTTAAGATAAGACGGTTTTAAGATAGATTTCGATTCCAAAGATGGGTTTTATGGAACAAGGAAGAAAAATACGGCACGCCCATGAATAATGATACATTTTCGAACTTAATAGAATAAGGAAGTAAAATAGGGACCACGCTTAAATTATGATGCGCTTTTAACATATAATACTTTAGTGCGTATTTAAAATCTGTAAGTATTACAGATTTTCTTACTTTTTTTTGTTACCTGTTAACATATCATAAAAACAATATTTGTTTCTAAAACAGAGGTAGGAAATTTGCCTAGTGCTCATTTGTTTTTGCGGCTGATGAGGGAAATGTCAAAGTTTAGTGGATTCATACGGGACCATCGTGATTCTACCGGGCCTGCTTGTGCACTCCGAAAGAGGTCTACGGACGTTTCCTAATTGGTTAGATTCGACCGTTAGATGACGTATCCAAGTGCTGGAACAGTAAGTTAGCATCCGTAATTTTAGGCCTCTTTGGATGACCCATCGAGTGCACAAGCAGGCCCGGTAGAATCACGATGGCCCCGATTCATATAATGCACCGCCACCGTCTGTTGACATGTTCACTGCTGGACGAAAATGTATTAGAGTACATTCAAATTTTTTATGTAAATTTCACATGTAAAGTAGTTTTAAAGGGAAAGGGAGAGCTATGGACAAACCCGCTGACTACCTAAAATCTGATTTACATAATTCTTCTTTTACTCATAACTCCGAATGTTGGCGCATATGTGCCAACATTCGGAGAAGTAGAAGCTGTTTGTACGGCAAGAGAATTAGACGTGGTCAATAAGTGCTCTCGTTGAAGCCTACAATTAAGAAAAATTCTGCTTTGTAAATAAAAATCTGGTGTACAAGGAATATGTTAATCAGGAAAAAAAAAAAAAAAATTAGAAATTTACATTGCAGTGGTCCGCTGAAAATAAATGAATAATACGAACACCGATTTTGATTCTGTTTTTGTGTAACGTTCAAAAAGCATCAAAGATGCAGATGGAACATTCTTATAAATGTATCAAAATATAGAATACTTAATATTTCGTTAAAATATGTTTGGTGAAGAGCTGCCATCTATCGGATGAATTTCGTGTTTTATTGAAATGTTAAATGTCAACAATTTTTAACACACTTAACATGGTGTCATCTGAATCTTTGATATTTTTTCTGCGTACACCCAAAAACAGAATCAAAATGAGTAATAGGTAAGAAAAATTATGTAAAATACATTTTAACATGAGAGTCAATGGGAACGTCCAAAGTCATCCGTCTCCCTTAAATAAAGGGACGATTTCTCGTAAAAATTTTATGATCAGACACAAGAGCATAAGAGCTTTTACTTATACTGTCTGTCGACCACAAGAATAGCTCTCGCCAAGGAACTTATGCCAGTCTGTTTCCGTGGAAACAAGTCCCACCTCATTTTCGATAGGGAAGAACCGAGAAGTAAAATGACATGAAATGTGAGGTTACCTTTCATTTTCGCAAATTCCTCTCACACTAAACCCCCCATTGGATATGGAGAGGTACAGTTGCTACAGTGACCGCCACTAACCAGGCTTGTTGTCGGGAGCTATTCTTGTGATCGACAGACAGCAGTGAGCTCAACATTACGATGATCAATGATCCTGATACAGTCCCCATTATTAGAGGTCACTGACATACAGTAAAACTCAGGGGCGTAGCCAGAAATTTTTCATGGGGGGGGGGGTTTACGACTACTAAAACTCATATATATGTATACGTGTGTGTGATAATGTAGTGAAGAATATACATTTTGTATGGCGAAAAATTCCCCATGGGGGTGGTTATGACCCCCATAACCCCCCCCCTTGGCTACGCCTCTGGTAAAATTATATACATATGTTTAATCGTACTCGCTTATAACGACCACGAAGGGAAAGCGATATTTCATCGTTATAAGCGAGTGCTTGTAAAATAAATCGATCTCGTGAAAAAATCGTATAAATTGAAGGTTGGTTAATTTACCTTGACCTGTCTCATTGTCTTGTCCGGTCAATAAGCCAGATATTACAAATATCTGGCAGTACATACGGCCTAAAATTATATACAGAGAAATAACATAAATAAACATAATAAATGAATAAATTCAAAAAACTACAATAGTAAAAAATGGGAAAAAACAAAGTTTTGTGAAAATATTTTGTTTTCAATACTTTTTTGAATTTATTTTTATCATGTATAGAAAATTTGAAAAAAATTACTTCTATCTTTTTTAAAGATTGGAGTAAATTATTACTGGAAGAAATTATTGTACAAAAAAATTTTTTTTCAATCTTTCTAAGGATTCTCGGTTACTTTTTTTTCCACCGTGAATTGACATTGCTTATGAGAATAGTATACTTGCTGTAGTACTGCTGGCTGGCCAGAAAATGACCCCCCCCCGTCCTAATTTTGATAAAGGAAGGAAATTTGTTACATTGATTTAGCAACAGTTGAATGGAGATGTCTTTCTTTCAAGCACTGATCTTTTAAGATATTTATCTGAGGGAGAACATCCATGACATTGTATTGCTTTAATTGCAGTAAAAATGGTACTAAATTCGTGAAAACAAACGCAAAAGGATTTCTGATTTTTGAATTCAATGATTTGAAATTAATGAGAAAATTTAAAAGAAAAAGTAATTGCTCAATGATCTAAGAAAACTAGTGAAAATAAAGCATAAAAGAAGAAAGCATGCTGCTGCCGTATTACCGGCTGAATGCTTGGCCGGATATTCGGTATCCCTGCGAAATTGATATCCGTTGCATCTCTAATACATACTATGTTACTTACTTTATTATAATTTTTTTA
The DNA here is from genome assembly GCA_038373885.1 of Cheiracanthium punctorium. Classification (NCBI taxonomy): domain Eukaryota; kingdom Metazoa; phylum Arthropoda; class Arachnida; order Araneae; family Cheiracanthiidae; genus Cheiracanthium; species Cheiracanthium punctorium. The sequence continues at coordinate 369,956 of JAWZYV010006042.1, read as the reverse complement.
AATTTCTTTGCCGTACAAATAAGGTTGGTTAATTGACCTTGAATTGTTTCATCGTCTTGTTCTTTGGAGATGACTTCATTATCGAAAAGACGTTCTCATTTGCAACCCCTGGAGGTCCAATCTACGTCACCTGATAGAAGCTAGTCGGTGGTTAACTTTCAACTTTCCTTACGTAACAGAGCATTTCGATGAGACTACCTGTCTGCGAAAGGTCTCCCCCCCCCCCCCTCCAACTTCGAGTTCTCGTAATGTATTTCAATGGGAAAAAACCCTATTTTCAACATTCAAAAAAGTATTATACTCAAGTTTTTGGATGATTGTAATGGATAGAATTGGTTAAGTGAACCTATGACTGATTTTTCCAGCTGCATTTTTATGTTCTCAAATGATTAAGGATAATTAAAGCAGATGCTTCTAGTATCTTTTTCTGTGTAGAATACATTAGGAAGACAATAGGGGAATCTGTGCAGAAAGAATGTGCAGTAAGCTGTCACTCAAATGACGGCACTGAAACATCACTTCGAAATGCTCTTGTTTGTTATCAACTGCTCTAATAACTTTCTGACCTGTTTCTAACCTTGTTTAGCCAATAAGAGCCCGTTAACGCTCCTTCTCAAGGCGGACCACAGTTAACAACTTAATTTTTCTAACCGATTCGGGAAGAATTGAACCTCTGGCTTTGAAAACGTCCTTCTGCTCACTCAAAAGCCATTGAGTATGTTGGGACCGGTTAGGGCTAAAATTCGTAATATTCGTCGCATTCATTGACTTCAGAAAGTTAAATGAATTTTTTTCATGAAGGGATTAGCATGTCAGTAGAAATATTATCAATCACGAAAAATAATGCTCGCTATAACCAAATTTTACTCGTTAAAAGCGATTTAAGCTCCCGCAAACTTAACATTGCACCAATCAAGTATTTCCAAATTCCTCGTTAAATCAGGGGTCGTTATTAACAAGTTCAATTGTATTTATCAAACGTTAAAGAACGCATAGAAATAACAACTTTATACAATGTACAAGAGATTCTATGAACTACATCGTAGCACTTTAGTGTATATAAAGTTTAAATGTAATTATTTGTAGAATGAACATGAAGGAAAAAATACTCAAAAATTATAAATACATTAATTTATTTTTCATGACAAATATACAATTCAATCGCACAAAACTATGCAGGTTTTATAATACACAAATGATCGCCTAGGTGCGACACATACAATAAACTATATTTTTGAAAACTCAGTTAAGCTCATGACTAGCTAAATTAGTTAAGACACTGCACACATAAATATAGGAACATGAAAATATGTACATGAAAGGTCAGGAACATGCCAAATAAAAAGTAATCACAATTAAATTCGATATCCACTTCTTCGAGACATTAAGAAGGATTTGCGATTTTGCACATATAGATGGCGTTAGTTGTATTGCGAATGTAATAGACGTGAAAATTTCCTGAATCTTTTTAGCATGTAAGTCTACATTTATTCAAAAACAAAAGTTAATAATTATTTAAAGAAGTTAATTTTTAATAAAATGTTAATTAGAAAAAACTAAAGCCATCCAACAGCTAGAAAAGAGTTTAAAAACAGGTGCATTTTATTGTTAGATACATTATAATTCGAACAAATTTATTAATTTAGCGAATAAAAAGCTATCTTTTAAATACAAATAATTTTTTAAAAATCGCTGTGCTTCAGAATATAAAACGAACCAAATATTTATCAGGAGTTAAGAGTTAACTTAATGCATGTAAAGAAAGAAAATATCAAATTAAAATACTCTCAATTCAGATATAATACAAAAAAAAAAATAGCATTGCAAAACATAAAATCTTTGTTACAAACATCTACAATAGCTTGCAAAGAAGGGCTACAAAGCATGATATAACTTCACTGCTTTAAATAACAACACTAATGCATATTTTCTGTAAACGGAACTCAAAAAGTCCAGCACTTGGGAATTCATTAATATTTCATTCATTTATTGCTTAATTACTCTGTTGCTAAGCTATGTGCCATTGAAATCCTTTCAAGAACATAAGCCGTGTGAAGCAACATAAATAGCAATGTCTGCCTCCACAGAAAGGAGCGAACAAGGTAATATTTTTTGTTAAGGATATGTCCAAATAGTTTTGTGTTGGATGCTGTTTTATATTCGATGTGTTCGTTATCATCTTTCTTGGTGAGAAACCCTAATGAATATTCGTTTTCATAAAAGTATTAGTATAAGGGTGATTCTCACATAAAACCGGTCCCTTTAATATTAGTAATATGTGTTTTTAATATTCTTTTTTTGAAGGTTTACAAGTTCTACATAAAGCTAAAAAGCAATTTTTATTTAAAAAAAATCAATAAAAAATAAAACATAATTTATTGGGTTGTCTCGAATTTTGTTTTAAATTTTTAGTTCCATAAATATGTTTCTCATTTCGGTCGTTGCGGTCACTGTCCCGGTCATTCTTGTAACAACAGGGCTACAAAAAATACCAAAGTCTATTATGCCCAAATAAAGAATGTTAAAGTCAAAAGTTTGTTTTTTTGTTAGACATAACAAAAGTTTGTTAGACATAACAAATATAAGTAATCAAAAGAAGTAAAAAAGAAAAAAAAATTAATTGGAATGGCTGCCAACTGTCCCGATTTTTTTCCGGGAGATTTGCCACCACAATTTTTGAAAAGTTTTATTTTGCATTAAATAGTTGAACTTACTTTAAGAATAAGATATGGAGTAAAAATTAGTGGTGGTAAGTCTCCCTAAAAAATCGGGAGAGTTGGCAGCTATGAATTGCTGTTGTAAAAATACAATTTAATTTAAATGACTTTGAGCCTGAGAAATTGGTTTAAATGTCTTTTCCCTATTAAAAATTACTTCACAAACATCCGAAAGTTATACATTGTCGTTCACTGAGTTATGTGCTTGCTGAAAAAAAAAGTTTTAATGCTGTAAAAATATCAATAGTATATGAATTTTCCATGAAATAAATGTGTGGCAGAAATAATGCCAAAATCATCATCTGTTTCGTGAGGATCACCCGAAGCAGTCTAGACTGGCACATTTAAATCAAGATATATCTGAAGAGAAAAAAGCGAAAAATTCCCTTTCATTTCGATACTGGAGTGAAATAGTCCACTCTTTGGAACTCAGAATATGCACTCTGTCGTTAAACTAGTCTGGGCTGGACTTTTCGAGGTCTTTACATATGCATTTACAACAAGAACGTGCAACCTTGTCGGAAACATGTGAATCTTCACTCTCGTAGGTTATGAGTGCAACAACTTCCATTTTTCCAACTCTAACCACATCGAAGGGTGCATTCGTAAACATTCAACGAGTGCCACTCGTGCAACTAGTTTTAAGTTTCAGGTGTTCTCAAAAGCTCAGTTTTTAAACCTAAACCGGCTGACCTTTGTTCTTAAGATCAAGTGAGTGCAGCCGGGGCTATCGTGATTCTATGGGCCTGCTTGTGCACTCCGAAAGAGGCTTACGGACGTTTCCTCATTGGTTAGATTGGGCCGTTAGATGACGTATCTAAGTGCTGGAACCAATAAGTGAGCATCCGTAGGCCTCTCTGGATGACTCATCGGAGTGCACAAGCAGGGGCCCGGTAGAATCACGATGTCCCGAGTGCAGCTAATTGAAAAACTATATCAACTGAGACAGGAGCCGCTAGATTGAGTATTCCATTGTTTGCTCACAGTTCATCTCGTTCTTACAGGACACTCCATAATGAGCAAACGCATTACCTGGACGAACAGAAGTTATTCTTAAACTCGATGGAAACTAAGATCACTAATCACCATCGGCGGATCCAGAGGGGAGGAGCATCCTGGGGGACACGTGCACAGGGACACGTGCCCCCCAGACGAACTAAGTTTACACTACAGGTGACTGACTTGTTTTGTAAATTCAAGTGATTTTATGAGAAAATGCAACAATAAATTTTTTGTGCCTCTCCAGAATTTTTTTCTGGATCCGCTACTGCTAATCACACCTGTTCCAGTTTTTTCTGAAAAGTAGTGGCAAGAGTTGATGTGTTTACGAATAAAAGGAGTCAGTCCCATAGATATATGAATACAAGGAGGTGGCATTAGCTATCTTCAGCATTGGAAAAAATCTGTGAAAGTATCTGTGTTGGTCTAAGTATGGCTGAACAACCAGTTGGCTTCTTTTAAAATAACAGTGAAAGATGCACGATTTTACGGATTAAAAAGTAAAGATGCACAATTATAAGTTACAATAGTTCTAAATACAAAATCTCAGCATTCTACATTTAAAAGTTTTACGATTAGGCCAAATACGTAATTATTGTTGGCGCCAACTTTGGCGACATTACTTCTTTAGAATTGGAACTGTCACCATAGAATAACACAGCCATATTGCAATGTGGTTTAAGCAATATGGCGGATCGGTTACAGTTTCAGCTTCACTATCAGATAGCTAAGGTCGTCTCCTTGCATTCATATCTCTATGGTCAGTCCACACCAGTTCCATTTGTTTTTTTTTAACTTTTGCAGCAGTTGTAAAAGTCGAAAGGAACTCCCCTTCGACGACAACAGCAGAACAACAACAGTGTAGTGTCAAAGTACCCCAAAAATTAAGACTACCATCCCGATGTTTATGGTTCAGCTGTACATGGCCCTGGTGAGACGCAGCTGGAAGTCCTTGTAGAGCAGCTTCCCGCCCAGGGGCACTCTGCTGACGAACATCTCGATGGACATGAGGCAGAGGGCCTTTCCGTTCATGAGGAATCTGTCCAGGTGGACAGTGGGCAGGTGGTGAGTCTTGGTCGTGTACTGGATCCAGAGGGCGACGTCTTCGCGAGACCACTGCCGGGGATCTGCAGGAGAGAAAAAGAAAGTAAAATGTTAGGGTTCTCTGTGCAAATTAAATAAATGCAAAAATCTTAAGATAGTGGAGTTTCTTGTTTTCTACGAACAACTATGATTATTTTCTGCCCAGGTCGTAGGGATCTACCACAGGGTGTCCACCAATGCGGGGCCATCGTGATTCTATTGGGCCTGCTTGTGCACTCCGAAAGAGTCTTACGGACGTTTCCTCATTGGTTAGATTGGGCCGTTAGATGACGTATCAAAGTGCTGGAACCAATAAGTGAGCATCCGTAGGCCTCTTTGGATAACTCATCGGAATACACAAGCAGGCCCGGTAGAATCACGATGGCCCCGACCAATGTCAGAAGGCAAAAATAGTATCATTAATAGCCTCACCGACATAAAAAAAAGTCGCCAGTTTAGAGGCCATTTTCTTTATTTTAGTTACCAAAATAGTAGCATTTTTGAATGATTTTGTACTTGTAGTTAAGAAATGAACATACGCCATTTAGCTTCATTTCATTTAATAGCCGCGATCCGCAATTTTGCACTAGCACGGTTAATTGTGTCAAAGGAAGTGACAATTTTATACCTCTTTCGAGTGTAGGAACAACTCCCCGTTCAAAAAATTTCTCAATTAGTAAAATGTGCCCCATTCTCTAACGAGGTGATGCATAAAATTTCACAGTCTCATAAACAGTCTCAGAGATATCTTCAAATAAAAATGGTCAGGGGCTATGCACAAATTTGAATGTAAATGCTTATTGCAAGATTCCAAAAATTTATTTTCTGTCGAGAGCTATCGAAAAGCGGTTTAAGTGAGCGTACCTATCTCTGGCACTTTTTAGGACGTAATTCCCAAATTTTGTATATCACCTCATAAGTGTATCGGGTGCATTTTACTAATTGGGAGGTTTTTTTTTAACGGGGGACGTATACAAATTTAAAAAGTGTAACTTTTTGAAAAGTAATGAGAGGAATTCTTTTAAAGTAGTCTTTTTTTTATACTACCTCATTTCGAACATTGTTTCAGTTTACATTGCTCACTTATCTGTAATGGATATAGAATTAAGGCATGTTACCATCTTTTTGGCATACCCTGTACATACAGGGTGTCCCAAAAACACAGAACTAAGCTTTTACTAATATACCTTACTAATATACATTTTACTAATATACCTTAAATATTGATCATAAACATACATATACAATATATTACAAGGTTACGTAAAAAAAAAAAAAGGTTAAGAATTTTATGGTATGGATTAAAATTCAGGAGATTTAATCTAAATAAATACACAATTTAAATTTTTATATGGCTCTCGTACAAAATATCCCCTATGCGTAAAATGTGCCTCATACATAATTTAGATATGGACAAAATTTCCGCTTTTCAGAAGGCTCAGATATATACTTAATGAAAGTTCGTAAGGGCCTGTACAATACTAGTAGTAGCTGCATAAGTGTTACTTATTTGTATGACCATTGTTTTATTGAATAATTTGTATACAGTCCCTGAAACGTATCGTCGACCAATGTTGTTTATTTTTTTGTTTTGGAAAGCCACTGAAAAGTGGTTTAAGTATATTTATTTTTATATCGCTGAGTCTTTTTATGATGAATGATTGAAGCTTTGTATATCACCTAATTAATGTATGGGCACATTATACTAATAGGGATTGCCTTTTTTTTTATTACGGAGGCGGTATAACGTTTATCACTGGTCTGTATACACGATTAAAAAAATAAATAAAAATAAAAAATGCAAAACAAAATAAATGAGCAATATACTGGGAGATTATAACTAAAGTTCCACTTGAAAACGATGAGAAAAGGAAAACTACTGGACCGAATGTTATCAAACTTGGTAATTGTGTAAAGGTGGTCATGAAATTTATTATTACAGGGAAAAAAAGTTCAAAAATTCAACACAAGGGGCAAGGACGTGTTTAAGTGGGGGAGAAGGGGGGGGGGGTCCAGGTGTCCGAACCCTCGCCCTCTGCCCGAAATTTTGATTTTTTGTTACTAAAATGATAATGATATAGTGTCCTTTTGAGAAAAATACTGCCTTTTTTACCGTTTGGAACCCCCCCCCCCCTCCACCCACACACACTTAAATACGTTCTCGCTCATGGTGTTGAATTTTTGAACTTTTTTTCCCGCCAATAATAAATTCCATGACCACCTTTACACAATTGCCAAGTTTGATAACATTGGGTCAAGCAGTTTTCCTTTTCTGATCATTTTAAGGTGGAACTTTAATTACAATCACCTTGAATATTGATTTAATTTAAGAGCTGAATTTAAAAATGTAAATAGACCTATTATAAAAATATTAAACATATTAAATTTATATGATATGCATCGGGAAAAAATTAGATGACAGGTATTATGGAATTAAATGAAGAACGCTTGCAAGAAAAAATTTAAATAAAACGTGACTGGTCCATTGGACCAACAAATTTCGTATTCTACTGGTCCGTGATATATATGAGTGGTTTCGGACCACCGCCATTTTCGAACTCCGTTGAAACGTCATGCTGAATGCTCTATAAACCCCTGTTATTGTTACGAGTGTCAGCTGCGGGACTTCGTTCCAGGTACCGACGTAAACAAACATGCGTACCAATCGTTGGGACAGACTGGCTTTTGTGCACACGTCTGAGTTAAATACCCCCCCCTTTGTAACGGCCACGCGCCAGCCTGCAGTGCTCTGTCACAATTCAGCTAGTATACTCACCAGCTGGTAAGTGGGGCTCCTTGCTGTGCCGGTCGTGCAGCAAATGCTTGGCCGCCTTGCGCAGGTGCTTGTCCCGGGAATAATCCTGGATCATCCTGTAGATGGAGGAGTAGCCGGCGTTATTCCTCCTGTCCCAGAGGTGGGCGGGGGGAAGGAGGAGGTGGGAACCCATGTCCCTGTCGGGGGGACAAGGGACCGAGGGCAGGGCCCCGCATTCGGTGGGGGACAGCATCTCTCTGCAATGGAAAAAAGGGAAAATGAGTCTGGGGGAAGAAGAAATTAAAGTAAACACTTTTATTTAAATTTTCATAAAACGCGAGAGGTAAATGATGAAAAACGCATCAATTATGAAGCATTTTGCAGCAAAATAGTCTTTTCTTTTCGCCAAATTTGGCGATGTGGCGTCAAACTTGGCAATATTCTGGGGATAAACGCAAAAAAGCTGCTTTTGTGCTGTTAAGGGCTACGCTACGTTTGGACGATCTGCTTGGGATGGGGTGGGGGGTGTCTTGGTCGGGAACTTTCTGTGGTGTTCTAACGCGTAATCACGTTACATCTGGAGAACATCGACCCAAACTCCGGACCGTTAGATCGACAGCCGTGCGATGGGACCCCGAAACCAGAACCTTCACACTTCAGCCGTCTGCCATTTTGAGTGACTTATCCACGGTGGGCCGAGTGGGTCTGACACAGCTGGCTGTGCGGCCGTGCAGCCAGCTGTGTCGATCGACCGCCATGTTGTTGGTAATTAAGTGGATCGATGGCAACGGCTGTACTTTTTCAGCGTTGGGACCATTCAACCATACTTTTTTTGCCACTAGCAGGGAAAGCGCTGAAATTTCAGTGGCTGTGTTCGCAGCCAGCTGTGTCAAAAATGGTTTATAGATCTGTGGCACGCGATGAACGATTCGATCGACCGCCATTTTGCTGGTAGTTAAATCAAGTTAGATAGCAACGGCTGAACTTTTTTTAGCATTAGGCAGTCCCTATACAGTTGTTCTTCTACATCAAATATATTTCCATCGTATTCACCAGTTTTCAGCAGATGCCAGTGCTGTTAAAAATAATCCTGACGATTTCACAAATGAACGACGATTTTTATGGGAAATGATATCAGGGTTTCTACAGCTTTTGCATCCCTAACTTTTCCTGACATCTATACCAGAATCTTATTTGACATATATACAAGAATCTTATGTGACATCACTAGATTCTAACAAAAACCATGTTTCATAATAATTTAGGATAAAATTAAGCGTATTTCAACTGTACAAGATATGCTCATAAAGGACACATTTTAAAATTATTTATAAGATTAAATGAAAATAAAACTTTTTCTATACTTAGGTTCAAACAGCAAGTATTTTGTTGATTTTACTGCAAAATTCAATTTTTCTTGCATTTCCCTGACATTTCTTCAATTTCTACTAATTTCCCTGACTTTTTTCCCAAATCCCTGACCAAAACTCATTTCCCTGACTTTCCCTGATATTCCCTGACTTTCCAGGCCTGTAGAAACCTGGATATGCTAAAAATTAAAGGATGCTTGTGTAACTATGCCGACCTCCAGTATTTATGGAAATCAACTTTATGCTTCGTGACTGACGACAGCCAAAATGTCCCAGTTTTGTGTCCTCGCGGCGAGGACACCGCACATTAAAGGGTTAACATTATTTTAAAAAACAGTTGTTAAATCAAAGGAAATAAACTTAAAAAAATAGAGGAAGGAATTTCGGAAGATAAAAAAAGGCGTTGAAGGGAGCGACGGAAATCCTCCCTTATATCACCTGGCGACCTCTCACCATCTGCCCCGGCAGAAATTAAAAGGGCGTACACTTCCCTTTTTCTACGCTAAATGATTTCTGACAGTCTTTGGCACATTGTTTTGGATCAATCAAACTGGAAGTGTAATTGGCAAATGCGTGTCCAATAAGGTGTGGTTCGCCCTTGATTTCCGCAGCAAGTCCCATGTTAGTCTATGGGAAAGTTTTGTTCACCTCACAGCATCCGCAATGGTTGACATTTTGCTTCCGATTTTATTTTTCTTCCACTATCTAGGCACTATTAATATTAGTTATTAACTCACACTGTAACTCACGGATCCAGAAAAGTTTAAAGGAGGGGCGATAGGTTGGGACGAAGCATATTGTTATAGATTGGTCACTATATCTTTCGTTATTTTTAATCTTGAACTCTAATCAATCTTGAACTCTAATCAATCAACGTTATTTTTAATCTGAACTTTAATCTTAACTTGAAGATTAAAAGAGTAAAACGAATAACATAATTATTCGTTTCGCTCTCATCAGTGGTCACACCCATAGGCGCACCCACGGAGGGGGCTATGGGGCTAAAGCCCCCCCCCCTAAAGGTGGGAAATTAGAAGTGAAAAGTATTGAAAATTGTCACTAATGAATTAAATGTTTTCTTTTTAAAAATTGTCTTCAAATTTTTTCTAAAATACTTTTTACCAAAAAAAAGATGTTAGTTTTTAAATAAAAACTTACAGTTAGAGCATGAAACACGGTTAAACTTGGTTACAACATCACTGAAAAGATCATATAATTATTTGATTCTAAAATGAGTTACATTGCTCGTGGGGTTGTGTTCTACGGGCAAGTCGACTGGCACAGAATATTTTGACGTTATAAGAGGGTTATAACTATAATTGAGGTCACTATAACCGAGGTCAGCAGTATTTGTAGCCCAGCCCCCCCCCCCTAAACTGAAATCCTGGGTGCGCCACTGGTCACACCACAGGTTCTCAAACTAACTTATTTTGGCAACCGCCCATTTTTATTTTACATAATTATTTGTTGAGTATAGAGATTGCAATCCGGAAAACCTGATCCGGTAATCCGGCGGATCCGGCATCATTAGACGTCTACCGGATCCGGAAAGTACTAAAAAAAGGAAAAGACTGCATATGATAATGAAGGAGTTCGATGACAATACTTGTCTTATATTCGTGACTATTTTGTTTACAATAAACCGACAGTGTGTAGAAGCTGAAAGGCCTTTTCAGCAGCTATCCGAAAAGTCGATTGGCAGATGACACGATTAACACTATTTGTTTTCTTTATTAAAAACCAAACTTGATTTTTTTTTTATAATGGATACATCCAAAATTATTATTTAAAGAAAATTTATTGTGCAATACTCGATATTGTGATTGTGCCATTCGTTAAACAGATCAATGATAACTGTCATCATTATTATAAGACTGCTTATCGTGACGAAATTACATAATTATTGTGAACTCAGCGGATTAAGTTAGGTTTAAGTAAAATAAGAAACTTGCATAATGTAATGTAAGTTAAAAAATAATTTTCATTGATGTCATTTGTGAAGTCTGTTAAGACTGAACTTAAACTGCCATACTAAATATTATATTAATAAATATAATAATAAATATAATATTTATTATTAAATATAATTATAAGTATATTATTATATAGTATATAATAACGCAAATTTTATTTCGTTGATATCCATTGTTTTGTTTTGATTATATTTGATAATAATAATAATATTATTATATGTAATTTATAATAACCTAAATCCTTATGACACTTTATGATACACTCACTTAAGTATCTTTTATACAGTCAATTTTTGAACGAAAGAGAAATTGTTTTGAGGTGGCCAATTCGACCGGATTGAAATTGGTGCCGGATTGCAATCTCTAGTTGAGTATCTTAAAAACAGCTATTCCAAATATAATTTTTGAACATGTATTATCGTATGGACATCATTGGTGTAAATTGGCATGTAAAATTGAACGTGGGTGTGGGTGTGTGTGTGTGTGTGTGGGGGGGGGGGGTTGAGTGTTTTCTATTATGGCAAGCCTACACGAGGGGCATCTTTTTAAGGGGTTTAATGAGTATTCACGTCACATATGTAGAAAGCCGTCCAAAACTGCAGATCGTTATATCGTCAGCTGCACGGTAGCCCCGACACTACCATTGTCCAGTGTCTTATACACCCGGACATTATTGGGCACTCCTAACACTAAAAGAAGGCTTTTAGTGTTAGGAGTTTAAAATCAGAGTTTAAAATTTATTTAATGAGAAAAATGAATCTGTTGCATATTGACAAGGTTGCTATAACGAGGCTCGAATTCACTTAAATGCAGCCGTAAGTCGCTGTGTCCATTAACTTGCAACCGATTTCTCTTTTTTAGTTGGCGACGTTGCTATGGTACTAAATCTACGTTCAGACAAATACGACAATGGAAATGCAACCCAGGGCGATCGATTCTGCCCGAATCGGTTAAAAATACAAATCGTTAACTCTGTTCCGTCTTCTATGTTCGTTATAGGCATATGGGAAGGGCAATGAAATTCAAGACAAAAATGTTTCGGTAGAGTGGTACTTAATTGAATATGCTAATCTTAACAGAATTTCTTTTGCATTTTGTAACGTTGTAGAGAGTTATTTAAGATAAAAGAAATTAATTTTTAATGAGTTGCAGTGTTTGTTTTTCCTCTGAAGGAATTCCTTTGGCGTCTCTAAAATCGTAATTCATACATTAACATCTCTTAGTGCTGCCATCTGTTGTTAGCTGCACAAGTAATAAACTGTATACCAAGCAAAATTGAGAAGGAGCTCTGGCAAAGTTCGGCATCATGAAAAGGGTATTATTAGTATAGTATCAGGCAACGGGTTGAAAAATAAACGTAATGAAATTATTGATATTATCACTAACAAATACAGCGCAGAATTTCAGAAAACTTTTTCTAGAAATAAAAGAATGAAAAAAAAATCAGAAAACTTTCCAAGTATAGCTTGATTCTATTGTCTGTTTGCATATTTTTAAACTTCTCTAGTACTGCTTAAGATTTTTCTTAAACAAGAAAAGAGAAAAACTAAATGCTTTACTGAACTTTAGAATGGCTTTGAAAAGAAAGCAATGATATTAAATAACCGAAATTTAATACTATTATTTACAGTCAAATATACATGTCTCGGTATAACTTCAGAAACCTTGCAAAATACTAAACACACGCAACGCATAAGAAAATATTGCAAAATAACGTATGTTTAATCACAATATTTCTCTCAATATTTTACTACTTATAGGTAAACCATTTGTAAATGAGCATAGTATGTTTTATGAAAATTCCAAATCTTTTTTGCCAGTCTCTAGCGTCAGTGCAGGGGCGGCTCATGGGTTATTTAAATGGAGGTTCACAAAATAACTTTCGAAAATTAAATAGGCAGATACGACGCACCTTACAAGTTAACATATATTTGCATTTCCAGCAAAGCAGGAAAGTAATGCATGCAACTGTAAGAAAACAAGTCATCTTCGGTCCTACATTTCGTCACCAAGCTAAGTTTTAGAAAAATTTTGTATGGATTCATTTTATTTCATTTTTTTTTCAAAGGATACTCTTGAAAAATGTCATTGCTTTAGCCCCGTAACATTTATTTTATTCCCATCTTAATTATTGACACTAGTTCGTAAAATATACTGTCGTGAAAAAGGATAAAAATAAAGAAAATAATAAGAAAGTGAAAAATAGGGATTAACTAACCGAACATAACAAACCAAGGGAGAATCCGGAAGAGAATAACGTCACTGATGAAATCGTCCCTGAGAGCACACTCGAAATGTGAAAACGGAATGATATCAGCAGCGCCTTTAAAAAAATAAATGTAAACACATTGAATTCCTCCCACACCCCTCCCTTTCTTAACATTTCGATCTTACAAAATCCTACCATTCAGGTCTGGGAGTTGGTATCAGTGGCGCATCCAGGATTTTAGTTTAGGGGGGGGGCTGACCTGAAAATACTGCTGAACTCGGTTATAGTGAGATCGATCATAGTTACAACCCTCTTATAACGTCAAAATATTCAGTACCACTTGATTTGCCCATACAACACAAGCCCACAAGCAAAAACTCATTATAGAGTCATAAATAATTATCTGATCTTTTCAGTGATATTGTAACTGACTTTAACAGTGTTTCATAAACTCTCTGTAAGTATTTATTTAAAAACTGACATCTTTTTTAGGTAAAAAATACTTTAGAAATAATTTGAAGACAATAAATAATATTAATAGTAATAATTCATTAGTGACAATTTTCATTTTTTTAAGTTTTTCACTTCAAACTTTCCACCTTTAGGGGGGGCTTGAGCCCCCATAGCCCCCCCCCCCCGTGGGTGCGCCAATGGTTGGTATTGTATATTTATTTTTGTCTAATAAGTAATTTTACAAGAATTATTGTATCAAACGCTGTTCCAAAGTTAGTTGTGCGATGATTTCTTAAAAGCACCATCTTATGTTTACAAAAATTATGGATAGAATAATTTTAAGAAATGTAGACAAATTGAAGTCGTCCACCTGTAACATTTTAATCCGATAAAATCTTAAACAGCCGGGTCGGAAAGTTTGTGTTTTATTTATTTATTTATTTTTTTGTATCTACTACTGACTCCCCCCAACCCCCCTCCCCCCCCTAAAAAAAGAAGAGGAAAGAATCAAGGTGTGCGCACAGGTGAAGAAGGATGGGCGTGGCCTTCTAGTAGGAGAGGGGAGGGGGGCGAGGGGGAAGGAAGATGCTGCAATGTCAAAAGGCTCACTTCCTGTCTTTTAAAAAAATGCGAGAAGGATTGCTGTGCTTCTACTTATTCTTTTGTTGGGGGGCGCACTTCCGCTCCAGTCTTTCTCATTTTATTCTTCTTTTGTTGTTCGGGATGGATGGCAAGCAAGATAGCTCAACTCAACTCAACTCAACCTCAAACAGCGGCGGCGTTTCCTCGATCTCTTCTTGTTATTTATTTGTTTATTTATTATTATTTCATTTATTTGTTCCTGGCTTCTTCTTCTATTGTTGCCGTATCCCGGAGGAACAAGGGAAGTCTGGAAAGCGTGGCATTGTTTACAATGCAGGATTTGTTTTCATTTAAGGTGAGGTGTAGCATGTTTGGTTTGGTTGCAGCGAACGTTTTTAGAAAAAAGAATCATGGTTTCGGTGAGGAGTCTTCGTTATTGTGTCACGATTTCGAAAGAGGCGGAAAGAAAATGGCGGATGGGAGTGAAAGTAGAAATTGTTATTATTTTCATCTTCGTTTGATGGTTTCATAATACATTCTTTTTTTCATGCCTGGTGGTTAGTTTACCAAAGAGAAGGCGCGGTCTTATCTATCCTTACTTGTTTTGTTGTGATAAGGCAAAGCACAGGAGGGCTGTCAGTCAAAGGGAATAATGCCTTGGGCGGAGGACTTTTTAAGGAGTTATAACGCGTGCTCACATTGCATCCCAAGAAAACCGCCAGGCTTTTTTAAATTGCGGAACGCCAAAATGTCGGACCTTTATACTTCAGTCATCATCTACCGGTGTTCAGGTCGAACAGTAGCTTAGTTTCTAAGCTCGATTCCCATTAGAACACCGAAAGTAAAGTGGCGCCGACCAGGGAAGTCATACTGAACGTGTTCAAGCACTAACACCTGCCTTGAAATATCTGGAGCAAAGGAGCGATGTTACGGCGCACAGTGGAGTATTTGTGTCAAAATCCTGGCCAAAAATATTTTTCATGTGTTTTAACGTTAAAATCATTACTGTTGACTTTTGACTGACTTTTTAGTATTATATACTTCTTAAATTATATAAAAAAGCGTGTTGTCGCCAAATTTGGCGATATATCGCCAAATGACTCGAAGTTGGTTTCTAACAAATGTCGACTTTTGACTGACTTTTTAGTATTATATACTTCTTAAATTATATAAAAAAGCGTGTTGTCGCCAAATTTGGCGATATATCGCCAAACGACTCGAAGTTGGTTTCTAACAAATGTCTTGTCTGGAGTGTGTCCCTTACTGGAAAGTACTACTATTGTATAATACCACTTATAAATGTAATACCACGAGGCTGTCGAACTAACGGTCTGGAGTTTTGGGCGATTTTCTCCAGGTGTCAAGTGAATACGTGTTAGGACACCTTAAAAAGCCCTTCGCCCAAGGTATCCTTCACATTAGGCAAATAGCCCCTGTGTAGCTGTGCTTTAACCACAATAAAAATGTAAATGTAATAATTTACTTATAATAACTTATAAATATAATACTACTTATCTATAAATCAATTTTTATCATAATTTTTTTAGATTTGATATTTACCTAAATGTAGTTACTATAGGGATCTTAGTTGTCTAATGACTTCAGATTACCTTTTTTCAATCCGATTCTTCGGAACTCTGATATTCGTCTTCAAATTCTTCATCACTTTCTTCTTGTTTTTTTTTTTGAGAGACACCCCCATCGGGCCCCTCTGGAAGAAGAAGTTGCAGGGTCTCACTGCTATAAGGCTTGCTCTTTTTCTTTGGTCTTTGTCTAGAGCAGCTCATATAAGGATCACTGCTTAAAAGAAGTCTGTTCAAAACATCTCTGTTACACATTTCTCTGTTGAACTTTCTGGAATATTTTGAACGGTATAATCTAAAATGTTTGTTTCTAGCTTCTGCAGCTTCCTCTGATAATTGGCCAATAGGTACTATTGCATGCCTAATGACAGTAGCCCCGTGAATTAAAACTTTATGCAATGTTGGAGTCATAGGATGCCAACTGTAATATTTCACATATAGTCTTGCTGTTTCATCAGCATATGTTTGAAACTTTTTATCATCTATGTGATGCCTACTTGTTATGGTTTCTAATATCACTTTCAACCTCTTAATTAATTCAAGATCTACTCCAGTGATTTTTGAGGCAGTTTCTGGATCAGAAAAAAAGCGTCTAACCGTGTTTCCATCATTTGTATTTCTAAAGCCTTGCTTCGGAACATCAACAAGTAGTCCCAGTTCGTCTTTGAACTTTTTTTGTATATTTTTTCTGGTTTCTACTACTATTCTTTTTTCGTCCTCACTTCTTGCTTGCCACTTCTGAATTGGTATTTTATAGGACAAGTGGAGTACTGACTCAAAGAATCGTATTCGTGTGTGCAAAGTAGAAAGACCAAACTTTAAAGCATCAGGATTTTCTGGAACACTCTTAGATAAATTATTAAAGTCTTTAGAAGTGAGTCCGCAGATGTAGCACCTCATTGTTGAAGTTGTTCCTGTTGCTGCGTTGCAGACTTTCCCATCAACCATTGTAAATAGTAAAATATGCTCGACATTTAAAACTCCACCATCAATTGGTACTTCCGTTTTGCTCAATGTGTTTATCTGTTCCTGGATGTACTGGATTTCTTCGTTCGTAATGTCTGTTGTTTCATGTACAAAGCGGATGCGGATTGGTCTGCAGAATCTCGTAGAGGAGGGGGTTGTGTTTTGCCAAATGGTTCTCTTCGTTCCGTTAAAATTGCCAACTAATTTGATAGGTACACGGGAGCTTTGAAAGATATTAGCGTCACTATCGCTTATGTTCTGAAATTTCTGCTTGAATTGCGATTGTTGAGAGCCATCACAACCCCATTTGGATATTAATTGTAGGGTTCTAAATCAATGTCTTGTAATACTTCTTCCAAATACTTGCATAACCGTAAAATGGTGTGATCTTAATAAGCCTTGCAACTTGACTTCAGCTAATGTTTCAGAAACCGTGATTAAGTCATCTCCTGGATAACACTGAGTTTTCTCTTTTTTAAGCAAAGTATAGCAAGGGTAAACAGTTTTATTTGCACTGTGTATCACTTCATATTGCTTTTTAGTTAATTCTGCCTCAATAAAAATTGCCAGCGCTTTCTCAGGAGTATGCTTCGTTATTCTCTCTTTTTCCGACAGTGAAAGCCTTTTTCATAATATTGTAGCTCTTGTTGGAGTTTCTGTGATTTTTTTCATCATGTCAGCTACATCGGCATTGCCAGAAGCTCTGTGACTCATAGTTGCAGCAAATGTCAGCTCTTCAGGTGTTACTATTTGTCGCAGTTCTTCAGTTTTCCTGCGTTTACTCCTTTCACTTGACTCAGTGAAATCTTTTTCAGGGCGGCCTGGGACGGTAAAAGAAATAGGTACCTTGACGTGATTTGTCAACCAATCACCATTCTTTTCCAGGAACCTCTCCTCTGTGTAATTTGCTGCAATCCACTTTTTCTTAAAAGCAGATTTAAAATACTTGAGAGAGCGAGTGAGTAAATTTCTCTGATCATCTGGGCACCTCGTTAAATCAGCCACTCGGTTTTCCATAAACTGGAGCTTTTCATTAATTGATTTTTCGGGGGATTCCTTAACCAATTCGTACAAAGCTAGTCTACTAAATTCTCTTTCCATCTTCAGAAGTTGAAAAACCGAAAACCTTCAATCTGATACAGTTTTTATGTCCACAATTTTACAACAAATAAACTTCGAAAGAAATAAATATCCGTTATTCCAATTAAAGCAGATGCGCTGATAATATTTTGAAAAAGACTATAACTTTTAAGTTACATATTTGTTATAAATAGTTAAAATAAAGCAATAAAACTTGTAGAAATCAAAGATTATACTATAAAGCAAAGAAGAGCAATGAAAGTAATGCTTTCGGAACTGTACCGAAAACGGTTCTGAAGCTTTTAGCATCTCTAACAAATTTTTGTTGCTACCCCACCCCCCCCCCAAAACAAAAAAAAAAAAAAACTAGGTTTCCTTTCCCTCCCTCTATGTTGAAGTGTGAAGATATTATTCACACCAATGTATATGAGCACCAATGTATAAACAATTTCCAATAATCCCAAAAGTAAAAAGAAAATTCTAGAAAACATGCATCAGCTGATTTCACACGTGCGCACTTGCAAGCTCTCTGAGACAAGAACATATGTAACTTGATCAGCTGACAACTAAAAAGTTCCCCCAGAGAAGTACCCTCTCCCCTTGCAAACCCATAAAATTTCATTCCAAACGGGAGGAGAAAGTAATTTATTTCAAGCCAGCACTTCAAAATGACTTAAAGAGCTAGCACGTGTTTCTGTTTACACACTCACACTTTATTGACCCGAAGTCACAGTGCGAACCTTTCAGAACCAAAAATGGAGAGTTTTTGCTTTGGACACAATTTACGACACAAATGGAAAACTAAGCTGTAAAATTAAGCTGTAGATGGGACTAATTAAAAAAAATGGAAATTTTGGAATATGTAGAAACTTTCTTCTTACAGCAAATTTACACACGAAAAATAAGAATTTACAACATACTGAATTTAAAAAGCTGATATTAATTCTTAACTAAAATGAAATTTTATATCTTTCTCCGAACACTTGCACATAATTTTTGCTTATGATAAATACAAGTGCGTTTGTGTCCCTTTTTTGATCACCTGTCAAAAAATTATCGAGAAAATAAGAATGGTGCTGTATAAAAAAAAAAATTCTTTAAAAAAAATGGTGGATGTTGGGGGAACATTTTTTTCTTGGAATAGACACTCAATACTGCAGCAATTACGATTATAGTGGAAGTTGGGCGCGACAAGCCGCGACACCCTTTCAAAAAGCTTTTTGGACTGTGGATTTTTGAAAAAAAAATAGAAAAAAAAAGTTTTGCATTTTTTTAAATAAAGTCACATTATTTTTTTCAAACTAATAGATACACATAATTAAAATACATATATTTTACTGCAACTCTACTAAATTTCAAATCAGTAAATTAATTTTAAGAGCCAGTAAAAAATGCATGACGAAGTAATGGAAAACACTGAAATCCCTTGCCGTAAATGAAGAAACTTGCTTTTAAACCGAGTGTTGCATCTTTTGGATATGAATTATGGTCGAAAAACATGCATTACATGATGCATCAGTTACTAGGCTATCCAAAAACATATATATTACTGTTCTTAAACAAATTTAAAATTTTCGACTTTTGGCCAGGATTTTGGTACGAATACTCCACTGTGCGGCGATAGATCTTCTGTTGATCGAAAATTGGCATGATCATGTATATCCACTAATAAAAATTCTGGACTTTTACAACGAAAAGTAACTGACTTTAACCCATTCGTGCCTGGATATTTTTGCGACTTTCTTCGATTTTTGCTAACACCAGCAGTAATTGATAAATTTCTGATGTCAACTTTTTGAACAAGGGATGATTTCATTTAAAATCATTATGTATAAAAATTGAAATGTCAACATCCTACTTGGCCATATTAAAATATTTTGTGGAATTGAGGTTCAATACTCGCGAATAAAGGCTAGGAAAAATAAATAACGTTTTCGACTGATAGCGAAAATGCCGTCCCAAAAAAGGGACCATAAATGGGTTAAAAAATGTAAATGTAACAAATTAATATGTTTAATTTAAAAAATACAATGGTTTCTTGAGATTTGTGATATGTGGCGAAGACAAGGACCTGCCCTTGAAGACTTATTAAGGCTGATTGACCGCGTCTAAATTTACACTCTATTTTAATGCGTTTTGAGAAATTCTAATTTTTAAAGCAAAGAGGAAATCAATAAACATAGCATCCAGTAATTTTCTTTTATTGAACTAGTCCTTTGGTCTGTGTGATTATAACTATTTAAGATTATTTATATATAGATTTTTCCTTTTGTCATTTCTTTTTTAAGTGGAAAATGCTCTTATAAAGGGTGTTCACCCCCCCCAAAAAAAAAAATAAACAAAAAGAACTCGAGTATTTTTTCCGGTGACTGGTGATACAGATTGTATGGGCTGGACCCCCTTCAAGAGAACACATACTGTGTGCATACCTATATCTTTCAATATTAAAAGAGGCGAGTTAGAAATTAAAAACTTTTAAAAATAGAAAACTGTGACTTAGTGCATTAAAATGTTTTTTTTAATTGCCGTCAAATTATTTCTAAAATATTTTTTGCAGAAAAAAAAATTGCTGTTTAAATAAATACTTACAGTTAATGTATGAAATAGAATTGAACTCGGTTGTGACGTCACAGAAAAGACCAGATAATTATATATGACTCTAACAAGTTACGTTGATAATGGGCTTGTGTTCTATGGGCAAGAGGTATAGCATAGTTTGACGTTATAAGAAAGTTGTAACAATAATCAAGGTCACTATAACCGAGTTCAGCAGTATTTGTAGCTCCCCTCCCCCAAACTAAAATACTGGGTGCGCCACTGCGGCCCTAGATAAAATTACTAGCAACGATGAGGGCACAGAAAGGGGTTCAGCGTCTAATGTAGCGCCTTTACAAACTAACAAGGTGGGCCTTCATTGAGTATATGCCTAAATAAAATTGTGTTGGAATGGAAGATGTTTTGCTGCTTTATAATAGATTTATCCTCCTCGCTTCAGTTTTATTAATCTTAACTCTTAACGAATCTTCAGAAAAGAGTATTTTGTTCCCCCTCTACTCCTTCCCCCTCAATAGTCAGTCAGGAAGCGGCGCTACTTACGTTCCTTAATGCTTTTTCTCTTTTAAAATGAGCTTTGTTTCTTTTCTTTTCTTTTTTTCTAGAAATGAGCTGTTTAGGAAATGAGACTTTTAACGGCCCAGAAATTGCATGCATGTGGGAAGTTGAATAATGTTCCCAGGAAGTGGCAACAAGACGATGAGAGATGACGTCAGAAGGAGGAGAAGAGCTTGACGAAGAAAGACAGCAACATTGTTCCGTTTTAAAAGAAAAGGATGTGGAATAATATCATGATTATCCTTTTTAAAATACTATTATTATTTTATTTACACTGCATGGCAGAGCTTTACATCAGAAGTAGCCAAATTGTGGCGCATGCGCCAAACTTTGGCGCATTGTATGATATCAAGTGGCGTATTGCATCCTTGTGTCTAGTTATTGTTCTGTAACAGACTGAGAAGACTTTCATCATATTTTATTTCTTAATTTACGATGCCTGTCAATATGAAGCATTTGTACATTCCAAAATCATTCATTTTTCATCCATTTGTCATCAAAAATCACACCATCTCTAAACTCCTACAAATATCCGAAAAATTCAATGTTAAATCCTTTTCCTCAGAGCAACAATTTCAATCTCATGTTCACATATTGTTATATTCCCCCTCCCCCCCTAAAGCAAAGCCTACCAGTATACATATTTTCAAATTTTAACCGTGAAAATAAAGCATTCAGAAAGGTGCTTCAGCTGCAAGACACATCTCCACTCGACTGTTCAAAAAATGGCGTTTATATTATGCAAAAGGTTGACCAGAACCTGCTTTACACAATTATTTTAAAGTTCAGAATCAATGACTTAAATTATACGAAATTACAATACAGTCAAACCTCGTTAGTAAGTCACCTGGATGAGACGTTACTCCGCATATTAGATCATTTTAAGTCGAGACTCTTCTAATGCACCTTTACTCCGCTTATTGTCCTATCCAGGACAAGGACTATTCTCCATTTCGAATTCCTTACGATGGCAGATTCAATAGGACAGATTGTATAGCTAAATTATAAGTACTACGTACCATCTTTACCTATAATTTCCTTAATTTGGTATCCATTTTATTAATTTAAATTCTTATTCTACTAATTTATATAAAAATTATAATGCATGTTGATGATAAGCACACTCATTATTATTCAAACATTCGGAGGTTTGTTTTGCATTTAATATAAACT
Source organism: Cheiracanthium punctorium (assembly GCA_038373885.1). Classification (NCBI taxonomy): domain Eukaryota; kingdom Metazoa; phylum Arthropoda; class Arachnida; order Araneae; family Cheiracanthiidae; genus Cheiracanthium; species Cheiracanthium punctorium. Next base: position 347,902 of record JAWZYV010006042.1, on the reverse strand, counting down.
CCTCTTAAGAAATCACTCCGTTTAGTAAGTCATTTTTAAATGACCTGAAGAATGATTTAGTCATGAGGTTTGACTTGACTGTAGTAGTACTGTTAAAATGGATTTCACCTTACTTTTTTAGTATCGCGATTCGGCAACACTTAATTAATAATTACTGTAATTTAGTCTCCATTTTGTTTCTTAAGTATCTCTCCGGTCGTCAGAACAGTCTGTCATGCTAATGTTATACTTTATATTTTACCTATTTGTAAGTTTTAGTGGTAACAAAATTGTTTTTTAGGAACATATCAAAATAAAATACAAAACCAAACATCACTTTGCTATGTATTTTACCTATTGGATTGTTTTAATATAAATAATTTTTAAAGAAGGTAATTAACTATTGTAAAGTAACAATTAATTGTATTCTAAAAATTGAATTGTTGAATAAAACCCTTCGGGGCACACTTATTTAGCTCTAAACCTTTACGGTGAGCTGTGCCCTAAGTATTAAAATTAAGCCGTCATGTTACTGCCCATTAACCTTTAACCCTTTGAGGCGCAACCCTTTCCCAGTGCTGAAAAAAGGGCAGCCGTTGCCATCGCTCGACTTAACTACCAGCAAGATGGCGGACGATCGAAACGTTCATCGCGTGCCACAGATCTAGAGACCCTTTTTTGACGCAGCTGGCTGTGCCGGGCACAGCATTGGGCAATCTATCCAGCAGTTCTCGCATTCTTCCATTTTTCAGCAGATGTCACTGCTGTTAAAAATAATCCTGACCATTTTTTTACGGTAAATGACGTGCTAAAATGTAAAGGATTCTCGTGGAGCTGTCTCACCCGCAACTATTTTTATAGAAATCCAATCTATTCTTCGTGAGTGGCAACAGTCAAAACGTCAGAGTTTGGTGTTCCCAGAGCGGGAACACTGCGCGTTTAAGGGTTAATAAAACCATTTTCTTCACTGAATGCCTAAAATTCATCCAGTACTACCAAAATGAGCAGTTTTTTTATTAAAACGAAGAACCAACCCACAAGAGAAAATATCCAGCCCCATATCTGCCCCATTCGAGAACCAACCAAAATAGCCATTCCATCTTGAGCATCCCTCATCCAACATCCTGTTCCCTCCCGAAGACCCCCCAAAAAGGAGGAATTTACCTCCGGGAAGGGAGGAAGAGGATGGATGGATATTCGGGGACTTAGCGATCTTTTCAAGAGATCTTGATCTTCTACGAGGAGAGGCATGCAATTATCCACTTCCGTAGGAAGAAGGTGTCGTAAATTTGCAACTGCACCGGGCGGTAGCATTATGAAGGGCGTGTACTGCCTGCCTCCTCCTCAGACTTCTTTCAATACGTACTGCTTAGCTAGGGGGCATCAGAGAATTTATTTATAGTGGAATAGATCTTCACCTCGCTCGACTTTGAAAGCTGTTGCCTTTTATCTGTTCCAATTGAAAATCAGCTCTATAGAGCTGTTTCACCTACGTCATTATCACTACCTCACACCTTAGCAACCAACTTTTTTTGGTCCAACATTCTTTCATTTAAGAATGGTCATTGGCGGAAAACGTGGCTGTGTATCCCTAAATATCCGAGTTGACCTAAAAAAAATTTCAGTGACGTCATGTGAAAATACTCTATGGTTTCCTGCTTATATTACTACATAGGCCACGCTTAAATGAGAAGTTTCAGCAGAATAGTTGCCTGAGACCAGTGACACACCCAGGATTTTAATTTAAGGGGGGGGCTGTGCCACAAATACTGCTGAACCTGGTTATAGTGAGATCGATTATAGTTACAACTCTCTTATAACGTCAAAATATTCTGTACCACTCGATTGGCCCATAGAACGCAAGCCCACAAGCAATACAACTCATAATAGAGTCATAAATAATTCAGCGACATTGTAAGCGAATTTAACAGTGTTTCATAAACTATTAGGTTGTAACGAAAGTTTCCCGCCACCGCAAACATCGTCAGCACACAGTTCTCGTTGGCGTATTTGCTCATATTTTGTCAAACGATTTTTGGCATTTGAAAGAAAGAGGTTTACTTTATAACATTAAGTTGTGAAATCTGTAAAAAATATAGTTATCATTAAGTATAAGGTGTCTCAAATGGAACTATCACTCTAGAGGATTAGAACCATCATTTACTTCCAGTTGTGTTGCAAAAAGTCAGCTACATAATATCAACGAATTATGAGTACAGCTTTAAGTACTATTGTTGTATCATGTGACACTGTGCAGGTTTGGTACCGAAAGTTCAGAAACAGTTGTCTAAGGAGTTAGAAGCTAGTTTTTCAGGCAGATATGGCGGAAAACTTTCGTTACAACCTGATAAATGTAACTATTAAGTTGTAACGAAAGTTTCTCGCCACCGCAAACATCGCCAGCACACAGTTTGCGTTAGCGTATTGACTCATATTTTGTCAAGCGATTTTTGGCATTTGAAAGAATGAGACTCACTTTATAACATTGTGTTGTGAAATCTGTAAATATATAGTTATTAAGAACAAACTGTCTCAAATGGAACTATCACTCTAGCGTATTAGAACCATCATTTACTTTCAGTTCTGTTGCAAAAAGTCAGCTACAGAACGTCAACGAATTATGCATACAGCTTTAAGTACTATTGTTGTATCCTGTGACACTGTGCAGGTTTGGAACCGAAAGTTCAGAAACTATGACATTCAAGAACCAGACAGCTCTGGCTGGTCTATTGATGTTGATGAGACCAGCCTGCGAGAACTTGTGGAAGGAGATCAGTAATTAACCACTTGACTGTTATCTAAGGAGTTAGAAGTTAGTTTTTCAATTGGTGGAAAACTTTCGTTACAACCTGATATTTATTTAAAAACTGGCGTCCTTTTTGGTAAAAAAATACTTTAAATATAATTTGAAGACAATAAAATAATAATAATTATTCATTAGTGACAATTTTCATTTTTTAAAGCTTTTCTCTTCTAACTTTTCGCCTTTATTTTTTTATAAAATTAGTTTCGTAGTCTCTTATTTTAAATTAAAATCAAAATTTGCTAATTTTTAAACTTCAAGAGGGCTCGGGCCGCCGAACGCCCTACCGGAAATGTTCCTGTTTGTGTGTGTTACTTTACAAAGTTTTAACTATTTCATCTTTTAAACACCAGTTTCTTTTTTTTTTCCAGTAAAGCATATCGAAGAGCATAGCATAAAGTTGACCAAATTTTTTTTACTATAGAATCGGGGTTAAGTTTCGCTCAGCGATCCCAATTTTGGAACCAAAATTGGGAACATTACAGTTGCGCATTAAAGGGTTGGAAACAAATACTTTGACTTATTTTGCTTTAGCCAGCTGTGCTTTTATCTCCTCTCGCTGTAGTTCCTGCCTATATATAAGTTACAAAGCTGGGTCGCAATTAGAGCGTTGAAAGACCTAAGCCGGGAAGCTACTATGACCAAGGAATGGGAGTCGCTGCCGCCTTGATACTACTCCGGAAAGCCAGCATGGTTAATATCAATGCAACAACATTTAAACGCTTATTAAGCATAGCTAAATAAATCTGATCTAAAAATAAACAATCTCTGAGCTTAAGAAAGGAAATCTGAAACCAGTCTATGCAGGCAAACAGCCGCAGTATGTACCAAATATTTTGAGCTATATGTGCACTGATATATTTCCACTTACATGCATAAACAAATGCATTTGTGCCCCATAAAAAAAGAGAAAAAGAACCAAATAGAAAAAAAAATATCTCCAACAACTGCTGATTATATGATCCATTTAAGGTGTATAAACACTTTTTTTTTTAAATTTTTGTCTACTTTAAAATTGCTAAACATTTGATAAATGTATTATGCAAAATAAGATGCAATCTTTTCTCCCCCCTTCCCCCCCGAAAAAAATTCTTTATTTTTAAAATTTTGTTTACTTCAAAAACTGCTGCTAAACATATTAACATATTTGATGAAATCAAATAATAATAATAATCTTCAGTAGCTGCTGAATATTAGCTTCATTTAAGGTGTATAAATATATTCAAAATTTCGTTTACTTTAAAAACTGCTGCCAAGCCTATTTGATAATTACACTGTACAATTTAAATTAATTAAATTATTTTCTTGTTCTAAAAAGGGATAAAAAATTTTATCTGCTCAAAAATCTCGAAATTACATACACAAATGTGTAAGTCCACTATAACAATACACACACTAATTTGTGTATAGCTACTCAATCAAAACTGAATAAAATTAACCATCAAATATTCAGTGTCTCACAAAAATAAATCGGACAGTAATGTCATTTCCAAAGATATTTAGTTTAAAAATTTATAATACAATTAAAAAAAATATTTATTGGTGCAAATGATTTATTATACATTTAATTTAAATTTTACATAAAAGTTTTGAAGATATTAAAGTATGAATTAAACATATAAATTCAATTAAATGTATTATAAAGGAACGAAAATTACTAAAAATCAAAGCATTTAATAAAATTTTTAAAGAGTAATTGCAATACATTTTTGATACTTTGTTGAACTGCTTTGAGGTTTAAAATGCTAATTTTACCTTTTTGTTATAGATTGGATTTTTTTTTTTTTTTTATGAATTCTCACCCTATTTTGCCTCACCCATTTTATATCATAATTTCCTACTACTACTTTGAAGAAATATCATATTTTCGGTTTTATTACAACTATTTTTTTTTTTTAAACTGCATTAACCTGAAATGCTTAGTATGTAAATACTTTTGTGAGTTATTTTCATTCCTTTATAATATTTGAATTTATGTTTATTTTAAAATTTAATATTTTCAAAATTTTTATGTAAAAATATAACTAGATGGGTAATAAACTATTAGATTCAATAAACATAGTTTTCATTTTATGTTATATATAAAGCATATTTTATTATGGACATAACTAGCATTTTAGCAAAAAAATTGAAAGTTGCGCTAACATTGGTTAATATTAAGCAAGTCCATTTTTATACTTCCAAAGCTCACTGTAAAATTTTAAGGAAAACACTTTAAGTTTCTAAAGCAATCTGGATGTTATAAATTTTTAAATTAATTATAAATTTTTAAATTATTTATTTTAAAAAAATTACATAATATTATAAATTTTTAAATTATTATTTTAAAAAAATGATCTGATTATTTTTGTGAGATACTGTATAGTACTAATTAGTCATATAATTTAAAAAGAACGTCAGGCTCACCTGTGTTCAGTAAGCATGGCTTGTTCTATCGGCCCGGGAGCAGACGATCGCGGTATTATCCTTTCCAGTAAAGAGCAGCCAGATGAATTCGCGGTCTGAGGTCTGACTGACTGAACGCGAGGTCGGATCAGATCTGATCTGAGATGTGCTGTCTGTTCTGTCTGTTGAGAGAGCAGTCAAGAGGGGAGGGGGGGGACCGGAAAAGAGCTCAGGAAGGAAGGGGCTGGGGGGGGGGAGAGGAGGGATCGGTCTACTTGCCTGGCTTTTTATTATTCAATTATTATTATTTTTTTTTTATTTCTTCTCTTCTTGATCCATTCCAAGATCGGACGCCCGACGGTTTCCGCCCCGAGAATTTCTCCGGGTCACGTGATCCGGAGAGGGTTTTTTTTTCTGTGTGTTATTTTTTTATTTATTTTTATTTTTATTTTTTGGCAGGTAAGAAGATGAAGAAGCAGTGCGCGCGGAGGGAGTAGACTACGGAAGTTACAGACGAAATATGCTAACTTGTGTGTATGTGTGTATGTGGGGGGGGGGATGTGTGTATAGAGATCCAAAAACATGTTTTTTTTTGTGTAAAAAAAAAATGTTGGAAGGGAAAAAGGAGTCACCGAAAATGTGACTAGGTCGATATTTGTGCGGTGAAATTCTATCGTTACTGCGAACTTTGCTTTTAATGAATATTTCCGATTAAAGACATAAAACCAGGGCCGGTTTTAGGCATTTTTAGGCGTAGGCGAGATCTGATTTTACGCCCCCTCGCTTGGAAAGTTGATTTTACGCCCCCTCCTCTCCCACATGACACACGAATCATTCATCATGAGATTTAGCATATTGTGTTATGATGTAAACAAAAGGGCATCACAAAGCAAAATCGGTACTCGAATTGTTACAAGTGTGAAATTTGACACCCTCTAGAAAAATGTTTGAAGTTTGCCCTCCCCTAAAAAAAATCCCTATGGTCGCCCATGCACATTTGCTTTCCTTCTCAATTCCTCTTAATGAGAAAAGCAATTGAAATATATTAATATATACAGAAAAGTATATTTTAAATGTTTAAATTTGTATTATATGCAAAACTTTATTAAATACAGAGGGTGTTTACACATTTTTAGAACGATTTCGATAAAGAATAAAAAAAAAAAAGTAAATGTTTCAGAATAAAAATTTTTGGCAACAGCTTATTATTTGAAATGAGGAATATCGTCTGCTACTTTTAAATTTATTCTTCTTTCAAAATGTCATATGTAAACAAGCTGTGGATTGAAGGATATGTTTTTGCGCTTTCCGAAGAGAAATATTCTTATTCCATAATTCCAAAAACGTTGTGAAATGCATGGTATTAAAATTTCTAAGTGCAAAATAAGCAACATTATTAGTCGGCAAGGTAAAAACCGTCAATCATTATTTCTACATGGAAAGAAGACTCCAAACGAATATCCGATAAAGGTACGTACTGTTTCAAATGTTTCTAAAATGAAATCGCTGGTAACAAGAGAAAATCCGCCAACACAGAGATCAATTGCAAAGTCTTAAGATACATCTGTAGCAACAATAAATAAAATATTAAACCAAGATTTACCGATAAAATATTAAGCCGAGATTACTTAAAAAATCTAAAAAACATAATATTCACCAGTTTTTGCAGAGACATGTGGCTCAACGCAAACTTCGAAACGTCATACTTCGAAAACTACCACTGCATTCCTAGAAAAAAATGAAGACTGATACAGGTATTGCATATATACCTTTTCAACATATTCCTGCGAAGTCTCCTGACGTTTCACCTATGGACTATTGTGCCTTTGGTCTGTTAAAAAGAGCTCTTTCTAAACGCAAACCCACCACGATAGATGGACTCTGGAAAGTAGCGGAAGAGGAATGGAAAGCAATACCCCTGGAAATTTTACGAAAAGCTCTTCTATCATGGAAATCACGATGCAGACTTATAGTCCAGAAAAAAGGCTATCAGATCGAACATTTAAAAAAATAGTCTTTACATTTTAACCCATTTATGCCTAGCGTCCCTTTTTTGGGACGGCATTATCGCTATCATTCGAAAACGTTATTTATTTTTCCTAGCCTTTATTCGCGAGTATTGAACCTCAATTCCACAAAATATTTTAATATGGCAAGTAGGATGTTGACATTTCAATTTTTATACATAACGATTTTAAATGAAATCATCCCTTGTTCAAAAAGTTGACATCAGAAATTTATCAATTACTTCTGGTGTTAGCAAAAATCGAAGAAAGTCGCAAAAATATCCAGGCACGAATGGGTTAAACATTAATTAAACGGCCCCGAAATCGTTCTAAAATGTGTAAACACCCTCTGTACTTCACACTGAAGTATTATCGTCATGAGTCATCACCTCTCAATACAAAAAATAGCGACTCTCTTAACAATATATAATGTTGCTTCCTTTCTCTTTATGCTATGTCAATTAAAAAGAGAAAGGCAAGTCATGCTAAAGATGTAGGCTATGCTAAAGATGTAGGCATGCTAAAACACTTTTCGATATGTGAACCATCATCGTCAAACTTGACCAGATTTTGAACATAACCGCAAAAATGCTGTATCACTCTTGTATTTTTTTTTCTTCTGCAAAACGCTGTAAAAGAGCTTTAAATAAGGTAATATAAGCATTTACAGTAATCCCTCATTTATCGTGGTTAATCCGTTCCAGACTTTACCGAAACTGAATACGCTTATGGACGAAGACATTAAAAAAATTACACAGTGTGACTTTTCCTAGTGCTTATTCCTTTTCCCATTGAACTCCAGATAGCCCCCTTACCTTGAAAAACTGTAGCGCCGCATTTTTAGCTCCACATTTTTACACTGATATGATTCTTTAAATTGCTATATGTTCCTGATAAATTAGTATTATCTAATGTGTATACATGTGAAAGTTTGTCTATCTGTCTTGTGTACAAATACAAATCCACACCGTCTGATCGATCGGCTTGCAGTTTTGCACAGATTTGTAAAACGACATGGAGTAGCTTATAGCTGACTTCGTAATATCGAATATCTACCAGTTCTCGGCTGACTTGTGCTATGGCAAGCCTACACAAAAGGCATCTACCCGAGGTGAAGTGTCTTGGTCGAAGGACTTTTTTAAGGCGTTCTAACGCTTATTCTCGTTACATCTGGAGGAAACCGACCAAAACATTTCAACCATCTACCATGTCCAGTGGCTTATCCACTCCGACACTACCAGTTTACGGATTTTTAATGAATTTTCCCGAGCATAACCTTTAAAAAACTTCTCCGACGATACCCCATCGAGTAAAAAATGACCAATATGAGATTTTTTCATGCAAAGATAATAGAAAGCGAGATTAGCGTCATTTTGATATCACGAATCCTCTAAAAGCTCCATAAAAGGTTTCGCGTGTTTAAACAAAATTAAAAAAAAATAAAGAAAATGATGCTCCCCGTGCGAAATCCGAGCTATTTTCTAATTCCTGATAAAAGTGTGCTCAGCGATTAATAACACACTTCATTTGTAAGTAAAAAAGTCTTTTGAAAATTCGTATATTTAAGTAATTGGTGTATTTAAATAAATTTATACTAATAAATCTGACATTTAATTGAATTTTTTGTTTTTAAATTTTATAATTATAAATATTAAATAATTTTGTACCATAAATGTGCAAGGGATGGTATAAAAGATTGGTAATTACATAATTAATTTAAAGGGGGCCCAGAGTAATGTTTGCAGGGAAGGGGGTCCGAGTTTTGTGGTAAGCCACTGGCTTTAGTTAAGAAAAAATCGTACAATTTTGGCTTTTAAATATAAGTAAACGAAGTGTGTCAGGGCAAGGACTTCTTTGTCGTGTCCTTTTAACCCATTTGTGCCTGAATATTTTTGCGACTTTCTTCGATTTTTACTGATAACAGAAATAATAGATAAATTTCTGATGTCAACTTCTTGAACAAGGAATTATTATTTTAAAATCATTTTGCATAAAAATCGAAATATCAACATCCTACTTGGTCATGTTAAAATATTGTGCGGAGTTGAGGCTCAATACTCATGAATAAAGGCTAGGAAAAATAAATAACGTTTTCGACTAATAGCGAAAATGCCGTCCCAAAAAAGGGACGCTAGGCACAAATGGGTTAAAAGCTATTGTATATAGTTTGAAATAAACGATAAACCTGTATCAGTATGAAACTTTCAGGAAAAGTTCTTAAATTTAAAATTTCGTGAAAAAAGACACTCTTCTAAAAACTTCGCTGAGAAAAAAAGAGTTTGTTACGTATCATTTATTATAATTTATTACTTAGTTTATAAAAAAATGGTGTAGAAGTACTATAGTTCTTATAAAGAATAAGCCTTCCGGATCTATCAACAACCAGAAAAATTCTTAAACAGACAACATTATAAAGGACTCCTTTTTAAAGGACTATTCTTTAAAAAGAAGTCTCATTTCGGAGAAATTTTCCCATATGCTTTTGCGAATAGGAATTTTTTCTGAGTCCGAAAGTTTCACAATCACAACTTATATAGTTTATCAGAAAATTTATCTTTTGGTTTGTGATAATTCCCAAAGGCAGACTTGTACCACTTATGAGTTTAACCGGCTGTTTCAAATTATTTGATCAGTACAGCACTTTTTAAATTAATTACTTCAGCAAGAGCACTTCCAATATGACATGCAGTTACTTTTTATGCTATAAGTTTCATAAGAAACCATATATTTATGAAAGCAGCAAAAATAACTTTTTAAAGTAAATCTGCATTTAAAAAAGTCCAATGTGAAAAACGATGTCGGATTTTTGAAAATCCAATGCCTTGAAAAAGGAAATCCCTTTTTTAAAAAGTATTTTTAATAACATATTAAAGTTTAAAAAATGATTTCTTTTTTTTTTTAGAAATCATTTCAATTTTTGCCCTTATCCTTAAAATATCAATTTAAAGTGTCTAATTCAGAGGCTGTGCAGAAATTGAAATAATCTTCTTCTTCCTTCTTTTTAATTTTTTTTTTCTTAATCGCCCAGGCTCGTTTTATGAATATATTTACTTATTTTAATATTGGCGATAATTGCTAAACAGTTTATAGTCGGGTAACTTTATGAATATTTTATACATCTGCAGTTTTTGTGAGTGACTTTTTAAAGGTAGCACTTTTTCCTAATTTTTCATGGTGCAAGTGTAGGTGCGACTATTATGCGGGGAAAATCTACTACATAATATTGTAACTTTAAAGCTATTTTTTCTGTTTCAAAACAGGGGTAAGACTATCATCAGAGGGCGACTATTACGCGAGTAAACACGGTATCTTCCTTTGAAACATTTTTAGCAAGTTCTTTCACAATTGTATACTGTGTAGAAATTTCGTTTATTTAGGCTCTGAAAAATCTCTATCTCCTGGAGTGATATATATATCTGTATCATTTGGAAACAGGAGTGTAGCCCGGTGTAATCTAGCAGAACCGTCCAAGTTAAGCTTCCCCCCCCCTTTCTGTAGCTCAAATGACAAGTTAATAACTCTTTGCTCCCCAGAATCAGAGGCGGGAGGCGGCATTTTACATTTGCGCGTGCGAGATTTGATGTACTAAAATCCATAATATGAAATCAATAAAATGTTTGTTAAATTTGGGGTCCGACTGCACCCCCCTATTTGCCGCCCTTGCACGGAATCATTATACTAATAAAATTCTATCCTTTCCTCCCTCTACAGATGTGCTAAAAAAAAAAAAAAAGAAAAGAAGAAAACGCCAATCGAAAAATTATTTAAACCTCCTGTGATCCTTCTGATTTTGCGCCCCCTCTTCTGTTTGCGCCCCTGGCGAAGGCCTTAGCCTCGCAACGGCCCTGTTTGGAAATCCGATTCTTGGAGCTGAGAAAAACTTAGGGAGCTGAACTATCCCAGAACCTTAATTCATCGGAGCGCAGAAGTGGCTTAAATTAATATATTTGTTAAAGGGGCGTGAAAATCAAGTGCGTTTTCCTTTTCCGCTAACTTGATGGGAAAAAAAAACCTCGACTTTATGTGGCTTTGTTCAAAATTTGCTATAACTTATCCTTTTTGGCGTATATTTTTTGCGGCATTTCTTTCGGAGTATATCAGAAAGGAAGGTAACTTTTAAAAGCCATGTCTTTAAACATCCGAATAAGATCTTCAGTAAGGTGGCAGTGACAACTCAAAATAAGCGATCATAAGAACGCTGCCTGACAATACACATTGGAAATTTTAGAAGTGTCTAAAAGCATTTGTGATAATAATACTGTTTAAAAGCTTGATGATTATATAATGACAGCGGCCAGTATGCCCATCTGAATAACCAAAAAAGAAAGGAAAATGTTGGGAAATGGGGAAAAAAAAGTGAAATTTGGCGCCCCTTGATTAAAACTCGAGCACTTACGCAACCGCCTACGTCGCCTACGCCTCAAACCGGCCCTACAAAAACGTTTCTATTAGATGTACCGGAAAATAAATGACCTTTTTTACTTTCCGAACATGTACCATGTAAGGAAAGTATTGTAATCATGAAAAAATTCGACTTCGAGATTTTGGTGTTTTTACACGTTTTGAGGGCTTCTGAATCCATTTATGCTATTTTTACGAGATGTATGTATGTATGTGTGTATGTGTGTGTGTGTGTATGTGTGTTTGTGTGTATGTGAGTGAACACGATAGCTCCTGAACGGAGCATTCGATTGAGCTCAAATTGGATATATATGTCATAAACCACCGTCGCAAGACCGGTATTGATTTTGGTGTGTATAGGACTTATAGTTTTTCTACAGGGCTACGACAAAGATTTCTTTTACATTATGGCCTTTGAGGGGAATTTCTTGAAAGTGCGCTAGCGTTTAAACGGTAGATTCGATTGAGCTCAAATTGGGAATATATGTTATAAACCACCGTTGCAAGACCGGTATTGATTTTGGTGCGTATAGGACTTATAGTTTTTCTACAGGGCTACGACAAAGATTTCTTTTACATTATGGCCTATGGGGGAATTTCTTGAAAGTGCGCTAGCGTTTAAACGGTAGATTCGATTGAGCTCAAATTCGGTATACATGTTATAAACCCCCCATCCTAAGACCGGTATTGATTTTGGTGTGTATAGGACTTATAGTTCTCCTAAAGGGCTACGACAAAACTTTCTTTTATGTTAAGGCATAATGGCATATGGGGAGAAATTCTTGAAAGTGCGCAAGCGTTTAAACGGTGCATTCGATTGAGTTTCAATTTGGTATATATGTTTGAATTATTCATCGATTAAAATTTATTTAAGTGCTTGGTAATGATCTTAATCGTAAGTGTTCGGAAAGTCGAGTGGAGTCACTCCAGATTTTTTTTACATAAAATTCAAACGAGTAAATTCACAACAAGTATTGAATCACAAACAAACTGTGCCTAAGCATAGGAATCCCATTTGTTCAATTTTAAAGCGAGAATTTTATAGTTTTTTTTTTTTTGTTGTTGTTGTTGTTGTTTTTGTTTCCTTCTTTTTTTTTTCAAGAAAAATTTCCGCCCTCCCCCCCCTTTTTCACGTCTACCCTCTTTGGAGGATTCTAATAGAAATGTTCTGAAATCGATTTTAGGTTGTTGCAATTTACAGCAAGAATTTTATGGATATCTCTTTTCTTTAAGATAAAGCAGGATATGTGATAAGAACGTTTTGGCCCTCTATCCCCTCTGCCATGCGAATTTCGGAAAATGATCTCCAATCTAGCACCTACGCAAAACACACACACACACACACACATGCCGATTTTTGCTTTAGTAGTTTACTCAGGCGAAATATTGATTTATGAAAAAACGACACTACTTTCCGGTAGGCCTTATATTTTAACCCTTTTAGGTCAGGCGTCCATATTCAAGGACGCAAATTTCGAAATACTAACTACAAAGGAAGTACTACTAATAATTTTAAGTTGAAAACAGTTATGCACATTTACAAATAATTTAATAATTGTGTGATTCTTTATTTTATTTACTTTTACTACAAATTTAATCTCTATTTTCATAAAAATGTACATGCAGCGGATCTTAACCTTTTAACGCCCCCCCCCCAACAAAGGCTAACTTACGGTGGCGCCCCCCCTCCCCAGACAGCACAGCATACTTGCAGCAAGCTTGATTTATCAAGTCAATAGACTCGAATTGAGCTTGAAAATTTCAAGCGTGTAAGCTTAATGCAAGCTTGAATCAAGTGTTCAAATTTACACTTGCCCAACTTCTATTAAGCTTGACATAGCAAGCTTAATTCAAACTTAAAAAAATTTCCTCAAAAAAAGTTTCCTTAATACATGGGGCGCCTGTCGGCGAACTAGCCCCATATATTTCATTTTTCTACGCATTTTCCCCTCTACGCTGAAACCTTAAGTTATTATTTTAATCTGTTTCCGTCTAGCGTCCGCGATCGAGCTCGGGACCTAAGGCGTGGGAAGCCAGCGTCCTAACCAACACGCCATTCTCACTCGGGGTGACATGTCTAAAATTTGAAGTGACTGTTACGGTTGTCACGCCGTTTTTTGGCGAGATTGGTCAGTATTGGCCGATGCCGATCTGTTTCTTTTATTTTTCCATGGGATGAATCAAAATTAAAATAATGTTATGTGTGATTTATAGACTCTACTCATAGGGAAATAAGCATAATATAAACTTAAAAGCAGCACACGTTTTAAAACTTTCAATATCGCAATACTCATGTTGGGCAATATTGTCCAAAATCGAGAAAAAAGACTGATTTTGAAATCAATTCTGTAGTATATTTGTATTTTATTTAGAAGAATTTCAATATTTGGAAATATAGAATCTTTTTTTAAAAAATTCTATGGTCATGAACATTTATAACTGATGACAAATTATTTGTCATGTGGCTTTCCAAATCAAGCAGTCATCAAGTTGTATTCAAGCTTGATAGTTCAAATGGCTCAAATTCGGCGGGAAAATATTTGCTGACTCATTTTTTTTGTAATCTCCAAGCTTGCTGCAAGCTTAAAATGAATTGAATTGTCAAGTTTATATTAATACGTCAAATTCAAAGAAATGTCAAGCTTGATTTAAGCTTATGTGCTGTCTGGGCCCCCTCACATTTTTCAGCATACATTCAGTTTTTTAATCTTTAACAATGAACATTTGGTCGAATTTTCTGTAAAATAATGTTATCAGTAAAGTTTGAATGAACATTTTAGGCAAAAATGGATATATTTTTGAGTAAAAATGAGAATAAATAAAATGATTATTTTTTAAAAACATGCATCACTACTTGCTCATTGTTTTTTTTCGTGTCTCCCCTGCAAACGCTCTGCGCCCCCCTTGAGGGGCGCGCCCCACAGTTTGAGAAACGCTGTGTACATGTACATCTGTTCGAGAGAAATTATTTAATTAGGTCCAAAAGGATTAAAAGAAAATCATGCCAGTACAAATTCAATCATAATGAAACTCTCATTAACGAACACTTCAGAATAAACGATTTTGACCTCAGCCCTTTGAAATTCCTTGTACAGAGGGATCCGTCTTTTCGTAAGTCAATATTTCGCCTGAGTAAACTACTGAAGGAAAGGAGTACCTGATGGTTTTTCTTATAACCCTCAAGCCTTTAACACGCAGTGTTCCCGCTCTGGGAACATCAAACTCTGACGTTTTGACTATTGCCAGTCACGAAGAACAGATTTGATTTCTATAAAAATAGTTGCGGGTGAGGTGACATAGCTCCGCGAGAATTCTTTACTTTTTAGCACGTCATTTCCCGTAACAAAAAATGTCACGATTATTTTTAACAGCGCCGACATCTGTGGAAAAATGGAAGAATGCGAGAACAGATGGATAGATTGCCCAATGCTGACAAAAGGGCAGCCGTTGCCATCGCTCGACTTAACGACCAGCAAGATGGCGGACGATCGAAAAGTTCATCGCGTGCCACAGATCTAAAGATCCTTTTTGGACGACAGCTGTCTGTGCCGCCACAGCCAGCTGCCTCAAAAAAGGGTCCACTTTTAAAAAATTCGTTACATTAAAAAATCTACGTTTAAAAATTTCGTTCTAAATGTGCAACTTTTTAATTTGGCGGAAAATAAAATGGTTGATAGGCGATTTTGAGAAGATGATTCTAGCGTTTGGAGCAATTTAATGAGAGCGTATTTTTAAAAACAAGGTTTTATTGAAATACCGCGTGGAGTTTTAATTTTCGGTGCAGAAATAATGCAGTTATTAAGGCGATTTAAGACGGTCTAAATTCAGAATTTTCACTAAATTAAGTCAATTGATTTAAGTGTGTTGAATTCCACCAAATCGTAGACCTACCAAATTTTGTATGGTCATTTGCCAGGACGGATCCCTTCGAAATTCGAATTAGAACATCTGTTGGAAAAAACACTCAAATTACTGGTGTTAAACGATAAAGTAAATAAAAAACTTTGTAAAAAACACACATAAGATGTTATAGGTAAGAAGATACGTACGTTTCGACCAAAAATTGTTTTGGCCTTCGTCAGTCCAAGCCCTTCGTCACTTGGGCACAAGATGTGTGTTTTTTACAAAGTTTTTTATTTACTTTAGAACATCTGTTGTTTATTGCCTTATATTTGAAGCCAAAATGCGCCAAATACTGCTGTTATTGCACGACTAGAAGTCAGTTGTGTAGCAATTACAACGAGCGCTCTTCTGAAAACGTGAAAAAAGTTTCGCATTCCAAAAGATTTCGTTTGTGTACATAGATATTCTTATATAAAGCTTATGACAGCTGGCTGTGCGGCACAGCCAGCTGTCGTCAAAAAAGGGTCTCTAGAACTGTGGCACGCGATGAATTTTTCGATCGTCCGCCATCTTGCTGGTAGTTAAGTCGAGCGATGGCAACGGCTGCCCTTTTTTCAGCATTGGGAAAGGGTTGCGCCTCAAAGGGTTAAAGATTGAAAAAAAAATAATATAATAATTAAAATATTATTATCCTGCATAATATTATTACGTAGAATTATAATATATTGTAGTGTTGGATATTATTATTGTAGTGCTGAGTAAGACTTTTTACACTTCTACGTGCCCTCGGTGAGCCCCTCCCCCCCGAGTTTTCAGGGATAGCGACAGGGGCAGACGACGCTGCTTGGATACATATCCTCCGCACTTCCGGTCTTGTTCCGGCAGCTGTGGAGTTTTCGCGGAAAAAAAAAAATATAATAATTGGCGCGTAAACGGCTCACCTTGTGTGTTTGTTTATATCTCGAGCACGTGGTGACTGAGGATTTGCCAATGGGATTTGCTTGCTTTGGATTCGGCTCAAACGGGGGGAAGGGGGGAGGGGGTTGGTATGTCTAGCCCTCTTATTCTTAGAAGTCGTGCAAAGGCGGGAAATACAGAAATACTCGGGGCTTCTCGGAATTTCGGAGGCACTCTTTTGTATGTCTTAGTAACGACGCTCTTTTGCAGCTTCCTTGAACAATTTTAAAGAAGGGATACTCGTTTTAAGATATATTTCAACTTTTTGAACAGTTTTTCAAGGCCGTAGCCACGAGCGTAGCTATAGCTTTCTCATGGGAGCATCTCAGTGGTGTAGGCAAGATTTTATTTCGGGCGGGTAGACTGGGTATCAAATTTAAAGCTAAAGTTCAATTAATTGTAAGCTAAGTAAAGGGTCCCATTTCGATGTGGGGGGGGGGCAGCAGCCCCCCCCTCTGGCTACGCCCCTGGAGCATGGGGTTCAACTAAGAGGGAGAGGAGGTGGGGAGGTGGTTCATTCTTACTCTAAAATTTGATTGACCGCAAATTTCACTA
Organism: Cheiracanthium punctorium; assembly: GCA_038373885.1. Taxonomy (NCBI): domain Eukaryota; kingdom Metazoa; phylum Arthropoda; class Arachnida; order Araneae; family Cheiracanthiidae; genus Cheiracanthium; species Cheiracanthium punctorium. Next base: position 330,973 of record JAWZYV010006042.1, on the reverse strand, counting down.
TAAATATCTGGTAAAAATTTTCAATAGCTCTAGTAATGTTTAAAATCTTTATAGTAAGTTGTGTTTGCTACTCATATGTAGACATGATTTGTAAATAGGTGTTGTAGACATGAACTGTAACGGTGAAGATCTTTTCAAATGTGTTTGACAGATAACGCGAAGGAGGTGGGGGGGGGGAGAGTAAAATGTTGAAAGTTGGACAATGTTTGCAATTTTTGATAATGGATCGCCACGTTTGCTGCCAAAAAAATAACTTCAAAACGGAACCAAGCTTCAAAAGTATAGTGGGAATATGCCTTGCGAAGATTGTAAATAGTTTTAGTAGGCGATTTTAACGTAGATTTCAATTCCAAAGATGTGTTTTATAGACAAGAAAGGCAAACACGGCACACTCATGGATTAGGATGCCCATCCCAAACCCTATTTAATATGGTGAGGTATAGTAGAGATGAGTTCGGGCTCATTTTTTGAAGCCCGAGCCCGCACGAGCCGAAGACTTTTAATCCGAGCCCGCCCGAGCCCGAGCAATATTATTAAAGTTGGAGCCCGAGCCCGCCCAAGCCCGAAATTTCAGCTAAAGACAAATAAAATTAACTACTTCATTAATAGGATACAATAAATTTTGGAGCTTCACACACCTTCTAGTCCCCCGTGCCGCTATTTTTTGAAATAAGTACGTCTATTTATACCATGAATCACTTTTTAAAATCTGCTTCAAGGTGTATGTTCAACAAAGGAGAAAATTTTCTTTCACGAGCCCGAGCCCGAACGCAATCGAGAATTACAGAGCCCGAGCCCGAGTCGGGCCCGGGCTCGGATAACCGCACCAGTTGAGGAGTTTGAAGACTACTATAACTACTTTAGTTGGCAACTCAAAATAAATAAATAAGTAATGGAATGCTGTACTTCAATGTTGTTACCAAATCGCCATTTTAATTCTATGAATATGTTTCATTATCACCACCTTGGCGAGAGTCGGGGCGTTAAAGTAGACATCAACCCAAGAAATACAAACACGACACACTCATGGATTATGATGCACATTCCAAACATAGTATTTAAAGCATTGCAGTACAGTTGGAATATCTTTGGCGAAGATTGCAAAGCAGTTTTAGCAGGCGATTTTAAGATAGATTTCAATTCCAAAGATGCGTTTTACGGAACAAGAGAGAAAAATGGAGCACTCTCATGAATAATGATACACTTTCCAATTTAATATGGAACAAAGGAAGAAAACAGAGAAGACGCACTGATTATGATACGCTCTTTAATATACAGGGTGAATCTAAACTCTTGGGCAAAACTTTAAGGGGTGATAGGGCACATAATAAGGAATCAGAATCACATAGCAATGTGGGGTCGGCAACGTCGTCTTCGTGTAGCTGTTAATAATCACTTTGGATAAAAGTGCCGAAACAACAGTGCACTTTCCGACCATTGTTCGTCAGAAACTAATGTATTTTTCTCCGAAAACAGAACACTAAAATGGACAGTTTAAAAAGTTTATTTTATTTCATGGATGGAATTTTCGGAGACGAGCCTATTGTTTATGAAACTTGGTTAAGAAATTAGACGGACACTTCAATGCTTTTCCAAAAGTGATTATTACCGGGTAAGTTAAAACTGCGTTTTTCACCCCAGATTGCTATGTGATTACGATTCCTCATTGTGTGCCCTATCACCCCTTAAAGTTTTGCCCGAGAGTTTAGATTCACCCTGTATATCACTTTAGTGAGTATTTAAAATCTGAAAGTGTATCAGATTTTCTTACTTTGTTTTTTAATTTTTTAGAGTTTTCTTGCATTCATGTTATATGCCTAATGAAACTTTTCTCCAAACATAGTCGCACGGACCACGTTATTTACTGACAATTAACTGCTGCAGAAAACTCTGCTTAGTTTCGTAGCTTCCAGTTTGGGAAGTTCTTGTAAACAGCCCCGTTGACCGGACTAAACACAAATTTTACTGGTTCTAGAAGGTCGTCTAACAGTCTGCTTATGCACAGTTCCAGGGACGTATCTAGGTGGTAGCAGGCGGGGCAAGTGCCCCGGGCGCTGAACGAGAAGGGGCGCCGAAAAAGAAACTGCAAATCAGACCTGTGAATGCGATGATTTTTTAAGTTTTGGTTTCGTAACCGTAACTTTTGTAGCCATCAGCAGTAATGCCATCCAGGCTAAACAGTAAAACAGAAGACCAAATGAAACCGTAACAGACAGTGAGGTAAACAGTTAGAAAAAACCAAGCAGCCACGTATGTGAAGTCGACGTCCCAGACAGCACATAAGCTTAAATGAAGCTTGACATTTCTTTGAATTTGACGTATTAATACAAGCTTGACAGTTCAATTCATTTAAGCTTGCAGCAAGCTTGCAGGAGTCAGTTGAATTGTCAAGCTGGAATACAGCTTGATTTTCCCTTTCGAAAGCGTGCGTTGATGGCGCCATCTGTGAAAGAGAATGGACATTAATGTCTAGCGTTTCTCAAATTTGCTCAATTAAAGAAGAAAGTTCGTAAAAGTTGTGTTTTATTTTATTATCGCACAAAACCTGGACATTAGAACACGCAAGGGAAGGAATGAATGGGATAAGCCCCTCTGAAGTGTAACACGAGGAGAGTTTTAGTTTTATTTACATCTAATTAACATTAGTAATTCCATTAACTTATTAATTAGCCCTAAAAATAAATTTTAATATAATTAAAACAATTTAGTTAGTTAATATACTACTCTTTATGGGTGGTAGAATGAGGCGCAATCCGGCCTCCACAAAATAATTAATCAGTCATAAATGTACTTGACCATAGAATTAAAAAAAAATTCTATATTTCCAAATATGGAAATTCTTCAAAATAAAATACAATTATACTACGAAATTGATTTCAAAATCAGTCGTTTGTCTCGATTTTGGCCAGCAGTATTGCTCAACATGAGTGTTGCGATATTGAAAGTTTTAAAACGTGTCCTGCTTTTGCGTTTATATTATGCTTATTTCCCTATTAGTAGAGTCTATGAATCACACATAACATTATTTAAATTTTGATTCATCCCATGGAAAAATAAAAGAAACTTATCAGCATCGCCCAAACTGATCGATCTGGCCAGAAAACGGCGTGGCAACGACAGTCACTTCAAACTTTAGTCATAGCAGCGCGAGGCTTATTGGCGGAACGGTTAGCACGCTGGCTCCCAGCTCATAGTTCCTGAGATCGAACACAGCCGCGGACATTTGATGGAAACAATTTAAAATAACTTAAAATTTCAGCATAGCGTGGAAAAGTAAAGTATGTGGGGCGAGTTCGCCGACGGGCGCCCCGTGCATTTAGAAAAAAATTTTTTAGGAAAATTTTTAAAGCTTAAAATTAAGCTTGCTATGTTAAGCTGGATTCAAGCTTGCCATGTCAAGCTTAATGCAAGCTGGGCAAGTGTAAAGTAGAACGCTTAATTCAAGTTTATTGACTTGATAAATCAAGCTTGCTGCAAGTTTGCTGTGCTGTCTGGGGTAAAACCGGAAGAAAATGCTGAAAATGAAGACTTTTATATGGATCTATAAAAATATGATCACTGCGCTTATCATTTCATCACGAACATCGGTTTTTCATAACGTTGTCATGATGGCCGCTCAACTGAACATGGGGGGGGGGAAGACATGTTTGCCCCGGGTGACAAATACCGTAGCTACGCCCCTGCACAGTTCACAGGAGCTAACAGTCAGTAATGTGATTTATAATACGGTGAAACTTCTTGGGAGCGACCATCCTTCGTTCAGCAAAAAAGCGGTCGTTAAGAGGGGTGGTCGCTCACAGGAATACAGAAATTTGATAGCTAAGGGGGGGGGAATACTAAGAAATATTGTTTGTTCTTTAGCAATTTTACATTTACACATGCGTAATTATACAAGCATATATTTTTTAAATTTAAAATTTTAATAAAATATTTTGAAATTTCGAATTGTTTCATTCTTTTTTTCGCTCGAGAATATTTGTCTTACTACTTTATTATTTTGCATATGACAAAACAACATTTATTCTGATACGCTTCATGCATCCTGAATTTGCCACAACGAAATCTATTTTCTTTTTTGGGTTTTCCCGCAATCAAAAGTAACCGCCAACTTCCTCTCAGAATTTCCTTTTTCGTGTAACTCGATCGCATTAATCTTCTACTTGATTCTTAGACGTATCTCTTCTCTGAGCTACAAAATTTGTATGTGATGTGTGTGTGTACTTGCACCTGCTGTCGATTTACGGTAGAGTGACCGGTTCGGAATGCGGATTTTGTTCAATTTACTTCCGGAAAAATGGTAGGAAATTTAATTTTCGGACCAGAAACCGCGTGGTCGCTTAGCGGATCTTTCAACAATAATTAGATGGGTAAAAAATCGTTGCCTTAAAAAGTTGGTCGTTGAAGGAGGTGGTCGCTCATAGAAGTTTCACTGTAGTCAGCTTAGATGCTGTATTTCTCACACAATAAAATCCTCCCACAGTCTAAAATTCAGTGGAAAATTTCGAGGAATATTGGCATCTGTTCTAAAGCATAAACAATAACGTATTCACTAACAGCCTTCAAAAATAAGCTGCTCAAAACAAGTGAGACGATCGCTTACAAAAACACACAAAGCCTTATGCTCTCATGAGAATCAACGTCCGCTCTTGGCATCTGACAATGCATAAGCCAAAGAATTGAGTTTAGAGCTATGTATAGGGGCCCAGAAATCGCGCGAACTAAATGTAAGGGCACAAAAATGTTAAAAGTGCCCTCTCCAGAAAAATGCTATAGCCAACCCTTGGGCATTTTTTTTTTTTCAAATGGCGGGCCTTAAAAATGCCTTGGAGGCATTGGCCACTGCTAAGGCCGCAGTTGTTGGCACTTTATTATGAGGGTACCTGGTAGGTGGACCAAAGTTGCCTCCTATGAAGGGACGGACACAATTACATCCACACCCAGTTGGGGATTGAATATGGTATATTAGACATGGTAGACTGACATATTAGCGTATTATTTAAGGCCGCCTCGGTGGCAAATGCCCAAGCTGCGCCCAAATTATTCTACCAAAAACGAAAAATGATTCCCAAAATTTGGCAATTTCTCACCAAATATGGAAGATATCGAAGAAAAGTAGGTTCCGTTTTGGAAACTTATTGTTGGCTCCCAAATTTTGGCGATAAATGTACGAAAGTGACCTTCGTTGGCGATTTTTGACATATTGCCGCTGTTTGCTAACCCAAAAAGCTTGTCCCAAACACATACAGATTCCAAAGAATACCGAGCAAGTATAAAAAATAGGCTTGCAAAAAAACTACAAATTCTCCCCAGAGAGAGATTTCAGCCATAATTATTCACAGAAGCGCCTTCATTTTCCGCTCTGGTTTGTTTTGACCCGTCATCTTCTATTCATGTAAAACTTATAAAAGACGAAGAAACGCTCGTTATAACCGAAATCGCATGAATTTAATTACTCTATCGAGTCAGAGAGAAATAAAATAGTACACAGAATCGATGCTACCTGTATTAGCTCTTTTTTTTTTTAAGAAAAAAATTCGGGCCGCGCTACATACTGATACTGCTTCCTCGCCGGAGAAGCGCCTCTCCCGACGTCAGCGTGACGTCATGACCTCCAATTAATAATCGCTGCCAGTGACGTCGGCCTTTTAACATTTTCGGTCGTCGCCATGGCAACGGTAGCTTCAGCAGTTTTGTTCCGCCATTGTTGCCGGCCTTGGCATTCAATTTTTGTTGTTGTTATCATCTCTAGTAGGACAAAACTTTTGTGCGTTCTCCCCCCTCCCTCCCCCGACCCCTCTTTTGCAGCACCGATTTGGGACGACTCCAGGATGGGACAGGCAGGAAGAATATCTTCCTTTTTTTTTTTTTTTTTTTTTTTTTTTTTTTTTTTATCGTAAACTCGTCAAGCCCTGTGACCCAGCCGCTCCAGCCCCCCCGCCCCTTCTGAAATGTGAATTGCATTTTTAAGGCTGTTCCCTTTAACGAAAAACATTGTAGATTTCACAGGACTGAAAAACTTTAAAAACGAACCAATGATGTTAAGCGCTCGAAAAATTAATAATGCTCCTTGACCCTTTTATGTGTTCGATGCAACTCACAGAAAAAAACAAAAACAACTCTTCACCACAAAAATCGCTTTCAAACATTGGTCGAAGCGTTATCCGTTTAGGGAAATATTGCAAAATACCGTTTTATTTATTTATTTTTTGCATATTTCTTTATTATTTTATTTTATTTTGAAAGTTTCTGACTGCTATAAATTTATTGTTTGCAATCGTGCACAGTACTGCTTGTTAAGACCCAGTCTAAATTTTTGGGGGACCTCTAATGAAATTGGATTCTATAAAATGCTGTCTCTTTCTTTCTCTGTCTGCCTGCCTCTGTCTTTTTTTCTTTCTATCTGAGAGTATGGCTCTCTATGTCTGTATGTCATTGACTACCTCTCTATCGCTCTGTCATTGTCTTTCAGTGGCGTAGACAAGGGGGGGTTGCGGGGGGGTCATTCCCCCCCATGAGGAATTTTTTGCCATACAAATTGTATATTCTTCACTCTTATCACACACACCTATACATATATATGAGTTGAAGTCATAGGCGCCGACTTCATGGGGCTTGAAGGGGCTTCAGTCCCCCCAATATTTTTATTCAGGGGGCTGAGCCCCTTCAAAAATTTCACTCCAACTTATTTGTGTCAAATCATATTTCTTCCTCCAAATCGGTTAAACTTAAGAATCCTAAAAATAGAGAATGTATCGCTAGCTTCTTCTGTCTCCCGCTCCGCTATTTCTTTCACAGGGATTCAGGAATTACGTTGGGCGCCTGTAATGCCGTAAGGCACTGATGTCAACCTTCTTTATCAAGAGCGCAAGGCCGCAAGCACAAACAAATGACCATCAGATAGCTAGGCAAAAAGAAACGGGTGTTTTCCCCCCCCAAGAACCCTTCAGATTTTACACCGTGACACAATTGATGTTGGAATTGCTTTCTAGTAGGGAGAAGACTGCGCTTTTTTTAGGAGGGTCGTTCTCATGTAATGTAATCTTTCTTTTTTAAATCAGTACAGCAAAAGCTTTCACTTTTGTTCTATTGTGAGATACAGACTCTTCTGTAGACGTCTGACCATAAGGGAGATTTTCCCATTGTGCAAAACTGCAAACGATTGTGACATTCCCATTTCCCAGCAGTATTAAGTTTCGATGCTGAAAATAAACCGTTTAAATGTGACTTAAAAACAATTCAAGGCAGAAAATTGATAGTCAAATTTAAGTTTGAAGATTTTAAATCATGAAGAACCTTGTGAGATAGATGAAAAATTGATGTTTAATACAGTTTCGGATATAGACAGTATTTATCAAAACTTTTACAGTATTTATCAAAACTTATATTTATCAAAACTTTACTAATATCGAACGCTTAACGTTTCTGATTTAGCTACAGTTAAGAGCTAAATAAAAAATGATTTCATAAAAATCTTCGAGCAGCACAACTTCTGGATTATATTTTATAATCGCCTGCTCTTATCTTCTCTCTTTACATATAAAACTCTATCCCCCATCAAGGGCGTAATCAGAGGTGGGGGGCGGGCTACGCGGGCTGAGCACTACTTAGCTGTCTCCCAGCCCCCCTACGATTTTCAAAAATTTTTATTAGTTTACACATAAATACGAAAATTTAGAAACGAACATTTGAAAACCATGAAATCTTTAAGAAGACTCGTTGTTTTAGGCGAATTTCGCTTCATAATTGCAAGATTTCTGTTCGGTTTATTATTTTGCTACTCTTGGCTGCATGTGGTGCCAGTGGCGGTTCCAGAGGGGGTCACAGTGGTCATGACCCCCCTGGGCCTAGATTAACCATCTCGCCAAGAAAGAAGGAAGAAAAAAAAAAACGAGGGCCCAAGCCGAGCTTGGACAAGGCCTAAAATTCAGAGAGGCCTTGATCATGTGCATACATATCATATTGTGTTGCTGAAAGAGAATTCCTCTTTAGAAAACCATTAGTCTCTGACTAATTTACTTTATTTTATAACAACACTAAAGTATGCACACAATATTCTGACTATGTGCTCAGTCGTTGTTCCTTGGCAGAAAAATATGCAGCCGTTTTGTAAATATGTGCATTCATCCATATTCATCCATACATAGAGGGCAAATGAAAGGGGAGTCACAGCGAGCATGATTAAGGTAAGGGTGGATGGGATAGTTGCCTCGAACCCACAATGAAAGAAAACGATCAAAATCAAAAAATGGTTTTAGAAAAATGTGTGAATTGGGCGTGTGATACATATACTCGTATTCGACCCCCACCTCCACCCCACACTTGCAAATAGCCTCCCTCTTCTGTAAAAGCACTCTATGGAGCACCTATGTTTGTAAATTATTATTTATGGAATATCAAACTAGCGTAACTGCTACAAAACCATAAAAATTATAGAGGACGAAGGAGGGGGCTGTCATGGGGAAAGAGGGACTATACCTAAACAGGGCCGGATTACCCATTAGGCTGAGTAGGCTTTCACCTGTGGGCTCCTACCATTTTAGAGGCCTGCGTTAAAATTTAGAAGGAAAAAAATATTATTAAACATTATTAAAGCTATTTTAACGTTAATATTTATACAGAATATGTATATGTAACTGAGAAAATAATTCTGATTCATTATTGACTTCGTACACAAGAAACACTTTTTGGCATTGTACACTTCTTAATTGAAATTTGAATGAATATGTGCTAGAAAGTTTGAAGCTGACTATTTAGCTTGAATTTTTATGTGCACATTTCAGTGATACCTTGCATTAGATGGATGTATATTTTGCAAATTCAATAAGGAGAACTTTTAGCACTATGTTTACACGAACGGGCTGGTAATCATAAGAAGGCTTATAAACAAAATACTCTTCGTACCCTAGTCATCACAATCATATTTTATACAACTCTTTTCCGTTCTGACTAAAAATTAATTTTCGTATATTGTTGCACAAATATCATCGGAATAAATTTCAAATAACATAATTCGTTATGGTTTTAGTTTATAAAATGAATACTATGTATCCATTTAGCCAAAGCGTCTCTGACTTACCAATTGCTAGTGTGCTAGTTTAATTTGTTTAGTTAATTGTTTAGGTAATCTGGAACAATTTTCCAAATAGAAGGGTGATTTAGAGTGCAGTGGAGTTTTTATATATGTTTTAAAAATAATATGGCGTAGACTATGATTTCGAATTAGATTTCATTCATTTTTTTTTCATTTTTCATATTATTGAGTATTCTTATTTTAATGTAAAGTGAAAATGTTGAGTATTTTTAAAAATTGGCTGTAAATATCTACAGTAATTCAGAGTGATATTTTTGGCATTGTATTATTCCACTGTGTTATTCCAATTTTAAATGTAAAGCACGATTATATTTTATACAACTTTTTTCCGTACTGAATAAAAATAAATTTTCATATATTGTTGCACAAATATCATCAAAATATGTTTCAAATAGCATAATTCATTATGGTTTTAGTTTATAAAATGATTACTATATGTCCATTTTGCCAGGAGCGTCTCTGATTTGCCAATTGCTTATGTGCTGGTTTAATTTGTTTTCATAATTGTTAAGGTAATCTGGAATGGTTTTCCAAAAAGAAGTGTGATTTAAAGTGCAATGCAGATTTTATATGTCGAGTTTTCTATGCCAAGTTCCACACGAAGCCCCCCCCCCCCCGGCCTAGATCCCTCGCGCAGATAGTTGGCCATAACACCACATTTCAACATTTCTTTTCATTTTTAATGTTATTGAAAGATTATATGAGTATTCTTAGTTTAATGTAAAATGAATATTTTCAGTATTAAAATGTTTATGAAGACCTAAAATAGTGTAGACTCTGAATTTTGATATATTCTCGCACTTGGATTTCTTTGTTAAATCATTTTTAAATGTTAACAAGGATGATATTATTGAAAAATTAATTTTTTTCCTGCTGTGAAAATACTATGAGAATGAATTTAAAAGTATATTTTATTTATTTATTTGTTTTTGTTTTTACAATTCAAATCACGGAAATCCGTTTAATATGTATGTGTCGAAGAGAGGACTTTGTATGATGGTTTGTATATTTGTTTTAATACATGGAAAGGAGGTATTTATTACTTCTTTGCTTATGTTTTTTTAAATAATTTTAAATGTAATCTGTAAAAAGTCGTCAAAGAAATGTAATTTAAATGTGATCAGTTTTTCTGCCTTAAAGTAGTGCGACATTTAATTAAAGTCGATTCAATTTATGGGTATTTCATCATGTAGTAAAATAAAAAATACTATTTTATATTAGTAAAAATTATCTATGTTTGCAAGTAAATAAAATAATCCGGATTTTAGTATTTCGTCTCGTTTGTACTTCTAGGGTATTTTGAAATATTAGCTGGAGTAATGTTTTGCAGAACAGTTTTCCACATTTGACTGCATGCATTTTCTTTCCTATGAAATTATCATTAAATACATTTCGAAAAAGATTTTACTTGTTTTGCTGTTATTAACTTAATTAAAATTCAGTTGTTCTTTCAGAAGGGAGATTTGCTTTCTCCATATGTGTACTGAAGACTGATTCGAGATCTTGAGTTCAAATACTTAATTTAAAAAATGAGTTCAAAAAATTTTTGAAAAATTTATTAAATGGAATTCCTTTTATTTTCATGAAAGTGTTATGTTAAAAAAGCACATTTTGAAATCTCAAGTCTAAAATTTCTGAAACCCTTTATTATACTGAGGGAGAGAAGGATTTTGTGTCCCCCCGTCCACCTCCGTAAGGATACGAGCCCCCCCAATAATTTTTACAAGTCGGCGCCCGTGGTTGAAGTAGTCGTAACCGCCCCCCCATGAAAAATTTCTGGCTACGCCACTGATTTTTTTCTCTCTCCCTTTCTTTCTCCGTGTGTTTTTCTTTCTTTCTCTGTCTTCCCTCTCTCTGTCTGTTTATCTCTCTCTGTCCATCTCTGTCTGTCTGTCTGTCTGTCAGTCAGTCTCTTTTTCTCTGTCTGTTTCTCCCTATCTATCCATTTCTCTGTCTGTGTGCCTGTCTGTCTCACTCTCTTTCTCACTCTGTTTCTCCTCTTCTCTGCCACTTTCTGTCTCTCTCCATCTCTCTGTCTGTCTGTCACACTTACTTTCCCTCTCTGTCTATCAGTCTCTCTCTTCCTGTGTTTTCTCTCTCTCTATCTATCTCTCTCGCTGTCTGTCTGTCTTTCTGTCTGTTTCCCGCTGTCTGTCTGTCAGTCTCTGTTCTGTCTTTCTGTCTGTTTCCCCCTATCTATCCATCTCTCTGTCTGCCTGCCGGTCTGTCTCGCTCTCTTTCTCATTCTGTCTCTCCCTGTCTGTCTGCCTAAATCTTTTTCTCTCTCAGTCTCCATCTCTCTATCTCTCGGTCTCACTCTCTTTCCCTCTCTGTCTATCAGTCTATCTCCCCCCCTCTCCCTGTGCTTTCTCTCTCTCTCTCTATCCATCGCTCTGTCTGTCAGTCTGTCTCTCTCTCTGTCTGTTTCCCTCTGTCTGTCTGTCAGTCTCTGTCTCTCTTTCTGTCTGTTTCCCCCTATCTATCCATCTCTCTGACTGTCTGCCGGTCTGTCTCACTCTCTTTCTCATTCTGTCTCTTTCCATCTCTCTGCCTGTCTGTCTAAATCTTTTTCCCCTTCAGTCTCCATCTCTCTATCTGTCGGTCTCACTCTCTTTCCCTCTCTGTCTGTCAGTCTATCACCCCCTTCTCTCCCTGTGTTTTCTCTCTCTCTCTATCCATCGTTCTGCCTGTCTGTCTGTCAGTCTCTATCTCTGTCTGTTTTCCCCCTACCTATCCACCTCTCTGTCTGTCTGCCTGTCTGTCTCACTCTCTTTCTCATTCTGTCTCTTCTCTTCTCTGTCAGTTTCTGTCTCTCTCCATCTCTCTTTCGGTGTGTCTAAATCTCTTTCCCTCTCAGTCTGTCAGTCTTTCTCTCTCTCTGTCTATCTCTCTCTCTACGTCCATGTCTCTGTCTGTCTGTCTCATTCTCTCTGACTCTATCTCTCTCTCTCTCTTTCTCTTTCTTACCTAAATCCGATTTGAACAAAGGTATATTTCTCTGCAGTGGCACCTTGAGATAGCAGTTCCATTCGTACTTAGAGCGAGTTCATGAGTCTAATAGCTCGTGTCTCCAAATTTTTGTAAAATATATTTACATAAGTGCTAAAAAAAAAAAATTCCAAACATGTGTTGACAGAGCCATGCGGTGGATTTGTCTTTCACTTCACTATTGCTTAAAAATTTATAACTGCACACTTATCCACAGCTCATGCCTCGAATTTCGATTCGTATCTGAAGTTAAAAAGTTACGTTACGTTAGTACGTTTATTGAATTGTATACATTTTTGGTGCATTTCTTATTCTTGGCGAACTTATTCCATTCGGAATGGAGATGCGGTGCTTTAATAATATTAAAAATCTACGGTTTTTTCGCCAAATGTGAAAGATATCGCCAAGCTGATTCAGCCTAGGGAACTTATTTATGGTGACAGTTGGCGATATTCTGGGAATGGCCCAAATAATGACTATCCATAACATTTTGGTCTATTAAAGCTGGCCAAAGACCGGTTGCGTCTGCTTAGAGTTTTCTTGGTATTCGCCGAACACCGGAGGAACTTTCGTGCTATTACGGTCCGCGAATGTTTATTCAACTAATAAATTAAGCATCTTAATGCGAAGACAAGTGAAAAAGGCAAAAAGTTTGATAAATAATGCTCCTTTCTTTCATGCGAATTGCATAGACCTTATGCCATGCCGTAGACTTGAATGTATGGAAAATCTTCTGACTGCGACCCTGCAAATAATGCACCCCTGACTCAATCGATTGCAGGTGCACAGATACATGGTGTTTCACGAAGGACCCCTTATTTCGAAAATAGGTAACTCAAAAATGGTGATTGATAGAAGCACGAAAACGGTGGTACAATTATAAAAAAAGAAAAAAAAAACCCTTAAGAATTTGGTACAGAAGCAACAAAATCTTGCGTCGATAGATACAAATTGCGTCGATAGATGGCGCTGCAAGCGGAAAGACGGATCTAATTAAAATTCCCATTTGTTGCACGCATGACTTACATTTGGGCTGCACTCTTTTGCAAAGGTGTCATTGGACCTTTTTTTCTTTCAAGAAACGATGATGTTGATGACTGACCCTTTATTGCGCTCTTCAAAACATTTGGCGCCACTCAACAACCGTTGGATGATCGACCAATTACGGCATGGTGTATGCAAGATGGGGCTCGCCTACACCGTGCACAAGACATTTTCGCCTTTCTGGATGAATAATTCGATGGCAGAGTTGTTGCTTTGAACTATTCGACAGCACAATTACCAGTGCACATAAAAAATATCCTCACGACAAAAACCCATATAAATGGACATTGTGATGATGAAAATGATGTCTAAAGAGCCGTAACCTCAAGCCTTTGCGGTATCTCACGAAATGTGTTCGGACAATGTTACAACCACTAGCAGCATCTCTGGAGTCGTTCACGCTTAAATCTATTGTTTAAAACTAACACTCCTTTATTGATTAAATTTCGTATCGGCGGATTTAAATCCTTTTACGCTAAAAATTTCCGAAAAATACTCTTTAAAGACAATAATTTGTAAACTCCTCAATTCGCCTCAACGCTTCCAATTCGCTAGATTTAACTTAACTCAATTTTCACTTAAATCGTGTCTATTTGAGAATCCTCACTTTTCTCCCCACGAAAAGAAATGCCTACCATATCGTATTACTAACACGTGACCAACGCTCTTCAACGGACAACGATGCCAAACGATGCTCCACACCATAGTCTCCTCGCGGGCATCGAAGGACAAGCATGTCGTTATCAAAATATGAATTAGAAGAATTTCTGAAGAGGATACTGGATGCACTTTACTTAATGCTAAGTCCTTTTGCTGTGGGTGCTTACTTCTCGGTGTATTCTATTGTTATGATTTTATTTTATATCCGAATACCAAATGCATCTTTTTCATATTCAGAGTTGTGAAATAAATTCAATCTAGATATGGAGGGGATGCTTTCGGTAAAGAGTTCTCTTTAATGGACATAGTTTCTTACGATTGGATTATAAAAAACTGTTGAAAAACAAATGAAGTTATGATATCTCCACTCAGAGTGAGTAAGTACTATTTTACCTTTTTCATGTCAATAAATTTGGTTGCTGCTTTAATTAAATATCACAGCTGGTTTAACCATGATTGCATTTCTGTATTCCGACTGTACTGTGAATTCGTTTTATAACTAGAGACTATAGTGAAATCATATTCTATTTATTAAAAAAAATACTTTTTGTATAAAGATAAATGTAATGTATTTGCCTTGATTTAAAAAAATTTTCGGGCTTATAATCATAGATTACAGCTCTGATAATAAAAAATGAAGTAAACGAATACTTCAAACATATTTTTAACTGTGCACTATTTATCATTATACATATTAATCATTACTCAACTTAAAATTGCACCGTGAACAATTAATGTCAGAAAAAGAAAATATTAGAAAACACTTATCCTTAACAGCCTTAAATAACAAATTCCAGTGTAATATATTAATCAAAAACAGCAAATTTTCATAATACACCTTTTTTATAGCTTAAAATAATAATCTTAATTGTGTACAGATATATTAATCAAAAAAGGACTGATTTTGTAAAAACGCTCATTCTATAGTTTAAATAATAATCATAATTGGGTACAGTTATATTAAACAAAAACGGGCAGATTTTGTAAAAACACTCCTCTTTTTTGATTATTATTTAAGCTAAATAGAGCTGTTGTATGATCCTCAAAAATTGCGAATTTTTCGCTCCATTGATTTTTGTCGATTAATGGAGCCAATTTTACTCAATCGGGAGAACGGCTGTTTGAAGTCAAAAATTGGGTAAAAATATACTCCGTTTGATTATTATTTTACTCAGTAGGTTTAAGCGTGTATGGATGGATCTATGGAGGGGGGGATTACATATTTTAGTTTTCATCCCCCCCCCCCCCCGATGGTCGTTCCTTCCTAGCTGGAGAATTTGTGAAAGATGTGTTGTGATCGGTATTCGTTAAAAAATTTTACATAAAATTGTCTATTGTGGGAGCCCCCTCTCTTGTAGAGGTCTTGCTTGCCTGCCCCTAAATCTGACCCTGGCCCTAATGTACAGACGTGGAAAAAAAATAAACACTGGTCAAAATGGACTTGCCGTTGATCAAAAGGTATTGCACATGCACTATCAAGTAGAAAATTAATGTGATCGAGTAACTCGAAAAAGAAAATTCTGAGAAGAAGTTGGCGGTTACTTTTGATTGCGGTAAAATAAAAAAAAAAAGCAAATAGATTTAAGTTTCACTGTATTATAGATCAAGTTACTGACAGTTAACTCCTGTGAACTGTGCACAGCAGATTGTTCATCGACCTTCTAGAACCAATAAAATTTGTGTTTAGTCCTGCCAACAGGGCTGTTTACTGGAAGTCACGAACTAAGCAGTTTTTTGCCACAGTATTGCCAGTAAATAAAATGGTCCCTTCGACTATGTTTGGAGAAAAATTTCATTAACTATATAACATGAATGCATGAAAACTCTTAAAAATAAAAGAAAAAGTAAGAAAATATGATTCAATTTCAGATTTTAAATACTCACTAAAGTGCTCTATATATTAAAATCGTATCATAATCAGTGAGTCTTCCCTATTTTCTTCCTTTATTCCATATTAAGTTGGAAAATGTATCATTATTCATGCGTGTGCCGTATTTTTCTCCCTTGTTCCATAAAACACATCTTTGGAATCGAAATCTATCTTAAAATTGCCTACTAAAACTGTTTTACTATCTTCGTCAAGCATATTCCAACTGTACTTCATAACATTTTAAATACTGTTTGGAATGGGCATCCTAATCCATGAGTGTGCCGTGTTTGTGTTTCTTGTTCCATAAGACACATATTTGGAACTGAAATCTATGTTAAAATCGCGTACTAACACTATTTTACAATCTTTGCCAGGGATATTCTAACTATACTTTTCTAGTTTCTATCTCAATTCGTAAGATATCGCGAAGATTGGTTCGGTTTTGGAGTTATTTTTTGGCAGCAAGCTTGGCGATCCATTCTCAAAAATTGCAAACCTTGTGCGACTTCCAAGATTTTAATCTCCCCCCGTCCCTCCCCCCACCTCTACCTTATCTGGCAAACACATTTGAAAAAATCTTCACCGTGACAATTCATGTCTGCAAAATCTGTCTACAAATCGTGTCGACGTGCCAGGGCCGTAACCAGGATGAAATTTTAGGTAGGGCTTTGAATCTAGTTAGGGGGGGCTGACCGAATATAAGTATTAGTAATCGAGGGGCGAGGGAAGAGACTGTTTTCGAATTGGTACATTTTTTTAGAGTATTTGTTTCACAAAACGCTGTATTTTTAACCCTTTGAGGCGCAACCCTTTCCCAATGCTGAAAAAAGGGCAGCCGTTGCCATCGCTCGACTTAACTACCAGCAAGATGGCGGACGATCGAAACGTTCATCGCGTGCCACAGATCTAGAGACCCTTTTTTGACGCAGCTGGCTGTGCGCGAGCACAGCCAGCTGTCGTAAAAAAAAAAGGGTCTCTAGATCTGTGGCAAAAAAAAAAAGGGTCTCTAGATCTGTGGCACGCGATGAACGTTTCGATCGTCCGCCATCTTGCTGGTAGTTAAGTCGAGCGATGGCAACGGCTGCCCTTTTTTCAGCATTGGGCGATCTATCCAGCTCTTTTCGCGTTCTTCCATTTCTCAGCAGATGTCAGTGTTGTTAAAAATAATCGTGACCATTTTTTTACGGGAAATGACGCGGTGAAAAGTAAAGGATTCTCGTGGAGCTATGTCACTCGCAACTATTTTTATAGAAATCCAATCTATTCTTCGTGACCTTCAACAGTCAAAACGTCAACAGTTTGGTGGTCTCAGAGCGAAACCATTGCGCGTTAAAGGGTTAAAATAGTTAACATTCATAATGTTAATAAATTTTTCATTGAGATTGCATGAAAAATATTCAAATGAAAATTTACTGAAAAATCCATTTTATTTATGTTTCATTTTCAATATGTATGATAAAGCAAAATATAAATATTATACAGAGCGATCAGTTTAAAAGAGTGCCCGTTGGTTTTTCTTATTACCTTTAAATCTGACGAATGTGGCAACTATACGATTTCGAGCACTGTTGGGGACTGTTACAACTTTATGTGTGAGGTAAAAGAAAAAACTTTGGCACGCGTTACTTAATACTGTGATCATTTTGCTTTTGAAAAACATAATTGATTTCCAATTTTTTACAGTATCAGTCTTCACAGCAAATGTTGAAAATGTTCGCTGCCATTTTGAATGCAAACGTGAACACGTTGAAATTTTTAAGTTTTTACTCCCCCTCGAAAGCTTTACGTGGCAGTTTTGTATTCTCGGAAAATTCCAAGATCCGATGCTACGCGCAACCAAGAGCAGCAAAATAATTAACTGTATATATATATAGAAGTCTAGCAATTGTGATAAGAAATTCCCCCAAAACAATAGTCATTTTTAATGATATAAAATTAAACGATTGTTAAAAATCATTCATTTCTAAATAATAGTACTTATCAATAAATTTACATTTTTTTTAAAAATCTTAGGGGGTCTGAAAGCCTTCTGGGTAGGGCTCAGCCCCCATAGCCCCCCCCCTCTGGTTACGGTCCTGCGACGCGCAGACAAAAACCTGGGACTTAACGAAATAACACCTTAGTGCTAAAAAAATTGAAACAATTAAATAAACACTTATCTCGTTCTCATGTGGTCATATACCATCAAAAGTATTTTACTTTAGAGGCTGTGATGACAGTGGGGGGTCATGTTGACGTCACACTGACTGGCCTAGTTGTACTAGATGCAAGAGTGGGTTGCAAGCCGTCATTTATGTGCCAAAAGGTTGCCGAGCACTGCACTCATTGTTTCAACAAAGGAAAATAGGGTATCATTTGCGCAGTTCTGCTGTTAAAAGCATAAAATGCCGTTACAATTATTGTTCATGGAAGACTTTTTTTTTTTTTTAATTATTGCATTCGAAATGTATTGGTCAGTGCAGGAGTTATGGGGAAAAATAAAATGTTTCATTTTGTTCCATTTTTGCCCAATCATGGTCGAATGTATAAGACGCTGAACGTGGTAAATGGCTGAAATGGGAAAGTCCCAGGGTTCTGCCTTGGCGTGCGGCTGCAGTACGCAAATTAAAATAAACTAATTACTCCAGGGACTGGTAAAAAAAACAAAAAAAAAAAACTCAGGATGGTTCTTTAGAAGCTGCACTACACACTGAAATAGATGGGGAGGAAAAAAAGACACCTTTCATGGAACTTTCAGAAAAAAAAAAAATTGAACACGGAACTACTCTGAGAATTTTTTTGTGTGTGCTGTTCTGTGCAGAAAAGTGCCAAATTCGGCATTTTTTTTTTTAATTTTTAAGTATTTTTCAAAACATTTCTTAACTGACACAGGGTTAGCATTTACTTTAGTGTATGGGACAGCTTCTGAAGAAACATTCTAAAAAAAGTTGAAGCGCTTGACAAAAAATCATTTTTAAAAAATATTTATATACCAAAACTATAAACCTGAGTTTAGACGAATACGCGTTAGAACCCCTCAAAAAGTCTTCTGCCCCTCCCGAGGCAGATACTTTTCTTGTAGGTTTGATTTAAACACAATATAATATCTGGGTTTGGCCCTTCAAAAATGAGCCTGAACCAGGGGCGCTTGGCCTTGCCCTAAGCAGGGAGCAAGCAGAGATTTCGACTGGGGAACGAAAACTTTTTGGTGCCCTCTCCTCCTATATTCTTTTCCAAATCTTATTTGTCTTAGGGACAATTTGGCGCAGCTCTGCGAGTGGCAGCCGGGACATGACAGTCTCCCCCCCCCCCTCGTCCTCTCTCTCACTCTCACTACGCCACTGGTACGAACACGAACTCATCTGCAATAGCTACGATAATGCTCTTCCTACAGCCACGTCTTTTTAATAGTGCTGCCATCTATCGTTGATAACGTAAACAAAACTAAATTAGATTCATTATCTTATCGCAATTTTGAACGGAAATTAAAATTATTTTGAGTGCATCAAACCCACAATCTAAACAAAATATTTCAAAATACTCTACATTTCACAGCCAAAGTATTGTTCTGTAATCAATAAATAAAAACAAAAAACAACAACATTAAAATGTTCTTCGATGAACAATTTTTCGTATGGTGCTGCGATCTAGCGGCGAATATATGCACGATTTTTTTAAACTGGAGAATTTAATCGATATTCAAGGTGAAGGTTGGAGGAATTTCGTTTTCTGCTGCCGAAGGAAGAGTTTTGGAACAGATTATCATATGCATATGTGCATTTGTTATTTTAGAATAAAATGTAGACATTACTTTTACATGTTACATTTGCCTTTTGTATGATGTTGATGTTTATTATTAGTTTAAGGAAAAAAAAATTATACATTAAATAAATAATAACAGTAAAATTACTTTAAAAATATTACTAAATATTACGAATCTTGAAATTTACTGTGCTTGAATGCATCAATTGAAGATTATATCCGGGGTGTCCATGGCCTCCCTGGATTTTTACATGCAGTGTTTTCCCTTGCTTTTTTTGCTCTTCCCAACATGGTAACCATACGTTGAAATAGTCTTTGCCCCCCCCCCCTTGAAAATATTCTGTCGGCGCCCATGGGGGTGTCCCATAAGTATTGGTAGAAAATTTAAGGGAGGTAGGACGTCGGGCACATGATAAATAATAGGATTTTCAATGTGGGTTCGGAACGTCGTTTTCATCTAGCTGTTAATAATAACTTTGGAACAAGTGCTGAAATAATAGTGAACTTTTAGACCATTTTACGTCAACAACTAACGTATTTTTCGATAGAATAAAAGGAGACGGCGTTAGCTATATGATATTATGAGATTATGATATTATATGATATTATGGCGTTAGCTATATGACGAAACTAACCGATCCGCCATATTGCTCAGACCTCATTGCAATATCACTGTGTTATTCTATGGTAAGACTTCTAATTTTAAAGAAGTAATGTCGCAAAATTGGCGCCAAGAGTCATTACGTATTTGACATAACTGTAAAACTTTTAACTGCAGAATGCTGAGATTTTGTTTTTAGAGCTATTGTAACATATAATTGTGCATCTTTACTTTTTTAACCGTAAAACCTTGCATCTTTCAGTATTAGTTAAAAAGTAACCAACTGAATGTTCCGCCATAGTTAGACCAATACAGTGACGTCATTTTGGGCAATGCTGAGTGACGTCATTTTGGGCAATGCTGAGTGACGTCATTTTGGGCAATGCTGAAGATAGCTAATGTCGTGAAGATGCCGTGTCCTTGTATTCATATCTCTCATGTATTTTTCACAGAAAACACGTGACTAAAATTGATTGCTTCAAAATTGAATTTCATTTCGTGGATGCATTGTTTGTGGAACTTGGTTAAGAAATTAGACAAATGTTTCAACATTTTTTTTTTCACAAAGTGATTATTAACAGGTAAGCGAAAACGGCGTTTTTGACCTCACGTTGCTATGTAATTCTGATTCCTTACTGTGAGGCCTGTCTCCCTTTAAATTTTGTACCAATAGTTACGGGGAATGCCCCGTATTATTTCTGTATTATATATTTCTTCGGTAATATATGTTACTAGAAGTCAAAGCCCGTTGTGGAGGCAGTTACAACGGGCACTAGAAAAAACATTTAACGAAAATATATCTACACTCAATATATTTAATATTCGTCCACCTAAAATCAATAACTTCATATTCAATTTTTATTATAGACCCAAATCGAATTTCATTCTCTTCTCGAAACGCACGGAAACTTTTCGCAGTCGAAAAATTTCGCTTTGTGTACACAGCCATTTTTATATCCATGCAGACGATTTATTTGTGAAAAAAATTTAACTATGAAATCCGGAAGAACTATTTTAAAAGAATTGGAATCCCAATAGTATGACGTCATTTTCACTTGAAACAGGGTATTTTTGTCGCGGAGATGATTCATGTCTTTTTACTCTTGGAAATAAAATGCATCTGCAAATAGCAAAAAAAAAAAAAAAAAAAAAACTTAAAAATGAGAGAACGAGTGGATTTTCAGATTTTTAAAGTAGCGCAGATTGTTTTCTATATTTTTATACAAAAGTATGAAAATTTACAAGCCGATAGTACAAATGGTGTAGATGTTATTATTTTTTCCGTGCTTAACTTTTTAATCTTTTTGGAGTAATGAGGTACATTCCTGGAGCGAGACTTGATATTTAGAAAAGTTTATGAAGCTGTTAACCCATTTGTGCCACTTTCTTCGATTTTTACTGATAACAGAAATAATAGATAAATTTCTGATGTCAACTTCTTGAACAAGGGATGATTTCTTTTAAAATCATTATGCACAAAAATCGAAATATCAACATCCTACTGGGTCATGTTAAAATATTTTGTAGAGTTGAGGTTCAATACTCATGGATAAAGGCTAGGAAAAATAAATAACTTTTTCAACTAATAGCGAAAATGCCGTCCCAAAAAAGGGACGCTAGGCATAAATGGGTTAACCCATTTGTGCCTGGATATTTTTGCGACTTTCTTCGATTTTTACTGATAACAGAAATAATAGATAAATTTCTGATGTCAACTTCTTGAACAAGGGATGATTTCTTTAAAAATCATTATGCATAAAAATCGAAGTATCAACATCCTACTGGGTCATGTTAAAATATTTTGTAGAGTTGAGGCTCAATACTCATGAATAAAGGCTAGGAAAAATAAATAACGTTTTCGACTAATAGCGAAAATGCCGTCCCAAAAAAGGGACGCTAGGCATAAATGGGTTAATTGTGATGAAAATGATGGAAAAAACCTTCCCCTCTCACCATGCCGGGGGTGGGGGTGGGGGTGAGTGTATAAGACACTGAACCGAAATGTGAAGGTCCCGCGTTCAGGCCTACCGTGCGGCGACCGATCTAACGGGCTGGAGTTTTGGTTGGGTTTCTCTTGATGTAGCTTGAATACGCACCTCCAAAAGCACCCTCGAAGACAGATGCCCTTCGTGTAGGCTTGCCATAGCACAAAACACACTCCCTCCATGCGCCTGTCATTGCCTATATCCTTCAAGACCATGTGACACCTAGGTGCTTACAAAGAACGCGATTGGCTGTTTCAATGACATCAGCAGTTGATGGCTGGTCATGACAGTTTTGACGTTTGCACCGTGGATGAGTCTTGGGCGGAGCCTAACAAGTACTACGGGTGGCACATAAACGCTTTGCTGGATATCGTGTTCGGCAAAAAAATTTACCATTTTGACGAAAGCGGCATGGAACAATTTTAGAAAAACAACGGATTTTGAGATAAAAACGTGCTTTCTAAAAATGGCTAATAGAGTGGAATATTAACTTGAATTCCTATAACTGGACACATAGAACTGATTACCTTAGAAATAAAAACGTAGGTGTAACAATTCTTGATCGTACCACTCCTAAACAAAACTTTGGACACTACCCCGTTTCTTAAAACAATGAAAAGTTTATGCTAAAAATCTTTATAAAATCCATGCCGTTGGTGTGATCCACTTGAAAACTTTCATAATTACGTAAATATTCAGTCGATTGCAATCAGAAAGAGAGGTGCACAGCAAGATGTTACAGCAGTCCGAAATGTAAAATTTCATCATTAAATGCCTAATAGTTTTTGATTTATGCGAGTTGCATGCATACAAACATGACTTACACGTACGTACAGACGTCACAGAAAAACTAATTAAAATGGACTCGTAATTTTTCAAAATAAATAGTGCATGCATACATGCATACGTTGAGACGTCATGCAAAAACTCATCAAAATAAATCTAGCGACGGTTAAAATCGATTTTTCCATCAAAAACCTGAATATCGAAAATGTTCGCGATCACTAAACTTTCTTGACAGTCTGTTCGATTGAAACTACTTTGGGATGTATTAAAGCATGATTACTTATAGTTTACTTCATTTAAAGCGCCCGTTGAAAAAAGAAACGAACACTTTTAATTTAATGTGCATAAAATGCTTATCAACGCGGTAAGTTACTTTAATCCATATGGAAACAAAGGGACTAATACTATCTACTATATTCATTTCTACCCCTTAAATACTCAATTTAAGTCTATGATTACTCCGTGGCTCCGTATAATAAATTCAATCAGCAAAATATTTATTTCAGTCTCGTGAAAAATATCAAATTGTGTTATCTCTAGGAGATATATTCAATCGCACAAATTGGGAATATGGCGTAAATTGGGATGCAGATTGTGAATCTTGCTCAATTTTTTATTTAGGATACGTCACGTTTTTGACTGCCCCATTAGAAATCCCGGTTCGTTGAGTCAGTTCTTCTGGTTATTTCACCGAATTAGGTTTCTGACGGAATAGCATTGAGACTTGCAACGACGTTGAATATATATATATATATATATATTCAGAATATGGAACCGTTATAAAGGAACGCAATATTATGTTAAATAAATAAATAAATAAAAATAAATAATAAAACACTTTTCATTAATACTTAACGAATAGGTGTATGCAGTTACAAAGCACTGGAAAATGACTGTTTTCCAGTACAGTTTTGTAAAACATTCCGTATATTTTAGAAGAAATGCCTTAGAGTTCGAAATTTATCTTTATCAGTAAACACTGATAAAGATAAATTTCGAACTCTAAGGCATTTCTTCTAAAATATACGGAATGTATTTCAACACACTTTATTTCAAAAAATAATTTATAAAAAGTTCACAGAAAATAATAAATACTTTCTTCCTTCGATTTTTCATCCAGTGGCGTTATGCCATTTGTGACGGACATCGTTACACGAACAAGTGGCGTAGCGATACGAATTACACGGTCTTCTGCCTTCGCAAAAGCGAGGCAGCGATTTGTCCACCTGTTGACCTTCAGTCAAAATTAATTTTTTGTCTTCAGTGGCGCGCGGACGGAAACATCTACTTCAGATTACATCACCAGGAAGTGACATAATTAACGCAGGAAATTAGAGAGAAAGCGAGGAAAAAAGAGAAGCAATTTTGTTCGTCTGCTACAAGTTATTTTACAATTTTTGGATGCGGAGAACTTTTTGAAGCACTTATCGAGATATGCAAGGAGCGGTAAAATAGCCTTAATCCTTTGAGGCGCAACCCTTTCCCAATTCTGAAAAAAAGGGCAGCCGTTGCCATCTCTCGACTTAACTACCAGCAAGATGGCGGACGATCGAAACGTTCATCGCGTGCCACAGATCTTGAGACCCTATTTCGACGACAGCTGGCTGGCTTCCGGCTGTGGTCCGCCATCTTGCTGGTAGTTAAGTCGAGCGATGGCAACGGCTGCCCTTTTTTTCAGCATTGGGCAATCTATCCGGCTGTTCTCGCATTCTTCCATTTCTCGGCACATGTCAGTGCTGTTAAAAATAATCGTGACTTTTTTTTTTACGGGAAATGACGCGGTGAAAAGTAAAGGATTCTCGTGGAGCGTAGTCACCCGCTACTATTTTTAGAGAAATCAAACCTATTCTTCGTGACTGGCAACAGTCAAAGTTTGGTGTTCCCAGAGCGGGAACACTGCGCGTTAAAGGGTTAAAAAAAACCGACATAATTTTTTAAAACCAGATTTTATGATCTGCGCGTTTACAAAAGAATCTTCTTGCAGCCAAATAGCTCTGATTTACAGTTATGAAAAAAACTAAACTCAGTACTTTTCATCTTTGTCCGCTTTAAGGTAATAAATAAATTCATATTCTAATTTTAACATTATAGAGTTATTGTAGCAGCGGAATCCGTTGTTTATTACTTAGAATGCCAAATTCTACAATTGATCGAAATCTGGAGTCGTTTCTAGAGTTCTGAGGGTCGAGTAGATGAACATACAGAAATCTGAAATAAATAGAACATTAACTTATGTATGCATTAAAAATATTCGTTTATTTAATGCTGCTGTTGCTATTTTGAATTTTACTACCTTAGTATGCTTGAAAATATTTCCAGATCGCTAGTAGAGGCAACGTCTATTGGAGGAAAAACTGGAAAGGTTTTAACCACTTTAACTAGGTAGATGATACGTATTCCTAAATATTAATCTATGTCTTGGGGTGTGAAACACAAGTAATGCTTTCTATCATTAACTTCTTCTTTTCCTCTACAAATAAGGCTTATGCAGATATTCTGCTTTCGGTTTTAGATTTCCTACTTAGTAATTGTAACTACAGGGTGATCACTGATCCGTTTAAAATAATAACCGTCTGAATTTTTTTCGTTTATTTACCCACATCTCTGATGAAGCGGTTCTCAAACTGAGATTAACATAGATTTCAAATTTAAAGAAGTCTTATGGGGCAAGAAAGACAAATACGACACACTCGTGGATTATGATATCCTCTTCAACTTAGTGGAAGAAGGAAGACAAATAGGGCTGACGCATGGATTATGATACACTTTCAATCTATAGAACTTTTAGTACGCGTTTAAAATGTGAGAGTGATTTGGATTTTTTTTTCTGTTTTTTTTTTTTTTTTTTTTTTAATTTTTAATTTTTATTCTGATCTTAACCCATTTATGCCTAGTGTCCCTTTTTTGGGACGGCATTTTCGCTATTAGTCGGAAACGTTATTTATATTTCCTAGCCTTTATTCCTGAGTATTGAGCCTCAACTCTACAAAATATTTTAACATGACTAAGTAGGATGTTGATATTTCGATTTTTATGCATAGTGATTTTAAAAGAAATCATCCCTTGTTCAAGAAGTTGACATCAGAAATTTATCTATTATTTCTGTTATCAGTAAAAATCGAAGAAAGTCGCAAAAATATCCAGGCAGAAATGGGTTAACACGAGATTTTCTGAATATTTTTTAATATTACAGGTATTTTTATATAATACGCCAAGACGGCCAGCTTCGCCGACAGTTACCATCAGGGGCACATCCAAGGGGTTAGGGGGGGTCATAACCCCCCATGAGGAATTTTTTGCCATACAAAATGTATATTCTTCACTCCCTTATCCCACACATGTATGCATATATGTGAGTTGCAGTAGTCGTAAACCCCCCCCCCCCCCATGAAAAATGTCTGGTCACGCCTCTGGTTACCATACTGTTCTTTATATTCGGTGCAGTGTTGACTCAATTTCTGGATTCATTTCGATAAAAATCATGTTTCTTTGTTTTAACCAACGACTTCCTATCCTATTATATCGCGCTGGTTTTAACAGTATTTGTCATCAAATGTATTTTGGTTAGGGTTGCTACACATTTCGGGTGTCATCCTAAAAGCCGATCGATACTGAAACAACAAATGGCTAAAATGGGCTTTAGCCCAATGCGTGGTGGCATTTTTTAGATGGGCGATGAATGCATCCAGTATTGTGAACTTGATATTTTAAAGCTGTGAAAAAGCCCGAAAGATCTTACATTTTTGTGTGTCCATTATTGTTATTTTTGTAATCTAGCTACTGCGTGAGATAGGCTTGCTCCATTGGACGCCACAGAATTGTTAAGTTGGGTTTTTGCGCATGCGTTATCGTTATTGCACTCATGTTTACATCTTAGCTGTTGCCGATTGCAGCGTCGAAATATCGTCGACGCTGTGCAATATTAACTCTCTTTTTTTACTTCTGTTCAAAGAAAACTTTACAGACATTTATTACTTTCCGAACATGTACCATGTAAGGAAAGTATTGTAATCATGAAAAAATTCGACTTCGAGATTTTGGTGTATTGACACGTTTTGAGGTCTTCTGAATTCATTTATGCTATTTCTACGAGATGTATGTATGTATGTGTGTGTGAATATGTGAGTGAACACGATAGCTCCTAAACGGGGCATTCGATTGAGCTCAAATTGGGTATATATGTTATAAACCACCGTCGCAAGACCGGTATTGATTTTGGTGTTATAGGACTTATAGTTTTTCTACGGGGCTATGACAAAGATTTCTTTTACATTATGCCTATGGGGGGAAATTCTTGAAAGTGCGCTAGCGTTTAAACGGTACATTCGATTGAGCTCAAATTGGGTATATATGTTATAGACCACCATCGCAAGACCGGTATTGATTTTGATGCGTATAGGACTTATAGTTTTTCTACAGGGCTGCGACAAAGATTTCTTTTATATTAATTTATGGTATATGGGGAGAAATTCTTGAAAGTGGGATAGCGTTTAAGCGGCGCATTCGATTGAGCTTCAATTTGGTGCATATGTTTGAATGATTCATCGATTAAAATTTATTTAAATGCTTGGTAATGGTCTTAATCGCAAGTGTTCGGAAAGTCGAGTGGAGTCACTCCAAATTTTTTATTTTACGAAGTCAGTTTAATAAAATTCTCCTTTAGTGTTTAAAAAATACTATATTTTTAACGATTCCCTTCTTACTAGAAAACGCAGTCACAATAATCCTGTATGTTGGCTTTTTTTTTTTTTAGAAAGACAACTTTTTTTTTTTCTTTCGCGATAAAAAAAAATATCCAAAACCTTAAAATGAATATAAATATTGTACATGCATTTATTTTTATACAATTTTCTGGAATTTAAAAAAAAAAGGAATTTTTATGACCATTTTCTTGGAAAAACAATACGGCCGTTAAGGGGTTGATGACAAAAGATCGACGTTATGTTAAGACCATTTTAGTACTAATACTTGACTGCCGTACAAAACTACCAATGGCAGAAATGCAAACAATGTTTTTACGACAACTGCGTGTCTCTTCAAGACTAACTATATGACTTCAGAACGACGTAAAAAGTGTGGATGGAACGCTGAAGAAAAACGCACGCCTTCAGCTGTACAAATGCTTTAACGTGTACCTTGAAATAACCAAGCATGAGGACGAATACACAGTGGAATCTTTTTTTTTTTTTTTTTTTTACTTTACAAGGAAAAGTACTTTCTAGAATCATGCCATTTTCACCAAGAGTCACGCCTCTCTAACAAACAGCTATTGGCAGAAAACTGGTGTTAACCCTTTTACTACCTATTCTTTTTCTGAGAAAAAAAAATGAAATAAGTACTTTAACCCTTTAACGGGCAGTGTTCCCGCTCTGGGAACACCAAACTCTGACGTTTTGACTGTCGCCAGTCACGAAGAATAGATTGGATTTCTATAAAAATAGTTGCGGGTGACATAGCTACACGAGAATTTTTTTACTTTTTAGCACGTCCTTTCCCGTAAAAAAATGGTCACGATTATTTTTGACAGCACTGAACATCTGCTGAAAAAGGGAAGAATGCGAGACCAGCTGGATAGATTGCCCAATGCTGAAAAAAGGGCAACCGTTGCCATCGCACGACTTAACTACTAGCAAGATGGTGGACGATCGAAACGTTCATCGCGTGCCACAGATCTAGAGACCCTTTTTTGAAGCAGCTGGCTGTGCCACACAGCCTCAAAGGGTTAAACGTATGGTTAACGATAACTTTTACCGTGTGATAACTTTTACCAAAAGAACTTCAGGTTATTTTGAAGACGTAACAGTATTGAGTTGAAAGAGAATAGCTTAAAATAATAAAACAACAACAACAACAAAAAAAAGCTTTTGATGTGGTTTTTACTCAGTCTCTTTTAATTTCAATGCTGGTTTTGTAGACATTTTTTCTCTCTTTAGTTTTCTTCGGTGCTACAGAGAATGCGCGCATATCAGTTAGCGCATGCTTTCAATGCCTCCTACATGTAGAAAGCTTAACCCTTTGAGGTGCAACCCTTTCCCAATGCTGAACAAAGGACAGCCGTTGCCATCGCTCGACTTAACTACCAGCAAGATGGCGGACGATCGAAACGTTCATCGCGTGCTACAGATCTAGAGACCCTTTTTTGACGCAGCTGGCTGTGCGGCACAGCCAACTAATGTCCCTTGCCATCCTCCTATAATAAAGTATCTATGAACTACTCAATGAAACCGCTTACAGCGCCACATGGCGGCTAAACTCAGATTTAACGTTATTACCTCAAAAACGGTACGAGATACGGAAAAATAATCAATAGAAAGTTGTTCAGCATCACCGATTCATTAAGAAAAGACATCTCGATCACGCTAACGTTAAAAATTGACGGCATAAAACGCAAGACGTAAAAAATGTTGCTGGTGCTTTTGCCAGCGTGTCACCAGCCATATTGTACAACTTGAAGCGGGAGTAGCAGACCAGAGTCCAGGTGCGTAGTGTTACGGACGGAAAACGCTTTTAGCAATAATGATAAATGATTTTTATGTCAGGTAAGTGCAGCTTTGGAAAATTCGACCCAACAAAAGGGCGTTTTATGCCTTCCACCAGTAGCATTATTGTGCTAATGAATGAGCATCACGTGCAGATTAAGATGTCTTTTCTTACTAAACCGATGATGCTGAACAACTGTGTAACGGTTTTTTACCGTATTTCGGATAGTTTTTGCGGTGAAAGCGTTAATTCCGAATTTAGTCACTAGGTGGCGCTATAACCCGTTTCATTATGTAGCGCATAGCTACTTTACCATACCTAGACATCACTTATATGACTCTAGCGGCAGCCGTAAGAGGATGACAAGGGACTTTACTGGGCATAGTGCATGTGTCTATAAACAGATTTTTTTTCATTTCGATACTGCACATATACAAATAAGTTTGTTTCGGGAAGCGTTTTGCAAGCCATGCTTCAGCGTGATTTATCTTTCTTCTTTTATTTTAGTTTTTTTTTTTTCCATAGAAAAAAAATGCTGCATCACTGTCGCAAGAGCATTTTCGTCATTCCTCCCGTCATCTTCTCGACACCGCTAAGAATGGCTTACTCCTTCTTTTTTATTGTTATTTTATTCACCACAAGCATTCACGGGATCTCAGTCAGTCTGATAATTACATAACACAGTATTTTTCATTATCATCGTCGTTTGACTGAACTCACCTTGGGAGATGAAGTAACTGAACCGGTTTACACAATTTATCAGTCTGGACCGTGCCGTGTGTTTTGGTCCGAATGCAAATCGTTCCGTGGTGCTTTTCGCAAGTAGGAATGTTTTCTTTTTTTTTTTTTTTGTGTGTGTGTGTCTTGCGCTGCGTTGAACGACACGATTTTCGCGGTTAACTTGTTCTTTAACGGTTAGTTGAGTGCATGGGTGCAGAGGAAGAATGCGATTATTTCTTTCTATCTTCCTGGAATTCAAATGGTCGATACTGAATTCGACCGACGACGTTCAGGTTGTCTCTTTAATTGAAACCTCTGCGGAACTTGTTAACGTTGGATTACTTATCATTGCTCGCCTCTTTTTCTTTTTTTAAAATAAATTCCTAAATGTGAAGAAAAAGATGAGTGATGACCGTATATGCATACATCTTTTTTAAGGGGCAAAGAAAACAGATCTATTAGATTAAACTCAGTGATTAAAGAAGCTATGATTAAATATACAAATAGTTTAGTACCTAACTTGTTTTTAACCAGTTCTTTTTCTATTTAACGATACAGATATATTTTTTTCCTTTTTAATAGCTGGGTCAGCTGCCAACTGGAGGCTTGACCACTACGAGGGCCTCAGATGTTGGTCATTTCATTATGGGGGCGCCTATTAAGCAGATCAGAGTTGTCCCCTATGAGCGGTCGCCTAATTTAGAACCAAATCCAGATGAGAGACCTAGCACCTGAAATCGGCACCCCCAGGGGTATCATTTGAACACGGAGGACATTGGAGCCACGAAGCGATTTTTGTGTGCACCAGCTGCCATTAGCGTACACGGTTCCACACCCTCCCGAGCACTGGACAAGCAGGTACTGCTTCACATTCCGTGTTCTTTTGGAACGGAGTTCAGCAACTAAGCCGCTGCGGGACAACGATACAGAGATAGTAACATGGTTATGCAGTATTCTCTGGGTTACATGCAGTGCCGCAACTAGGCTTTACGTCATCGGGGACAAACTTTAATTTTGACGCCCTTTTCTTTGGAACCATTGCTCGTTTTGGCACCCCATTTGCTTTCCTCTGGTTGCAAGACCGTCTTACTACTTAGTAGCCCCTCTTTTATTTTATTTTTCATTGATGAAGGCTTCATTTTGACAGGGCATTCATTCAGTGTACTATTTGACAAAATAGGGATTTGTGGATTATGGTGGTAGACTTCAACAAGTTTCTCCATGAGCCGCATCTGTTCAACAGATATAACAAAAATTTATTGAAAATTACGAAAGAAAAATGGTATTAAAGATTACCTTCTCTTCCATATTTTACTGATTATACTGAGGAAAAAAAAAGAATTTCCCTGACTTACGATTCTTTTTTTTTAAATCACTAGGAGCCAAGGCACCTAGGCTCGCTACGCTCGAATTTCGTATGAGGCATTCGGGCCCCCAATTAGGCTTATTCGTAAAAAAGGCATAATTTCGATAAACAAAACCCAAAGGTTGGATCAGATAGAATGTTACCGAGCTACACATTGCTTGGTTCTTGCCTGTTCCTTGGAACATGAATATTTAAACTTCACACCTTGCGTATTAGCCAATTATGGTAATTTTTCATAATTTGGCGACTTGCGTATATGTATAGTTAAGAATTAGCACTAAGGAAACAGTACTTCATATGTTTTCTTGGATAAAAACTACGGAAATGCTCACAACCTATAATGACTGCTCATGTAAGGATCCCGGAAAACTGTGATGCATATTTTCATATACATAACCCTTTGCAAATTGGCGTATTTAGCACCACGAATTATATCATCTCGCCGCGCTGGCAGATATCTAAAGTGTACTAACTGCTATAATGGCATAGTTAACGCCACCAAATATGTCTACTGGTAGCAAATATTACAGCTGGACCGAACCGGCTTTAAAATAATCTGCATTTTAATTATTTTTCATATACAAGATACTGGATTCTAACATTTTAGAACTCGCGGTTAAGATTCACCCTGCTTGGAAAGATACCATTTTGCCGGATCTTACCTAATGCCAAGATGGCGCTTTTAAAATCATTTACAATCAGTTATTCTGTTCTGGAAAAACGAATCATCGATAATTCTAAACTCCTGTTGTCTAAGCGAACTTAGTATTTGAAAATTGTCAAGTTTGTGTAACTCACTTTGAGCTATTTATTTCATATACTTTTTAATTTGGTGTAAAATGGGCGTCATTCTACTTCATGTTTGTCAATTTCACGCGATTCTACATACTTGCTTTGTGGCAAAAGAATGGATGATTTTATGCCAAATCTGGCAACCATTATGTTTTATTTTTTCAGTTTTTTTTATTAATATCTTTTAAAATAATTCGGTTTTCGAAATTTAAGTCAGCTTATCAGGTTACTCGGAATTTTCCGTATCCGTGGACATGTTTCTCGAAATTCAAATCCCCACCGTTTAGGAGAAGATAGCCTAACAAGCTCTCGACAGCGGCGGCGAGAGCGGCCGTTACTTTTTTTAGAATAGAGAGATTTCAAAACTACTAAAAGGTACTGAGTATGCCTAAAAACTGTGTACTTGTCTTACATGATATGCAAAATTTTCAAATTGTAATACTGCAAGTGCCAGCCGACATCATCAGCAATGATTCACAGGCCTGCGATGAAAAAAATACAAGGGAACTGAAAGCTGAACTTATATATTTATTATATTTTTATTATATTTTTTATGCTGATTTAAAAAATAGTAATAAAAAATTTCTATCAGGTCACGTTTTTTTGAAAAATTCGATTTTATTTGGGGTTTTATCAACATTTACCATAAAAATGTTTCGGGTTGAATTTCTTCGCTCCCTGCCTGACCATGGATTTATATTCGGCCATTTTATTTATTTGTGATTGACCACCATTCTACCATGGTGAAACTGAAACCTACAGAATAACCCTATGTGATTATGTTGGAGAAATTTATCTTACGTATTTACGGGCTCCTTATAAAGTTTGTGTGAAATGTCTCAATGATCTGGTTTAAAGGGAACTGGTTTAAAGGGAAGAATCCTGCTTTACGCTTTGGAATTCTTATGACATGGAGGGAACCAAAAAATCACTATGATGATTGCTACTTTGTTCCTGCCATGTTCGTGGGTTTTACCGGAAAATAAGCTAATTTCCTATCCTGATAAGATTCCATCGGCCATTCGCCCCGTTCCTCATGGACCCGGTGTACCAGTGCCTTTGCCTCCGACTAAATTTCCAGTCATCTCTTCAGGGTCTTCAGATCCAGAACATCTAGAAGTTACTGGCTCTGATACTGAATATGAGCCCTCTGGAGGTGATTCCCCTCAGCTTTTTTTTTTTTTTCCTCAGGTTGAACTTAATGATCTCATTAGATATCTGGGCCTTTCAAAAGAGGCCGCTGAATTGTTGAGCTCCAGATTAAAAGAAATAAACTTATTGGCCAAGGGAACCTCTTTTTATTGGTAGAAGAATAGAGAAAAGGAATTTGTTAAGTACTTTGAGGAAGAAAAAAATCTGGTGTATTGTTCTGATGTTCCTGGATGGATGACCAAATTTAATATCACTTACAATAAAGATGAATGGAGGTTGTTTATAGATTCCTCGAAAAGGAGCCTTAAAGCTGTCCTTCTTCATCGCGGAAACCAGTATGCATCTGTACCAGTTAGACACTCAGTGCATTTAAAAGAATGCTACGAAAACCTGTCTCTCGTCCTCACCAAAATAAAATATGCCGACCATGGTTGGACCATTTGCGGGGATTTGAAAGTTATCTCCATGCTACTTGGTCAACAAGGCGGTTATATCAGGTTGTAACGAAAGTTTTCCGCCAGAATTGCTTGAGTCAGCTCATGCGGTACCGAGCTATTGTCCTTATATGTCAAGTTTATGCGATGCCTATCGCGACATATGGACATGGCACTAAAGTCTAACTCTTTTAGCTAGCTCTCGAGTGGATGAATATTTTATCTCCTTCCACAAATGGTCGTCGGCGTGCCTGATCAGCATCAGTAGGCCGGCCAGAGCGCTCTGCTTCTTAAATGTCCTAGTCCTCGTTTTTGAACTTTCGGTACCAAATCTTCACAGTGTCGTATGATAAAAGTAATACCTTAAGCTGTACACATGATTCGGTGTCGTTCTGTAGCTGACCTTTTGCAACAGAACCGAGAGTAAATGATGGTTCAATCTGGTAACGTGATAGTTCCATTTCAGACACCTTATTCTTAATCATAACGATATTGTTTTACAGATTTCACAGCACAGTGTTCTAAAACAAGTCTTTTTCTTTCAAATACCAAAAATCGTTCAACAAAATATTGGCAAAGACACCAACGCGAACTGTTTGTGCAGACAATACTTGCAGTGGCGGAAAACTTTCGTTACAACCTAATACAAAGTACCCATGTTTTATTTGCGAGTGGGACAGCCTTCATTGGATAAGAGTCAACATTGGGTCAAGAAAGAATGGCCAAAAAGACAAAAACTTGAACCAGGCATGAAGAATGTTATCAGAAACAGCCTAGTTGATCCAGAAAAAGTATTGTTACCCCCTCTCCATATATAAGCTTCATTAGGTGTAATGAAGCAGTTTGTTAAAGCAATTCCAAAAGATGGCGAATGTTTCAAATACCTGTGCAAAAAGTTTCCATATCTATCCGAAGCCAAGTTGA
Organism: Cheiracanthium punctorium; assembly: GCA_038373885.1. NCBI lineage: Eukaryota > Metazoa > Arthropoda > Arachnida > Araneae > Cheiracanthiidae > Cheiracanthium > Cheiracanthium punctorium. Next base: position 296,339 of record JAWZYV010006042.1, on the reverse strand, counting down.
AGGAGGGGATTTTTGTTGGTCCAGATATCCGCAAACTTTATGAAGGATAAAGAATTTGAGACTAGCATGTCAACAAAAGAAAAAGAAGCTTGGGTTGCCTTCAAAAATATCGTTAGCAGATTTCTGGGTAATTACAAGCATCCTGACTACAAAACAATTGTAATGAATGTGCTGGACAAATTTCAAGTATTGGGTTGCTCCATGAGTCTCAAAATGCATTTCCTTCACTCACATGTGGACTTCTTTCCTGAAAATTTAGGATCAGTCAGCGAAGAACAGGGTGAGAGGTTCCACCAAGACATCAAAGTTATGGAGCGTAAATATCTAGGAAGATGGGACAAGAATATGCTCGCTGACTATTGTTGGATGTTAACACGAGATAGGCGTGATATTAAACGTAAACGAAGAACGTCGAAAAGAAGTTTCAAAGGAAAAAGAGTACGTACTTAAATAGAAACATTTTTTTATTTGCTTTGTTCTTTGCTCAGTTTAAAATTTGCTTCAAATTGCAATATTGATATACATACATTTGCTCCTCTTGTTCAATATCTTATGAGTAAGATACTTTAATAAAAACAGATTAAAATAGTTTACTGGTGAATCTTTTTCTAGAAGCTGTACCATAATTTGATTTTAAAAGTTTAAAATCGGTGTAACTTTCTGTTCTCTCAACCAGAGTCAACTCGTGCGATCTGGCAGTGGCAACAGTGGTTTTTTATCCATTTAAACCAATGAAAAACAAATAATAACATGGAATGATGGAAAATTATTTTGCCTCACCAAGAATAGATTATTTTACATAGATTTAAATGGATAAAAACTAATGCTGCTTTATAGTACATGCAAAATTGTTCGTGAGAATTCTTTTTCAAATAGGATTTTACAAAAATATCGATACTGATTTAACAAAAAATCCTGATGTGATGGGAAAAAAATCAGGTCATTTTCGAAATCAGTACACCAAATAATATAAAAATAAGCAAACACATCTTTTGTATTTTTCAAAAACTTCAATTTCGCAGGCCTGCCCAATTGATAATTATCAATTGTAATAATTCAAACTCAGGGTTGTCCAAATGGTAGGGAAGATGACTGAACCTTCTCATTGAAATCTTGAGATATTTCGATAATCCAAAGCAGGCATGTTTTTGTCTAAGTTGTGACATTACCCAAGCATCGCTTTTTGAAGGGTTGGAGTGCAAATTCTAGAGGAACAACATGATAGTTAGGATGCGAGCTCTAAAATTTTGTGGAAGGAATATCACTTTGAAGAGGTGCTGTGGACCTCTCGAATCTTCAATACACTACAAAACCTTGCTATTATTTTACTTTCTTTTCTCCAATCCAGAAACCATATTTTTTTTTTTAACTGACAAAAAATTATTAGAAGGAAGTGGATTTACGTGCAATTAAAATACTGCAAAGAGGTTTTCAAGCATCCACATCAACAGCGTAACTGAATTAGGTTTCTAAGGACTGTAGCCTCAAAATATCATACACTGATGGACGGATAATACTATCATCCATAGCTACCACAAGATGAAAGGAAGCAAAATGTGGAAAATTAGAATAAGTGCGGGATACAGTAAGAATAGGTATGAGTATGCAAATTTTCTTTTCCACGTTTTTTCATCACGTGATAGCGCTGAGAAGAGCTTTAAAGGATTTGACGCGTATGGACAGTTGTTGTTCCAAGTCAAAGTTTTACGGGAGGGATTTAATTGACGAGCTTAAAATTTTTGGCATATCTTCCCAATATCTCTTAGACGATGTTACGCGTGGCCGAATTTTTGGAAAGATCGGAGAAGGGCAAAAAAATAACAGCTATTGCCAGGGAGTTTGACATCGCCCACAGCGTTGTTTCACGGCTGTGGAAATCATTTAACCCTTTAACGCGCAGTGTTCCCGCTCTGGGAACACCAAACTCTGACGTTTTGACTATTGCCAGTCACGAAGAATAGATTGGATTTCTATAAAAATAGTTGCGGGTGACATAGCTCCAAGAGAATCCTTTACTTTTTAGCACGTCATTTCCCGTCAAAAAATGGTCACGATTCTTTTTAACAGCACTGGCATCTGCTGAAAAATGGAAGAATGCGAGAACAGCTGGATAGATTGCCCAATGCTGAAAAAAGGGCAGCCGTTGCCATCGCTCGACTTAACTACCAGCAAGATGGCGGATGATCGAAACGTTCATCGCGTGCCACAGATCTAGAGACCCTTATTTTGACACAGCTGGCTGTGCAGCACAGCGAGAGGTACACTGTGAGAGGTACATTGTCCTATCGACAAAAAGGAACCGGCGCACCACAGCTCAGCAGGTGGCAAATCAGTTTCTTGCTGCCACAGGACAGTAAGTCTGACGAAAAACTGTAGCCAGACGTTTAAGAGAAGGAGGACTACACTCCCACAGAACTGTTGGAGTGCATTGTGTGTGTCCTGTTGTCAAGACTTTACCGTACCGAACGTCTGCAATGGTGTTGTGAGCATCGCAATTGGATTGAACAGGACTGGGCATGCGCACTATTCTCAGATGAGAGTAGATTCGGTCTGTCATCGGATTGTAGACACCAACTGATCTGGCGTGAGAGTGGTACTTCTTATCGTCCAGACAATATCCAGGAAAGGGGCTGATATCCGACTTGCAGTGTCATGGTACGGGCCGGCATCGTGATCAAGTCGCAGGCCCCATCATGTGGTTGCAACTGGGACTATGACGGTCCAACGATACATTGATGAAGTTATAGTTCTTCATTTTCGCCTTTTCCGTGGTGCTGTGGGTGATGAATTTGTTTTCCTGGATGACAACTCACCATGCCACCGATCACTCGCTGTTCATGATTGTCTAAACAGCGAGGGTATTCAACGCCTCGTATAGCCAGCGCGTTCACCAGATCTAAACCCCATTGAAAATGTTTGGGATGCTTTGGAGAGGCGACTTGCTGGTCGAAACTGTCTTCCAACAAACAAGAACACCCGCATCCATCCGTGCACTGCCAGAGGAATGGGATAAATTTCCTCAACAGCTGCTGGATAGTGCTGCGCAAAGCTTGGTACGACTTCTGGAATGTTGCATCGCACTGCATGGTGGGCGTGTCCAGTACTGACGCCTTTCTCCAACGTGCCTGCTGACTTTCATATGCATTGTTCCATTTCTACGTACACAGCATCAAATGAGCATTTTTTTTTTCTTTCAGATGTTTCATAACCTTTTGTATTTTCCAGAACAATAAATGTTCTTTATTCTAATCTACGAACAGTGTGGCAATCCTACTAGGCCTCATCTCCCGCTTAATGTTACTCTACATTGCAGTTTGTGATCCGACCTTAGCAATTGTTCAGCAGTGTATTCCGTCTAATATTCTTGTATTTTTACAGGGAAAGGATTAGCATGAACGTCCATATACCTATTGGTAGGCAGGGGTCATGTCCCTTCCCCTAGTTCCCATTTTATTGTTATGATTTACGTAAAGGTATAACGTATAAGTTATTTAACACTAAAATATAGTATTTTTCTGGGGCAGAACTCTTGACTCCCCCCCCCACCTCCCCACGAATAATCATATGGGTGCTCATACTCATGGGCTTTGGCCTCTCTTCTGTCAAATCTCGCTAATCAGTTGTGAAATTAATTCGTCCAAAAAGGTTTCTACTGATTGTCTACTAAAAGAACTCCTTCGGCGTTCTTTTCTTCCAGCTGATGGCCACCATGGAAATGGATTTAGTTCATATTGTTACGAAATTTTGGGGTAACCTACTGTTCTGGGGTTTAAAACAGTTTAAAATTCATTTTTTTTTTACGCAATCATAATCGAGTCTGTTCTAGTAAATTCCACGGATGGATCTCTCTGGAAACTTCAACGGCGTTCGTCGAAGACTATAAAACAAGCAGGCTCCCCCAGTTTGAGTCAGTGTGGGTCGAGCTTCTTATGAGTACGTTGCTTTGCTGTGTGAATTGATTGTATTGTGCTATAGAAGCGCTGTTTTCGCGTTTGTTTACGAAACTGATTTTTAAGTGCTGTGTGCAAATTCTTCATTTTCTACGTCTTAAGGGATTGTGTACGATATCCCTTGTATATTTCCACTGAATTTCGAATGTGGAAGTGTTTTATTTTGTGTGAGAATTACAGCCTTTGTGAAAGCTTCGGTACTGAGTGGACTGTTGTAAACGAGCTACTGGCCGTTAGTGCCTGTGAATCTTGTGCAGTTGATTGTTCGACGAAGTTCTAAAAGCAATAAAGTTTGTGTTTCAGCCTGACCAGCGGACTTTTTACTATAATTTTCTACACCTACTGCCTTTAGAACGACGAACCCACGAAACAAGCATAGTAATCTGCAACAATATAAATTAGTTTGAATGTTTCATAACTTTCTGTATTTTCCAGAACAATAAGTGTTCTTTATTCTAATGTACAAACGAACAGTGTGGCAACAATATTAGCATAGTACTACAACAAGCATAGTAATCTGCAACAATATAAATTAGTTAGAATGTTTCATAACTTTCTGTATTTTCCAGAACAATAAGTGTTCTTTATTCTAATGTACAAACGAACAGTGTGGCAACAATATTTTATCCTACTAGGCCTTTACTTTACTATAATTAGTATAATTAATAGACTTTTTACTATAATTTTCTACACCTACTGCCTTTAGAACGACGAACCCACGAAACAAGCATAGTAATCTGCAACAATATAAATTAGTTTGAATGTTTCATAACTTTCTGTATTTTCCAGAACAATAAGTGTTCTTTATTCTAATGTACAAACGAACAGTGTGGCAACAATATTAGCATAGTACTACAACAAGCATAGTAATCTGCAACAATATAAATTAGTTAGAATGTTTCATAACTTTCTGTATTTTCCAGAACAATAAGTGTTCTTTATTCTAATGTACAAACGAACAGTGTGGCAACAATATTTTATCCTACTAGGCCTTTACTTTACTATAATTAGTATAATTAATAGACTTTTTACTATAATTTTCTACACCTACTGCCTTTAGAACGACGAACCCACGAAACAAGCATAGTAATCTGCAACAATATAAATTAGTTTGAATGTTTCATAACTTTCTGTATTTTCCAGAACAATAAGTGTTCTTTATTCTAATGTACAAACGAACAGTGTGGCAACAATATTAGCATAGTACTACAACAAGCATAGTAATCTGCAACAATATAAATTAGTTAGAATGTTTCATAACTTTCTGTATTTTCCAGAACAATAAGTGTTCTTTATTCTAATGTACAAACGAACAGTGTGGCAACAATATTTTATCCTACTAGGCCTTTACTTTACTATAATTAGTATAATTAATAGACTTTTTACTATAATTTTCTACACCTACTGCCTTTAGAACGACGAACCCACGAAACAAGCATAGTAATCTGCAACAATATAAATTAGTCAGTACATAACGAGAAAAATGCTGCCCCTTACAATTTCCCTTTAAAAATATTGTAACTCCATTTCCATGCCAATCATCAGTTGGAGAAAAAAAAACGCTGAGGGCGTTCTTTTAGTAGACAGACAGTACACGTGGTGCTGCTTAAATCGAAGATCATTTCAGGAAGGCGTTGTCCAGTATCTTAATGACTCCACTAGCAACTGAATAATAAAGATATAACAGGAAACAACTAATCTTGGCAATCACCTGTGCCTCAGTCGTGTATGCTTTGCCGACCATTATTCCAGAAGAACCCTGGAGCACTCCCCCTCTTTAATATGTCTGTTCTTCGAATAAACGAGCTTGAGTTGCTGATCCGTTGCTTGCACGACAAAATTTCGACAGCTATCTTATCAAGCAAACTCCTCGGCTCCACTCAATTTGAAAGTTAACAGGAAATCGCATCTCATCCGTATTTCTGTCGACTAGTGTCTAACTGCCGAAAGATCCGTGACCAGAAATCGAATCTTGTTCTTTTTATTCTAAATTTACATTTTAAAATGCGAAAACTTGGTTTGGTTGGAAGTAGAGAACATCGAACACACTCTGCATCGTAATTATTAGAATAGCAATTTTGCCATTTTGTTTTCGAAAGCAGCCAGTCGTGAAAGCATTGTCATTTGAGGGACTAGGAGGTTGGTTAAGGTGCAAGTTAAGACCAGCCATTGTTGGAATGCAAACTAAGAAACAAAGCTGTTAACTGGCAGCGATTGAACAAAGCAAAAATTGTCTACGTGGCTGTCACATGGCATAAGGGGAGATTTGTACCTCATTTTAAATTAACTTTTTGTGTGATATATCCTCATTTACGAGATTCGTACCACATTTTCAAATTTTTTATGAAATACTCTCACTTATGACATTTGTGCCTCATTTTCTACAAAATATTTTAATAAAATGAACTTAATGATGCCATGCTACAGCACTCAGAAAGAGTGCGTAAACATTCCTATATAGTGCCCTGATATATCCTCTGTAGAGGATGTAAGTCTTTTACAAGACTCCGTGTGATTCAAAATAGATGTTAAGGAGATTATTTTTTAAACAGTAAGTGATCGAAACATACTTCCAACTAGAAAAGTTCGCCCAATTAAGACTAGCTTTCAGACAGGCGCGTAGCCAGGAAAATTTTTCGGGTGGGGGGATATGCACTTGGAAAATTTTTCGGGGGGGGGGATATGAACTTTTATGTGTATAAAAAGACGGAATTTCATCACTAATCCAAAAATTTCGGGGGGGGGGATATATCCCGATATCCCCCCCCTGGCTACGCCCCTGCTTTCAGATATGGCATTTTTTTTTTACTGAGGGTTGTATACGTATTAAAATACAAAATTTAATTTTTATTTGGTCCCTCTTTTCCTAACCGTTATATTTACAAAAATGTTGCTCTTTGCCTAAGAAAATTAATAAAACAAATCCCGTGTCTCTAAGTGAAATAGTTAGCGAGAAAATTAATTTTGAAAATGGTGACTTACACCCCTTTACCTACTGTGTTGACGTACGTTTTCAGGTGAAAAAATCTTTACTTTAGGGGACCCACTGTGAGTTGATAAAAGATAAATAAAGATCCCATTGCTGGGAAAAAACAATTAACGCGTTCAAATGCGTGAAACCAACAGGTACAATTTTACTTAAAATGATCTGTACTGCTTTATGAAATGAGCGATAATTTAGTGTTTTAGGAGGGTCATCCACTCATTACATCACGCTTCTGGAGAAGAAATTTTAAACTGTAAAAGAGAATGACAGAACGACAGAATGACAGACGTCAAAAGAGACCCCTTTTTTGACGACATCTGGCTGTGCCCGGCACAGCCAGCTGCGTCAAAAAAGGGGTCTCTAGATCTGTGGCACGCGATGAACGTTTCGATCGTCCGCCATCTTGCTGGTAGTTAAGTCGAGCGATGGCAGCTGCTGCCTTTTTTTTTTTCAGCATTGGGCAATCTATCCAGCTGTTCTTCGCATTCTTCCATTTTTCAGCAGATGTCACTGCTGTTAAAAATAATCGTGACCATTTTTCTACGGGAAAGGTCGTGTTAAAAAGTAAAGGATTCTCGTGGAGCTATGTCACCCGCAACTATTTTTTATAGAAATCCAATCCATTCTTCGTGACTGGCAGCAGTTAAAAGGTGAGAGTTTGGTGTTCCCAGCGCGGGATCACTGCGCCTTAAAGGGTTAACGTCAGTTGAGAATTAATTACATTTTTCTTACTTTAGAGACATGCCCTTATTGCTTGGCGACACATGCCAAAATTTTCAAATTGCAATATCTCCCTAACTATTTCACTTAGAGACACGGGATTTGTTTTATTAATTTTCTTAGGCAAAGAGCAACATTCTTCTAAATATAAGTGATTGGAAAGGAGGGACCGTATAAAAATTAAATTTGGTATTTTAATATGTATACAACCCCCAGTAAAAAAAATGCCATATCTGAAAGCTACTCTCAGTTTGACTAACTTTTGTAATTAGAAGTATGTTTCGATCACTTACGGTTTAAAAAATAATCGCCTTAACATTTATTTTGAATCACTCGGTATAGTTGCCCATAGGGGAGGGGGGCAAGGAAAGGCACTTGCTCCTCCCCCACTAGAAATTTAGTATATTATCTTACGATGCAAACAAAATTTCATCACAAATCAAAATCGGAATTCAAATAGTCAAAAGTCTAAAATTTGCCTCCTCTCTAGAAAATGTTTTTGAAGTTTGCCGCCCCAGTAAGTTAATATTCAATTTGTCTCGGACATTGTGCGACGTTCAAAAGATATTAAAATGCTTGCATGAGAAATACTCTGGACGTTCTTAGGGCGTTCACGTGCTATTAAGCAATCCTTTACTATCTATTTACGATGTTAGGAAATCTCTTTACATTCGGACATTTCTTCCCTATTGAATTTATATGTCATATGTTTTTCATGTACAAAAATAACCTTGATACAAAATAAAGAGCTGTTTGAAACAGCAGGAGCAAAAGAAAAATAAAAACTCCAAATAAAGAACAAAAAACAAGCAAACAGAGAAAGATACATTGCTAGTCCCTTTGCTGAAACTCTTTTGTAACTGAACCGTCCATGCCAAAAGAACTTCAGGTTATTTTAAAGACATAACAGTATTGAGTTGAAAGAGAATAGCTTAAAATAATAAAACAACAACAAAAAACTTTTGATGTGGTTTTTTTTCAGTTGCTTTTAATTTCAATGCTGGTTTTGTAGACATTTTTCTCTCTTTAGTTTTCTTCGGTGCTACAGAGAATGCGCGCATATCAGTTAGCGCATGCTTTCAATGCCTCCTACATGTAGAAAGCTTAACCCTTTGAGGTTCAACCCTTTCCCAATGCTAAAAAAAGGACAGCCGTTGCCATCGCTCGACTTAGCTACGCAGCTGGCTGTGCCGGCACAGCCAGTTGTCGTCAAAAAAGGGTCTCTAGATCTGTGGCACGAGATGAACGTTTCGATCCTCCGCCATCTTGCTGGTAGTTAAGTCGAGCGATGGCAACGACTGCCCTTTTTTCAGCATTGGGCAATCTATCCAGCTGTTCTCGTATTCTTACTTTTTTCAGCAGATGTCAGTGCTGTTAAAAATAATCTTGACAATTTTTTTTTCGGGAAATGACGTGCTAAAAAGTAAAGGATTCTCGTGGAACTATGTCACCCGCAACTTTTTTTTTATAGAAATCAAATCTATTCTTCGTGACTCGCAACAGTCAAAACGTCAGAGTTTGGTGTTCCCAGAGCGGGAACACTACACGTTAAAGGGTTAAGTCGTAACAGTGACGGGAGCGATACGGAAGGGGTTAATCATCCCGAATAGGCTCTGCCGAAGTTGACCTGTAATTAACTCCTGCTCAAAAGGTTAATACACGTACGAAAACATGCGCACACGCCTGTCAGAAACACCCTGTCAAAATCAGGCTCGAATTCCTAAGTCCATCCTGTGCAGCCTTAACGTGGCGAAACTGATAGATTTTTTTCAATCGAAAATGTTCACCTTGAAAGAGGATCAATTTGTTATGTAACAAACCATCTGTTGGATTAGAACACGAAAAAAAGAAAAAACAAAATTGTTTTTCGTTCGTTGGATACCCCTAATTCTGTTGACGCTGAATCTTCTAGCTTATGTCTTGTTCTATTTTTTTTTATCCCAAATTGTTTTTTTTTTTCCTATTTGCTTTGGTTGGGACAATTCAATTCAAAGGCTTTTACTTATTGGATTAGACGAGTGGTCATGTGACCTTGGATTTAAATCTCTTGTAAAACTCGGAATTCTTTTTTGTTTTGTTACGTCTACATTAGAGAAGAGACGGGCTCAGCCCGAACCCGAGCCCGAACCGGGCTCGGTAATTCACAATTGCGTTTGGGCTTGGGCTCGTGAAAAATTTCTCCTTTATTGAACATACTCCTAGAAACAGATTTTAAAAAGTGATTCATGAGGAAAATAAAAGTACAGTCAACTCCGGTTATGGTGAACCTCTAGGGACCACCAAATTTCGTCCACTATATCCGAAGTTCACTAAAACCCAAGTGTCTTCATGATGGGTAGAGATACTGTATGTGAATCGGGACTAATGATTTGCATTCACTATAGCCGATGGTTCACTATAGCCGGATTTGACTGTACTTATAAAAAAAAATAGTGGCACTGGCGCCTAGAAGGTGCGTAAAGCTCTTTGGATATTTCAGAATGGCGGCTTATATTGATTAGTTAGTCATGAGATCCGACATTATTTGATAAACATGGATACATAAAGAATTAGAAAGTGCATTGAGAGTTTGCAACTCTATTTGTCTTCAATTTGCACAAATGGCAAAATTCATTGTATTCTATCAATGAAGTAATTGGATTTTTTTAATCTTTAACTGAAATTTCGGGGTCGGGCGGGCTCGGGCTCGGATTAAAAGACCTCGGGCTCGGGCTTCAAAGAAATGAGCCCGAACTCAACTCTAGTCTACATGGGTGAAAACTCGCATATTTCTGGCCGTTTTTGCTCTTACACGTTTCAAATGCTATCCAACTGCATTTGATTTCGATGCTGTGTGAGATTATGTTGCTATTGTGCAGTCTGGAGCACACAGCCGGAAATTTATTACTCCTACGAATCGATCTAAAGCCTAAGGAACAGGGCCCGACTATGCCAACACCTTCCTGATGTAGAAGGCCTAGCAACTGAAGTTTTGACGTCATCACTGGATCCTCTTGAATCACAGTTATATCTTCAAAAAAGTAAAACTATTTAAAATTTCTGTTGGATGCTACAAATATTAGAAAATATCTTACATTAAAGATAAAAATAAAAATACCTTTCTGATACGAAATAATTCGTTGTCATCTGCTTCTGTATCATATTATACAATTAGTGATGGTCAAACATTGTCATTTGTCGTAAAATTTATTTTTTTTTAATCTTAAATGATTAAAAAGTTTTATGAGTGAGAAAATTCACCACAAATTTAAAATAGATATATTTTGTGAAAGTAAAACTGTGATGACGTCATACAAGAAGATTTAGTGATGACGTCAAAGCTTCAGTTGTAAGGCTTTCTGTATCTAGAGGGTATTGACTATGCTCCCAGAACCACATTTCAAATTTTGATTCCCTTTAGAGAACCAGCTAGCTGTTTTGATGTGTTGTTGTTGTTTCTTACGCCCTGTGGCAACCCGAAACAGTGCCTGATCTTCCACATAGGAAGGCGATGGGCGAAAGGGTACAGCTTCCATTTTTAAAGCGCAGTGGGAGGAAATCCGGCTTGGTTCGGGGTCTCTTTTTTTCCGACAAATTACAGATTAGAGACCTAGCACCTGTAATCGGCATCCCCAGAGGTATAGTTTGAACATGGACAACATTGCAGCCACGAACTGATTTCATTTGCAGCTCCCATTAGCGTAAGGTTCCACAGCAGCCCAGACGAGAGAGGTTTTCAACCTCCCAAGCACTGGCCAAGCAGGAGCTGCTTCACATTCCGTGTTCTTATGGGAACGGAGCTTAGCGACTAGGCCACTGCAGGACCCGTTTTGTTGGGGATGTTTCACTCTAAGCTCGAATTTTTGAAGCTATTTACAGTGACCAAGGCATGAGCCTCGAGTGCCCGTGCGATAATCAGGGCCTGCTGACAGACACTATAACCTCCTCGTACAACATGCGCAGGTTCTCTGAACGTCTTTAAACGTTCTCTAAATGTTAATAGACGTTCAGAGAACCTATGCGTGCTGTATGGGTCGGTGAAAATGTCTCAAATAGGAGGAATTCAGATCCCATATTTACGCCACGTGACGATGAGAACTTCACCAATAGTTACCGTTAGCTTAGACTCTTTTCGAGTATGAGACTTTAATCTCTCCCTCCCATACAGCAAGCACAGGTTCTCTAAGCGTCTTTAAACGTTCAGAAAACGTTCTCTGAATGTTTATAGACGTTCCGAGAACCTATGCGTGTTGCACGGAATTGAAGTCAATATGGTTGTCAATGGTTGAAAACAATGTCTCTATTACTATTAGTCAGGGGTCTACTTCACTAAGTCGAATCCACCTGTAGCTCTTGGGGGCCATCTGTAGCTAAATCGAATCCATCTGAATCTTGGGGGGTGCGCCCCCCCTCCACAGGGGCGTATCTAGAAAAACATTTTGGAGGAGGTTCCAAACGGTAAAAAAAAAAAAAAAACAGATTTTTTATAAAAGGACTTCATCATTATCATTTTATTAACAGAATAAAAATTTTGAAGGGGATGGGGGGGGGCGGATCCCTTAGACCCCAACCCTTAAATACATTCTTGTCACCCGAATTTTTTTTCTGGCTGCAGCCTTGGCTCGAACTGTGAGACAGGTTCTTTAAAAATGTTTATAGCCTCGTACTTCAATCTGTTCGTTGCAAAGCTATTTTAAGCATAAAGTTACTGAGCCATTACCAGTTGCAATATCTGACAATTTTTTTTTTTTCAAACTTTCTGACTAAAAATTTTTTTAGAACAGCGGAGTTTAACGCCTCCCGCATATAAGGTTATTTCTTTTCGGTTCTTTGAATGACGTCAAATCGGAGGGTTTTACTACACTCTCTCCTTCAGTAGGAAATAGTTAAAAAAAATTGAATCGTAAAATCATCACCACAATTCTGCAACTGCCTTGGTTTTTATATCACCAACCTCACTAGTGCGGTCACAGAAATCTTCTGAACCATAGAAAACGAATGAATGAATGAATCTCCCTCAGAAATAAAAAATGGGTGGGGGGGAGGAATCATCACTTAAAAAAAAAAAAAAAGATAGAAAGAAAGACGAGACTTCTGAATTGAAACTGGCAGCAGAAGAAACGTTGTCCTTGAATCGAACACAGACGAGAGAGAGAGAATGGGTTCCCTTGTGTTTGTTATGTCACTGTATCCGCGCCTCGGATAGGTGACAGACGCGCCTTCTGAAAGCAGATACGCTCTCTCTCTGGCTGGAAAGGGGGAAGAATGGCGTAATCAAGGCAGGACGTGTGTTTCCGAGAATGGTCGTGGAGTGGCGCCACCAATACGGGGTCTTAATTTAGAGTTATCGTCGGAAATCTAAGCTCTTCAGTGCGTGTGCTTTAAACTGCGAGGCTATGCGCCCTAAGCAGAGATGCAAGAAAATTAGGGAAAAGGCTTAACCCTTTAGCATGCAGTGTTCTCGCTCTGGGAACACCCTATAAAAATAGTTGCGGGTGATCTAGCTCCACGAGAATCCTTTACTTCTTAGCACGTCATTTCTCTTAAAAAGAGATCGTCCCTCGTCTTAGCACGTCATTTCTCTTAAAAAGATTATTTTTAACAGCACTGGCATCTGCTAGAAAATGGAAGAATGCGAGAACGTCTGGATACATTGCTCAATGCTGAAAAAAGGGCCGCCGTTGCCATCGCTCGACTTAACTACCAGCAAGATGGCGGACGATCGAAACGTTCATCGCCGATCTAGAGACCTTTCTTGACGACAGCTGGCTGTGCGGCACAGCCAATTAATGTCCCCTGCCATGTGGCGCTGTAAGCGGTTTCATTGAGTAGTTCATAGATACTTTATTATAGGAGGATGGCAGGGGACATTAGTTGGCTTTGCCGCACAGCCAGCTGCGTCAAAAAGGGTCTCTAGCTCTGTGGCACGGGATGAACGTTTCGATCGTCCGCCATCTTGCTGGTAGTTAAGTCGGGCGATGGCAACGGCTGCCCTTTTTTCAGCATTGGGGAATAGAGATGAGTTCGGGCTCATTTTTTTGAAGCCCGAGCCCGAAGACTTTTAATCCGAGCCCGCCCGAGCCCGAGATATATTATTAAAGTTGGAGCCCGAGCCCGCCCGAGCCCGAAATTTCAGCTAAAGACAAATAAAATTAACTACTTCATTAATAGGATACAATAAATTTTGGAGCTTCACACACCTTCTAGTCTCCCGTGCCGCTATTTTTTAAAAATAAGTGCGTCTATTTATCCCATGAATCACTTTTAAAAATCTGTTTCAAGGAGTATGTTCAACAAAGGAGAAATTTTTCACGAGCCCGAGCCCGCCCGAGCCCGAACGCAGTCGTGAATTACAGAGCCCGAGCCCGAGTCGGGCCCGGGCTCGGGCTCGGGCTTTCGGGCTCGGGCTGAGCCCGTCTCATCTCTATTGGGGAAGGGTTGCACCTCATAGGGTTAAACACATGGAGAAATGAATACGGGGAGGTGGCATCAGCTGCCTTCTGCATTGGACGAAATGAAGTAACTGTGGGAGAAGTTCTTCAGTCTAGGATGAGCCGGTCTGGCGTTCCCACTCAGACCAAAACATTTAGTGATTTTCTTCAAATAACACTGAAAGGTGCTCGATTTTTAACGGAGCTACGACTTTCACTTTTGCCGTTAAAAGTGAAATAATGTTTTTACGCATTTCACGATATCTAAATAACTGTATGATACTGATTGCATTTAAAATTGCATATGAAAAAACGATAAAAAAGATGAGTCTGTCCCAATGTTTTGTTGTTATATTCGTAGGCTGAACATGTCACCATTTTGATGAAATTGACAGCATTATCCCCTCCCCCCCCCCGAAATAAATAAATAAATAAATAAAAGTATCAAAATCCAAAACACTTTCAGATTTTAAATACACAACTAAAGTGCTATATATTAAAAGCGTATCATAATCCATGAGTCTTCCCTATTTGCTTTCCTTATTCCATTAAGTTAGGAAGTGTATCATCCAGTGCTCGCACTAGACTTAAAAAATCTGAGAGTCAGACTGACACAATATCGATAAAAGTAAGAGTCAATTTTTGGAAAATGGGAGTCAATTTAAAAAGAAAAAAAAGTTAAACAAAAATATAGCAAAAAAAAAAAAAAAAAACTCGGCTGTTCGAGCCTCGTCAAAGGGGAAATCCCCCTGAACCCCCCTAATTGTTTAGTTTCATGATTGCCATATTAAAACGATATTAATTGACTATGTAATTTTATCGCACGTGTATTTCACCTGGTAACCCTATGTTGAAAATTTTAGGATTGTAATCTATTTATAGAAAAGTACATGGAATGCCTATTCTACAGCTTACGAAATAGTGTAACAATAGATTAAAGCTGTTGTGAAGTAATAGTATTTAAATATATGTAAAAAAATACATGTGAAGCTTATTCTACAGCTTACGAAATATTGTAACCATAGATTAAAGCTGTTGTGAACTAATAGTATGTAAAACTATTGTCGCACAGCCAGCTGCGTCAAAAAGGGGTCGCTTAGATTTGTGGCACGCGATGAACGTTTCGATCGTCCGCCATCTTGCTGGCAGTGAAGTCGAGCGATGGCAACGGCTGCCCTTTTTTCAGCATTGCGCAATCTATCCAACTGTTCTCGCATTCTTCCATTTTTCAGCAGTTGTCAGTGTTGTTAAAAATAATCGTGACCATTTTTTGACGGGAAAGGACGTGCTAAAGAGGAAAGGATTCTCGTGGAACTGTGTCTCCCGCAACTACATTTATAGAAATCAAATCTATTCTTCGTGACTGGCAACAGTCAAAACATCAGAGTTTGGTGTTCCCAGAGCGGGAACACTGCGCGTTAAAGGGTTAAGTGCGGGAAACAATTTCCAACAATGTTGAACTGTTACGTCTTCATTTGCGAGGTTGAACAGGAATGGAGACAAACATGTTGCACACTTAATCGTGGGATAATTTTATTTTTGAAAAAGATAATTTAATTCATTTTTACTTTCCGAACATGTACCATGTAAGGAAAGTATTGTAATCATGAAAAAATTCGAATTCGAGATTATGGTGTATTTACACGTTTTGAGGTCTTCTGAATTCATTTATGCTATTTTTACGAGATGTATGTATGTGTGTGTATGTGTGTGTGTGTGTGTGTGTATGTGTGTTTGTGTGTATGTGAGTGAACACGATAGCTCCTGAACAGGGCATGCGATTGAGCTCAAATTGGGTATATATGTTATAAACCACCGTCGCAAGACCGGTATTGATTTTGATGTGTATAGGACTTACAGTTTTTCTACAGGGCTACGACAAAGATTTCTTTTACATTATGGCCTATGGGGAGAAATTCTTGAAAGTGCGCTAGCGTTTAAACGGTACATTCGATCGAGCTTCAATTTGGTATATATGTTTGAATTAGTCATCGATTGAAATTTATTTAAATGCTTGGTAATGATCTTAATCGTAAGTGTTCGGAAAGTCGAGTGGAGTCACTCCAGATTTTTTGTTTACATTATCATTTTTTACCGCAAATGTTGAAAATGCTCTTCACCATTTTTAATGCAATTCATCGATGCTTGCAGGACTTCTCTGAGAAACCCTATCTTCGAGATAACCCTCACAAACAATAATAATAACTATAGCTGCCGGGGCGGCCAGCCTCGCCGCCCCATACCTTACTGTTCTTTATACTCAGTGCAGTGTTGACACAGTTTCTGGACATCTTTCAACGAAAATCCTGTTTCTCTGTTTTATCAGTATGTGGCATTCAATTTTTTTAGGTTAGGGTTGCTACAAATTTGCGGTGTCATCCTAAAAGCGGATGTTGAAACAGTAAATGGATAAAATGTGCTTTATCCCAATGCATGGTGACATGGGCGATGAATGCGCCAAGTATTGTCGATTTGATATTTTAAAGCTCTGAAAAAGTACGAAAGATCTTGCATTTTTGTGTATCCATGACATAAGCGTAAAGTTTTCAAAATTATTGGGGGGGCCGAGCCCCACAACCACATATATTCACGTCAGTGGCGTAGCCAAAGGGGGGGGTGTTAGCGGGGTGATAACCCCCCATGAGGAATTTTTAACCATACAAAATGTATATTCTTCACTCCCTTATCATACACCCGTACCGTATACATATACGTGAGTTGCAGAAGTCGTAACCCCCCCCCCTCCCATGAAAAATTTCTGGCTACGCCACTGATCCACGTACATATAACTTACTCATAGCTGCCAACTACTACGAAATATAATTAACCACTTTTCCAACACGATTTTTCGGCTTAAAATATAGCAAAATTTTTGTGCTGCGCGCGCGAGCTGGTTACTATTTTGAAAAAAATAATTAAAAAATATACTGTTTACAAAAAGTGGCTAATTATATTCCGTAGTAGTTGGCAGCTATGACTTAATATATATAAGTGTAAATTATTGGAGGCGCTCGAGCTCTATGGGTCCATAGAATTCTACACCTATGTAAGGTAAGTATCCATGTTAGTATCTTCCTACCATGTTATAAGTTAAAAATAGAAGCAAAGTAAAAGATCCAAAGGAGGAAAAAAAAATTTTTTTTTCGATGAGATAGTGCATTTTAGACACATCTGAACTTTTCTTCATTTCATACTTTACATTGCATAATCTGATTTTAATTAACCAGAGCCTGGCGAGGGCAGCTTATAGTAACATTGTGTGTTACGTGGCGTCACAATGAATACTAAATCATGATTGAAATCAAAAGAAAATTTTTAAAAGTACAAGTAAAGGTTCTTTTTTTAAACGTTTGTAAATGGCGTGAAATACTTTTTTTTATGTTAGTAAAATTAGTTTTCTGTATTTAGTGGTAAATTATTGGGTGGGCTCAGCCCCTATTCACAATTTATTGGGGGGGCTCGAGCCCCACGGGCCCATATAACTCTACGTCTATGATCCATGATTGTTATTTTCTGATCTTGGTACTGTGTGACGTATGCTTGCTCCATTCGACGTCAGTGAACTGATCATTTGGATTTTCGTGCATGCGTTATTGTTATTGCCTTCATGTTTACGTCTAGCTGATGCCGTTCGCAGCGTGGAAATATCGTCGATTTTCGTACCGCATACGTAAGCGTATTATATAAGTAGATAATAATAATAATCTATCGGGATGAGGAATAATTAATAATGGAATGATATTGTAAAACATTTGAATTAAATAATGTTTTTCAAATAAAATTACTATAATTTTTAGTGGCAAATTGGCTATTCCATTAAGCGGCCTCGACTGTGCACTGTTTAATTGTTCTGTTAATGTTTACCGACAGTCGCATGTTAATCTCCCCAGTTAATTGTCTGGCAACAAATTTGCTGAACGCGTGAGCGGAAGAGCTACTTTCCGTCGAGCGGAAACTGACACAGGAGCATCTTCCTGGAAAAAAAAGGCCTGTCGGAAAATAACGCGTATTCCAACCGTTAAAAAAAGAAAAAAAAAAACATTTACAACCGCAACACAGTTTTTAATTGGAAACTAATCCTCTTTAACGTACGATTGGGTTAGGTCATTTCCAAAGCATATTCTTGCTCTGAGGTTGTGGTGTAAGTAGCGATCTGCTTGAATGAATGAAAACTATTCGAATCGATCTATTATTAAATGCATTTGACATAATAAACGACTTTAGGAAATAAATTCCAACGTTCGGCGCACAGCATTCGAATAGCACATATAGGACATTCGAAATCTCGAATAGAAATCGCGAGTACCATTCGAATAGTGAAATCGCGAATATTATTCGAATAGTGAAACCTTGACAGTGGCGTAATGACACGGGTGGAAGGGGGGTCTATCATGCCCGGGTTCAGTTCGCAGAGGGGGGCCAAATCGTACTGAAGAGAGAAAATTTGACAAAAAAATAGGAGGAAGGGGCGCCAGAAAGCTACAGCGCCCCGCCCGGGGGCAAATTTTGCTCGCTACACCACTGAACCTTGAATAGAATATTAGAATAGTGAAACCTTGAATCCTATTCGAATAGTGGAACCTTACCCGTGGATACTATGCGAATAGGGAAGCCGCAAATACTATTCGAATAGTGATAGTAAAACCTCAAATACTACGCGAATAGTGAAACCGGGAATACTATTCGAATAGAGATAGTGAAGGCGCGAATACTATTCGAATAGTGAAGATGCGAATACTATTCGAATAGTGATAGTGAAACCGCGAATACTTATTGAACAGTGAAAGTGAAACCGCCAATATTATGGGAATAGTGAAACCGTGATTCCTATTCGAATAGTGGAATCGTGCCCGTAAATACTATGCGAATAATGAAGCCACGAATACTATTCGAATAGTGATAGTGAAACCTCAAATACTACGCGAATAGTGAAACCGGGAATACTATTCGAATAGAGACAGTGAAGGCGCGAATACTATTCGAATAGTGAAGACGCGAATACTATTCGAATAGTGATAGTGAAACCGCGAATACTTATTGAACAGTGAAAGTGAAACCGCCAATATTATGGGAATAGTGAAACCGTGATTCCTATTCGAATAGTGGAATCGTGCCCGTAAATACTATGCGAATAATGAAGCCACGAATACTATTCGAATAGTGATAGTGAAACCTCAAATACTACGCGAATAGTGAAACCGGGAATACTATTCGAATAGAGATAGTGAAGGCGCGAATACTATTCGAATAGTGAAGACGCGAATACTATTCGAATAGTGATAGTGAAACCGCGAATACTTATTGAACAGTGAAAGTGAAACCGCCAATATTATGGGAATAGTGAAACCGCGAATACTATGCGAACAGTAATAGCGAAGCCGTGAATACTATGGGAATAGTGAAACCGTGAATACTATGGGAATAGTGAAACCGTGATTCCTATTCGAATAGTGGAATTGTGCCCGTAAATACTATGCGAATAATGAAGCCACGAATACTATTCGAATAGTGATGGTGAAGACGTGAATACTATTCGAAAGTGAAACCGCGATTACTATTCGAATAGTCATAGTGAAACCACGAATACTATGCGTGTAGTGATAGTGAAACCGCGAATACTATTCGAATAGTGAAATTTTGAATCCTATTCAAATAGTGAAACCGTGTCGAGAATATTATATGCGAATAATGAAACCGCTGATACTATTCGAATAGCGAAATCTCCAAGTTTGAAGTAATTAATAAGTCTCCAATACTGAATTCAACTTGGCGATATCTGCTATATTTGGTGAGAATTCGCCAAACCTTACTAATTTAGAATGGGAATAATTTTTCGTAAAAGTGAAGTAATTTGAAGTCGGTTTTCTTTTTTTTTTTTTTTTTAAATCATTCTTGTTAATGAGTTTGTTTACATCAATGCCAGTAAAATTAAAATATTTTATATTTTGAGGCCTAACCAATTTATTAAATCCAAATAACACCTTGAAAATTCATGTTTGTGACAAACGAGTTCCAATACAATGTTTTTTTTTTGTTTGTGTTATATTATGGCAAGCCTACACGAGGGGCATCTCTCTAGGAAGTTTGACGATGACACATCGCCAAATTAGGGGCGAAAATGACTTTTGTGGTGGGATTGTTTTATAATTGATGCGTTTGACGTGATTTATCTCTCTCTCTTTTAAATCTGGGCAATCAGTCGAGGGAGAGAAGAAACAAAATACAAAGAAGGAAAACAAAATACTAGCATTCATTTCTTCACTTCTTCTGAAACACAGGCAACAGATTTCAACTCTGGACAACTCTTCAGAATTGAAATATATGTTAAAATCGCCTACTAGAACTGTTTAACAATCTTCGTCAGACATATTGTAACTATACTTCTCCTTTGTAATAAAGTGTCGAGTTTAATAGTTTATAGCCAAATGTTGAAGATATCGCCAAGCTTGGCTAAGTTTTGAGGAAATAAACACACAAAAAACTGGTGTTAAAAGATAAAATAAATAAAAACTTTGTAAAAAAAAAACACACACATAAAAGGTTACTTCAAGGCGTAACGATCGTTTCGACCGAAAATTCGTTCGGTCTTCATCAGACAAAACCCTTCCCTCTGTATGACGGAAGGGTTTGTCTGACGAAGACCGAACGAATTTTCGGTTGAAACGATCGTTACGCCTTGAAGTAACCTTTTATGTGTGTTCTTTTCGCTAAGTTTTTATTTATTTTAAGTTTTGAGAACTTACTTTTTGGTGCCAAACTTGGTAATAAATCATCAAAAATTGCAAACCTTGGCGGCTCTTAACATTTTATTAGTCCCCCCCCCCTCCTCGACTATCTGACAACCCTATTGAAAAATTCAACGGAAACGTGTCGACGTCCACAAATTATGTCGACAGATAGTAGAGTAGCCAGGATTTTTTTCAGGGCTGTGTAACAAATCGTAAATTAGTTTCAATTGTTAGCCAAATATCAAATTGTAAGCTAAATAAAAGGTCCAATTTGGAGGGGGGGCTGCAGCCCCCTCAGCAACCCCTCGGATACGCACCTGTTGGCAGAAAATACCTACGGGAACAAAACAGCACACTAGTACAAATAAAAATCACACACGCCTGCTAAAAATCATCTCTACATTAACAAAAAGTGAGATCTGAAACACTCATATTTTAAATACGCACTGAAGTGCTATATGCACTCATGTCCATAAATTAAGGATAATTCAGAATCACACAGAAATTGATCTCTAAAATAAAAATTCCACCTGTGGAATGATCACACACATCTTGAAGGAGAATATGCAAATTACAGGAAACCACCAGATGGCGTGGATGGTACGTCACAATGACGAGAGTGTAAGAAAGGGGTATATAAGGAATGGTGGCAAAGAAGTAAAATTGTTCACAAGCGCTGTGAAAGCCTTTCAGTGCAAAAAACCGCATAGTTATGACACAAAGGAGGCATTTGGATGATGTTTTACGTGGCAGAATTATCGGACGACTGGAATGTGGACGTACCCAGCTGGAAGTATCCGAGGAACTTGGAATCGCCCAGAGTGTCATCTCCAGGCTTTGGCAACGATTCCAAGATGATGGTAATGTGAGTAGACGTTACAGCACAGGTCGCCCCCGAGTTACAACGCCGAATGAGGACCGCTATTTGGCAGTTACTGCCAAAAGAAACAGACGGAGTACAGCATCAGACCTGTCTCGTCAGCTCTCTTCAGCTACCGGTATGACAGTTTCAAAGCAGACCGTGTACAGAAGCTTAGGGCACATTGGTCTACATGCTCGTAGGCCTGTCAGATGTGTTCCACTTACCGCAACTCACTGTCGCCTGCGATTAACCTGGAGTAGAGAGCATGCATTGTGGACACCGCAACAGTGGTCTTGTGTGATGTTTTCCGACGAGTCCAGGTTTAGTTTGGAGTCTGATTCTCGCCGGACATTCATCTGGAGAGCGCCAGGTACCCGTTACCACCAAGAGAACACCATTGAAAGACACCGTTACGGTGGTGCAGGATGGCTCGTTTGGGGAGGAATTATTCTTGGTTCCAGAACTCACCTGCATGTTCAGAGTGTAACGATGACAGGCCACATCTATCGGGATGTCATTCTGGAACAACATGTACGTTTGTTTCGGGGCGCCATGGGTGCTGAATTTGTGTTTATGGATGACAACGCCCGTCCTCACCGTGCAAACATTGTAGACGAATGCCTTCAATCGGAGGATATCACCCGTATGCATTGGCCAGCATACTCACCGGACTTGAATCCAATAGAGCATGTGTGGGATATGCTTGGCCGACGAATTGCAGCCCGTCAACCCCCTCCCACCTGTCTACCGGAACTTCGGAGTGCATTGCTTGATGAGTGGTGTAATATTCCCCAAGAGCAGATTGATCATTTGATACTCAGCATGCCTAGGCGTTGTCAGGCCTGTATTGCATTGTCCGGGAGACATACTCCGTATTAACCATCCTACTAACCATGTTATACTGTTTTTTGTAAATAGGTTCTTTTTTTAAATTTGGTCAAGGGAGTAAAACTTGCAATTTTTATTAATTATGTCAAACATATAGCATCTTTTTTGCTCTTTACTTTTTGTTTAATAAATAGACTTTACAAATAAGTCAAATTTGTTTTGCTTCTTTCTCTTTCTTTGCCTGAACTTCATTATCCTTAATTTATGGACATGAGTGTATCAAAAGCGAATCATAATCTATGCGTCGTCCCCATGTTTCTTCCTCATTCCATTAAGTTGGAAAGTGCATTATCATTCATGAGTGTGGCGTATTTTTCTCCCTCGTTCCATAAAACGCTTCTTTGAAACAGAAACCTATATTAAAATCGCCAACCAAATCTGTTTTACAATCTTCGCCTGGCATATTCTAACTGCACCTTATTTTTGGACGCCAAACCTGGCGATAAATCATCAAAAATTTCTATCATTGGCGACTTTCAACATTTTATTCCCCCCCCCTCTCTTCCCGTGCTATGCACCGTTTCGACACATATGAAAAGCTCCTCGCCGTGACAAAATGGTGCAGACAAGTTAGTGCAGTCGACGCTAAAAAACCGGCCTGATTTTAATAGCACTCAAGTGCTAAAAAAATATGCGCAAGGGCGGATTAAAGGGGGGGGGGGCGGAGGGGGCGACCGCCCCGAGAAAAAAGAAATTAATGTGAAAGATGCTATTTTACTTCCATAAAATGAATGTATATGTCAATCTTCTAACTAACCGCCCGTAACGACGAACTTATTTTCCAGGAGAGGACAGCTCGCGTCGCTGAATGTGTCGCTTAGAGCTACATATATATACGTCCTTCCCGGAATTTCCCGCCACAATTTGGATCCTCATCAGAAGGTGGGGGGGGGGGGGACTTCTGAATATTGGCACCCCCTCGGAAACTGCTAGCGACCGCCGAGAGGACTTTCGGAACCAACGGATTTAACGTGCACGTACACCGCATGTACACGGTGGTCTTTAATGGTAAGCCGGTATCGAACCCGCAACCTTCCTGTTACGAGTCCACTGCCTTAACCACTGGGCTACCACGGCCCCCTCCGACAAACTTATTTATTTATTTGCCAGGAGAGGACAGCTCGCGTCACTGAATGTGTCGCTTAGAGCTACATATATATACGTCCTTCCCGGAATTTCCCGCCACAATTTGGATCCTCATCAGAAGGTGGGGGGACTTCTGAATATTGGCACCCCCTCGGAAACTGCTAGCGACCGCCGTGAGGACTTTCGGAACCAACGGATTTAACGTGCACGTGCACCGCATGTACACGGTGGTCTTTAGTGGTACGCCGGTATCGAACCCGCAACCTTCCGGCTACGAGTCCAATGCCTTAACCACTGGGCTACCACGGCCACCTCCGACAAACTTATTTATTTATTTGCCAGGAGAGGACAGCTCGCGTCACTGAATGTGTCGCTTAGAGCTACATACATACGTCCTTCCCGGAATTTCCCGCCACAATTTGGATCCTCATCAGAAGGTGGGGGGAGACTTCTGAATATTGGCACGCCCTCGGAAACTGAGAGCGACCGCCGAGAGGACTTTCGGAACCAACGGATTTAACGTGCACGTGCACCGCATGTACACGGTGGTCTTTAGTGGTACGCCGGTATCGAACCCGCAACCTTCCGGTTACGAATCCAATGCCTTAACCACTGGGCTACCACGGCATCCCTCCGACAAACTTGCAATAATCCGCCACTGAATATGCGTAATAAAACTAAGCACGAATATAGAAATAACGGGCTAATAATACATACTACGCTGAAACGCCCACAATTTTTTCCCCCCTTCTTTCCTAAACATACATTTTAAAAGAAGAATTCACTGAAAGGTCATTATTGCACATCACTAGTCCATAAGAATCTAACGTTACGTTCCGATGCAGAATATAGATGATTAAAAATAAAATATAGATGATTAAAAATAACAAGATTGCTTTGAAAGAAATAAAATAAAATAAAATTAATTCAAATAATCCAGAGCACTCGACAATCGCAGCGTTTTAAAATACACACTTTCTTGCTTTAGTTTTTTCGGGGGCTAGGCCGAACACGAAGGTCATGTTCGAACTTATGATTTATTTTATTTTATTTTCCTTCCCGGTGAGTTTATATATACACAGTTATTATTCCCAGTTATGCGAGCTGAAGCTCTCTCTCGAAAAGGAGAGACCCGAAATGCGTCACTCGGGCGGCCCGTGACGTCATCATTACGTGCTGCTTGTTATTGAATTCGAAAAACCCGGGGCTGCTGCTGCTGCTGCCACATTGTGGGGTGAAATATCACGCGGGACGTCATCATTCGTGAACGTTTTAACAGCGGAAGGGAAAATAATCTCGACCCCCCACCCCACATCCAGCCCCTTGTTTTAAAAAAATAATTTAAATTAAGGAGTTGAATAAATGTCAGTTTTAAAATGTCGCGTACGGTGACGGTTTCGAAAGGGCATTGTGCGGGGGGGGGGGGATAATCCGAACAGATTAATTATGCCCCGCGCGATTATGAATTATTCTAGTCGTAATAATTAGAGACTAAGGTGAGTCGCAATAACTAGACATTAAATTAGAGACTTACTTTTGAAAGGTCGGATACTGGCTGTATTTTTACAGGTTTTCGAGGTACACCGGATACAGAAAAGTTTAAAGGGAGGAGCGATATATTTTTTTTAACCCTTTAACGCGCAGTGTTCCCGCTCTGGGAACACCAAACTCTGACGTTTTGATTGTTGCCAGTAGCGAAGAATAGATTGGATTTCTATAAAAATAGTTGCGGGTGACATAGCTCCAGAAGAATCCTTAACTTTTTAGCACCACTTTTCCCGTAAAAAATGGTCACGATTCTTTTTAACAGCACTGACATCTGCTGAAAAATGGAAGAATGCGAGAACAGCTGGATAGATTGCCCAATGCTGAAAAAAGGGCAGCCGTTGCCATCGCTCGACTTAACTACCAGCAAGATGGCGGACGATCGAAACGTTTATCGCGTGCCACAGATCTAGAGACCCTTTTTTGACGACAGCTGGCTCTGCGCAACGGCTGCCCTTTTTCAGCATTGGGAACGGGTTGCGCCTCAAAGGGTTAAATTTCTGATGACCGGGTCAGCTGTTGACATATTATTGATTAGGCTTGACCGGTACGAGGACCACAGATGTTGGTCATTTCAGGGCCGTATACGGAAAAAAATTTCGGGGAGGGTCCAAAAATTTCGGAGGGGAGTCCAAACGGTGGAAAAGGCAGAATTTTTCATAAAAAGATTTCATCATTATTATTTTGTTACCAAAATTCTAAATTTCGGAAGATGGTCCGGACCACCTGGTTTACCCCTCTGGGTACGGCCTAGGGTCATTTCATTATGGTTGCGCCTATTAGACAGACCAGAGTTATTCCCCTACGAGTGGTCTACTAATTTTGAACGCATTCCAGGTGAGAGACCTAGCACCAGGACTGGCAACCCCAGAGGTATCGTTTCAGGGCATTGCAGAATATTGGAGCCACGGCAGACTTTACGTGCACCAGCTCTCTTTTAGAGTACACAGTTCCACAGTAATCCAGCCGAGAGAGGATTTAACCCTCCCAAGCACTGGCCAAGTCGGTGCTGCTTCACTTTCCGTGTTCTTATGGGGACGCAGCTTAGGACTAGGCCACTTCGGGCAGGGCGATAAATAAGACGCAGCCTATTATTACGCATGGGTCACTCTTTTCCCTTTTTAATTTTCATCTGTCCATTTTTAATCTTGAACCCTCGTATAACCTGTCCGCTCTCATCGCTGAAAGTACGCAGCAGAGGAGACTGACCGCTTTCCGTGCCAGAATGATTCTGCGAATGCTCCGATGGAGCCCAGCGTTGTGCTTGCGGAAGTTCCGGTGAAGCATGCGGTGAACCATTCTGGGGAGCAACATCGATCAAACTAGGAGAGTTTCCCCTGCGTCTTTTCAACGATGAGAGTGAACAGGTTAAACTTCGTTTTAAAATAGAGTTTATTTGAACTCATGTGGAGTGCGATCGCTACCATCACCCCCACACTATTCATCAGGGGCGTAGCCAGGGTGGGGGATATCGGGTTTCCCCCCCCCCGAAATTTTTGGATTAGTGATGAAACTCAGTCTATTTATACAGATTTAAGTTCATATCCCCCCCGAAAGGTTTTCCAGGCGCATATCCCCCCCCGAAAAATTTTCCTGGCTACGCGCCTGCTATTCATATTCGCCACTGAACAATCGGTAACAAGAAAGGTAAATCGTCTCCGAAATTGTCGATTATAACGCACTTTCCAAACATGATCTTACTTACAGGCGCACAATTATTGCGTAATGTATAGCTAACCCTTTTTTTTTTTTTTGCTTTCACCGCTGCGGTACAGCGAAGCGCGCAAGCCCGGAAGTAACGGTGAGTTCGTAATGTGTAATCGCTACCTTTTGAGTCTTTGCAACTATGGCAACAAAAAAGTTGAAGTCGAAGTACATTCCAAGACATTAAAGGTATGCCAGAAAAGAGTCTGTGATACAAATGAAAGCCACACATAAATAGAAAAAGTTGATTTAGAGAATGGGCATTTCTTTGAAACAAAGAGTTAATTTCTCATAATCAAATAAAAAGACAGTTTCACATTACATCACAACATATTTCTAGTGAACAGCCGTCTTAAAAATCCTGATTTCTGTAAAAAAAAAAAAAAAAAAAGTCCTAACAGTTTGTTTTTAAACTGTTTAAAAAATTTATTTTGACTATTTTGTTCTTAATAGGTCACCATTACTTAAAAAAAAATTTTCAAAATTCTTATAATCCAATATTTATCTTTTTATAAAAAGAGAGATTTTCAACTCATCTTGGCGGCAAAAAGCTGTTTTGATTCACTAAATGAAAATTATTACTCAATTTGCAACAAGTATTTACGCACCGTCTTAAGCTAATCATTAACAAAAACAAGAGCAGTAGTTTCAGTTACTTCAACAAAAGTTGAACTTGTAAGTATCAAATGAAATCTAATGGTCATAATTAAAGCCCGGATTTCGATGACCAAAAAATACCTTTAAAAATGCCCTAATAATTAAACAAAAATTTCAATCAAAACAAATAATTCCTTACTAAAAATACTGGAATTAAAACATATTTATTTAAAGAAATTGAGCTGTAACATGTTTAAAATAATTATGCTAAAATAATAAAAAGAAGAAAGAAAAAAAAAACATTTACACCTGCCTACCCATTGACATCCAACTAAAACATATTAAAAGAAACTGAGATAAATATTTTTTTAATGCCCCCCTCCACCCGAAAAAAAGCATCATAAAATGCAAAATAATGCCAAAAAATCTCTAGATATCCTTAAAAAAATGCCCTAAAAGAGTAAAAAAAGCTAAAAAATGCAAATAAAAGTACAAATGTCATCAAAATGCGGGCTATAGTTATAATTATCCCAATTCTTTCCAATTTTGTTGGGGGTAATTATGACCACCCTCTTAAATTTTAACTACAGAAACATTTTACCAGATTTTCTTAAAAGGTAAGAGTTTGCTCCTAGTAAAATCCCCCCCCCTCCCCTATGATTGAAAGAGTAAAAAAAGAAGTTGAAATCTGCACAAAGTAGTCTCAATTAGCCAACCTGCCCTTATTCCCTTTGATTAGGTTCTAAGCCCCACCCACTGCTATAATACTTTACAATGACGGATGTAGGGGGGGGCAGAAATAAAGAGAAAAAAAAAATCCAGGGTGAGGCACACATTTTGTTTTGTCTCTTTCCTCCGACAAAACGTATTTAAATTTACAAAATGTAAATAAATATTTTATTATCTTACTATTTTATTTTATTATCGTATTTACTACCTTACCCGGTTAGTCATGCGTAATTTGTTAAGTGCATGCAGCCGTTTAATCTACTCTCATCAAATAATAATAATGAAAGCAACAATAACAACGATATATATAAAATGCAAATACACTTCTAACAAGTTCAGTTACAAACATGGTATGATTTTAGCCATTTTAAAAAGGCTACTCCCATTTATTTTTCACTCGAGCGTCTATTTTCGGTCAAGGTCACTAGGGGGCGTAATGGAACAACAACAAAAAAAATGTTATAATGTTAAGATCTCTATATTTGAAAATGTGTCAAATATATGCATTTTCCACCCCCCTTTTTCTACCACTTTAATAAATCCATCTTGTGAAAAAACACTCTGAGGATTCAATAAAGAGGCGTTACCAGCTGATCACGATTTTCTCCCCCGGAAAAAACGCTTGCGTTACAGGAACGCCAGGTATTCAGCGGCTGCACATTGATTGACTGGATCGGTTTATACACAGACAGAGCTGTAATTTACTTTTCCTTCTTTCTCTAAATTTTCATTTTGTGTAACGCTTGTGAAATTTGATACACAAAAGTCGCTGCCAGGCACGCTATCATCAAAGTTGACATGAAATCTAACTTTGGAAATTGTTTACGTACTTAAGGATTTTTTTTTTTTTCCGAGGTTGCTGCAACGCTTGATGCAGCTTTTTGTTTTATTCCTTTTTTGTCTTGTTTACTCGTGTCGTACAAAAGGGTACTCATTCCCTGATTTTAAGGAGTATTAAAAACAAAGAGTGCAAATTAATTCTGTCTGATTTTCTAAGGGTAAACATTGGCACCCTCGAGTCAAGAGTTGCTATTTTGTATGACTGAGTAAAAAAGCTTTAACCCTTTGAGGCGCAACCCTTTCCCAATGCTGGAAAAAGGGCAGCCGTTGCCATCGCTGGACTTAACTACCAGCAAGATTACGGACGATCGAAACGTTCATCGCGTGCCACAGATCTTGAGACCCTTTTTTGACGACAGCTGGCTGTCGTCCGGCTGTGGTCCGCCATCTTGCTGGCTGTGCCGCACAGCCAACTGTCGTCAAAAAAGGTTCTCTAGATCTGTGGCACGCGATGAACGTTTCGATTGTCCGCCATCTTGCTGGTAGTTAAGTCGAGCGATGGCAACGGCTGCCCTTTTTCCAGCATTGGGAAAGGATTGTGCCTCAAAGGGTTAACCTGTTCGCTCCCGTCGTTGCAAGGACGTCGTTGTAAGACAATATATGCTTTTCCGCTAGATACAAAATGATTTTAAAAAAAGTTTCATTGACAATGCTTAGAAGAGTTTTAAAATCATGGTACTACCATTGAAAAAAAACATAAAAAACAACTATTTCACAATTTTTTAATACATTTTTTTGACTTCAAAGAACACCATTTCAATGAAAAAATAAATTTTTGCTTGGAATTTTCTTATAGTGGGCATTAGAGGGTTAAGAATTTTTTCTGTAAGTTTTATAAAAGTCTGTTTTTTTTATTTATTTCAGTGTGTAGTCTAGATTGTAAAGAGCCTTCCTGAATTTTTTAAATTCCTGGCGTGATTAGTTTATTTTAATTTATGTAACTAGACCGTGATTGAAATTTCGATTCACGCACAAATAGTCGGAGTACGTATTAGAACCCCTTAAAAATTCTAAGGCAACTCCCCTTTTGGCAGATAGCCCACGTGTAGCTTTGCCTTAATCACAGAAATTACACCCTCTTAAGTTGTTTTGTAGCCAAACTTCTCGATCAGTTAGACATGTGATTTTAAGCATAAGGCGGGATTGAATCGCAGTTGAAAAAAGCGGATTAGTTAACAGAATAAAAATTTTATAAAATAAATTTGGCGTCTGCTTTTTTACTTTTTTTTTAGAAAAATGATAATTATATTAGTATGTTATTGGTAGACAATAACAGCTTTCTATTTGAGTAATTCCATATAAAACCGAACAATAAAAAATATATTAAAAAAATAATTTTGAAATTGATGTTGTAGATTTTAATGATTCTTTGCATTCTTCTTGCACTTACCTTTGAGATGAAAGCTGTGAAGTTTCAAATTGTTCCGATAATTCCTTCAAAAGTTATAATTTTTTGAAATTCGGAAATTTTTATGTAGTGTAGCAATTCTTTAAATGATATAATTCAAAATGTATTTGACATAGAGAGCTTAAATGTGTGTCAATTTGTACAGTATTTTGAGGACTTTTATAAAATATATACAGTGACCATTTCAATTAAATAACTTATTTAAAACATAAATTAAAAAAATAAATTTTTAATAATTTAAAATAGAAATTTTTAATTATTTGGGAAAAAATGTTATTTAAATATATTTCATCGATATACATTCAAAATTTGAGGATAAAGTTATTAGAGAATCATGATGTAAAAAAAAATTATCTATATGCAAATTTATTTTCCGGGAGGGGAGGAATTTTATTGATGGTGTGTAAAAAAAAACAGGCTATTATAAGTGCTTTATTATATTAAAAACATTTTCTTCCTTCTAGGTAGCCAATCTTGATGTATTATTGATACATTAAAAATTAATGATAGAGGTAATAATTTAGGTAATATATTTTATGCTATTAACGAGCTGATTTTTATAATTTTTGTTTATTGTTAAAAATATATAAAATATATTATCGACTATTTCGAATAGTTTAATTCATTCATACCCATCATTAGTTGGGGGGGGGGGGGGTATGATAAAGCCCTTTTAATTTTCATGGAGTCCGAGCCTATACAGACGGGTGGACAGACAGACAAGCAAATCTAAATCATCAACACCTTTCAACTTTGCTGAAAAGTTAAAAAAAAAAAAAAACTGTCAAATAAGAAGAAACGGGCTGATGATTACTTTTATCCGGAGTTTACTGTACTCTTTAATCGTTCGTATGCAAAATTGGAATTTGGACTGAAACTTTTGATAAAACCTGAACTTTTACCCCTTTCTCAGTGATGTTCTAAGCGCGCATGAATAACCCCATACGCAAAATATGAATTTAAAAAAAGAAAATGTATTCAAGAATCAAAGGTCTTCTTTTCCAACTGAACTCCCCTATTACGTATACTGATAATAATCCTTATAAGACAGATCTAGAGATAATAACGGATAAGCCTTTAACCCCCTAACCGTCGTATTATTTTCAAGAAAACGGTCATAAAAGTGCTTATTTCTTTTATTCCAGAAAATTGTATAAAACAAGTGCATATATAGTATATTTATTCATTTTAAGGTTTTGGACATTTTAAGCACTAGAGAAGAAAAAATAATTTTTAGTAAAAGCCAACATTCAGGGTCATTGTGAGTGAATGTGTGTTTTGTAGTAAGCAGGAAATCATTAAAAATATATGTTTTAAACACTAGAAAGTTTTATTAAACTTACTACGTAAAATAAATAAACATGTCTAAAATTTTCTTTGAACATAAATTAAAAAAAAAAGTAAGCTAAGATTGCATAATGCATATCACAAATACACGTGTGTTTGAGTACTGCTACCGTGTATTTAAAAATAAACTATCTCCGAATTAAGTTAAAAATACTCTGGTATTGTCATCTGTTGTGTAAAATTATATATTACAAAAAAATCCATGCATCAGAATTGGAATGCTCTTATCTTTCTGGCGCATTTTTTTGAACAGTATTACCCGGAAATTTGACGGGCACGAGAAATAGAGGGAGAAAGCTTAGCCCGTGATTTTGACGGGAGCGAAGATTAAGGGGTTAACTGTGTGTTCTGAAAAAATTATGCGATTTTGATACGTAAATACGAATAGATTAGTTATATCCTGCACTTCAAAATTTTTAGAATGTGTCTTTATAAGATGTGCTGTAATAAACGAGGAGCCTGTATCAGCTGTGAAATATTTTCAGATGGAATTCTTTAAAAATCGAAAATTGAGTAGAATGTGTCACTCTTCAACAATTTTTGATGTGCAATTCCAAGTTGAAGATTTTTTTTCAGAAAGTTTTATAACACAGCTTAGAAAGAACCTGAATTTTTTCGACCCCCTGGCTAAAATGAACTACTTTCGCCAGGGGGTCGAAAAAATTCAGGTTCTTTCTAAGCTCTGTTATAAAACTTTCTGAAAAAATTCTTCAACTTGGAATTGCACATCAAAAATTGTTGAGGAGTGACTCATTCTACTCAATTTTCGATTTTTCAGAATTTCATCTGAAAATATTTCACAACTGATACGGGTTCATCGTTTATTGCAGCACGGCTTATAAAGAGACATTCTAAGAATTTTGAAGGTTCCATGGAGTCCGATGGAATCCATACATCACATCCGTATGGTTCCATGGAGTCCAACATATGAAAATATGTTGAGAGCATTTGTGTGCATAGGACTCCATGGAACCATATGGAACCATATGGATGCATGGACCATATTAAAAAAGGTCCGATGATTTGTGTGCATAGACTATGAAAAGATTTAAGGATTAGATTTTGGTTAATTTCATTAGTTTCAAAGAAAAAGAAATAAACGAAAACTATGTACAAGAAATAGGAAATGCCACATAAAAAAATATTGAACACATACCTTAAAAAAATTTTTCAACATATAGCTATTCGGATGCTTAAATCCCTTACTTGTTATATAAGGTTGAAGTAAAAAATAAACTGTCGAACATTTCATGAGCACATGAACATTTGACAAACCTTTAGCATTTCAAAGGTGATAAAAAAAAACACTGAGATAAATGCGATTAAATATTTCATTCAGTTAAAAGCTATTGAAAACAGGTGTTGATAGAAACGACCCCATCTGGCGTTGCTATTGACATATGGCTTAGAAATTTTAGTTAGATATACTTTAAAGTACATAGACTATTTTAGAGTATAAATCTAAAAATCAATATTTTCATCAAATTTTCTTATTGTGGGGGTACTGACTCCCTAAATTACATTTTCCAGTTTCCACGATGTGCGAGGAAAATTGATTCAAAAGTTGTCATACACGATTTTGTTTCTACATCCTTTAAAATTTCAGCATTGTATTAAAATAAATAAATAAACTTTTATTTATCGTATTCCTCAAAATGTACTGCAACATGCAGTGTGTTCTAATCATTTAGTTCTTGTGGCTACATTTTGTTTCGTATTAAAAAAGGTCAGCGTATTGTTGCAAAAAAAAAAAAAAAATCTTCCTTTAATGTTTTATTTAATTATTGTACTACTTGAAAACCTCATTACCAATTTATTATAATATTAATATTCCCAGTTCCTTTACTTGGCAAAGAGACACAATTGAGTAAATACGAATACTTTTATTATGAAATAATTGGCAGAAATCATTTTTAAATTTTAAATATGAACTTTTATTTAAACATTAAAATAAACAACACAGTCCAAATATTTACTATAAAATTAATTAAATCTAATAATTTAAATTTTTAAGACTAAAACAGCATTGTCACCTTATATTAAAAGAATGTCGCACTCACCATATAAAGTCCAGCTCATCATGTTTTATACTTAGAAGGTCACTAATAGTACAAAATGCACCCTCTACTAAATCTACTGAACTAAGCTCAATTTTCCTTAACCCTTTGAGGCGCAACCCTTTCCCAATGCTGGAAAAAGGGCAGCCGGTGCCATCGCTCGACTTAACTACCAGCAAGATGGAGGACAATCGAAACGTTCATCGCGTGCCACAGATCTAGAGAACCTTTTCGGACGACAGCTGGCTGTGCCGGCACAGCGAGCTGTCGTCCAAAAAGGGTCTCTCGATCTGTGGCACGCGATGAACTTTTCGATCGTCCGCGTCCGCCATCTTGCTGGTCGTTAAGTCGAGCGATGGCAACGGCGGCTCTTTTTTCAGCATTGGGCAATCTATCCAGCTGTTCTCGTATTCTTCCATTTTTCAGCAGATGTCAGTGCTGTTAAAAATAATCCTGACCATTTTTTTTTACGGGAAATGACGTGCTAAAAAGTAAAGGATTTTCGTGGAGCTATGTCACCCGCAACAATTTTTATAGAAATCCAATCTATTCTTCGTGACTAGCAACAGTCAGAACGTCAGAGTTTGGTGTTTCCAGATCGGGAACACTGCGCGTTAAAGGGTTAAAAAATCTACCGTTTTCCTCTCTCGTTCTCAACTTAAATAACTTTTTTTTCCATGCATAAAACCCTTTCTACAAATCTCTTTCAACCTCTAAACTTCATCTCTACTCCAGTGGCTGGATTTACATTTAGGTCACCTCCCTCCAATTTTACTGGTCTAGAGCACTCCTTCTTACAAAAATATTATAACTTTAATCTCCACATTCGAGACTAAACACCCGCTAAGCGGCAGATGTTGTTTTCGTAAACAACATATTTTTGAAATCTGTAATCTGCAGCTTTCGCGTAAACTTTCTCACAGAAGAAACTGACCACTGATGCAAAAGATGTTGAGAGCATTTGCACATGAGCACACTTTCTTATTTCAAAACTCATAAAAAAAAAAATCTGCAGTCACTCCACTCGACTTTGCGAACACTTACGATTAAGATCATTACCAAGCATTTAAATCAATTTTAATCGATGAATCATTCAAACATATATACCAAACTGAAGCTCAATCGAATGCGCCGTTTAAACGCTAGTGCACTTACAAGAATTTCTCCCCATAGGCCATAATGTAAAAGAAATCTTTGTCGTAGCCCTGTAGAAAAACCAAAGTCCTATACACATCAAAATCAATACCGGTCTTACTATGTGATTTATTTTCACAACATATATACCCAATTTGAGCTCAATAAAATGTACCGTTTAAAAGCTAGCGCACCTTCAAGAATTTCCCCCCATAGGCCATAATGTAAAAGAAATCTTTGTCGTAGCCCTGTAGAAAAACTTTAAGTCCTATACACATGAAAATTAATACCGGTCTTGCGACGGTGGTTTATAACATATATACCGAATTTAAGCTCAATCGAATGCCCCGTTTAGGAGCTATCGTATTCACACACACACACACACACACACACACACACACACACACACACACATCTCATAAAAATAGCATAAATGAATTCAGAAGACCTCAACACGTGTCAATACACCAAAATTTCGAAGTCGAAATTTTTCATGATTGCAATACCTTCCTTGCATGGTACATGTTCAGAAAGTAAAAACTCGGAAAGTAAAAATATCGGTGCGTCCCACCTGCCTCATATTTTCATAAAATGGGTCCCCTTTTGCTCCAAAACCATTCTCGTCTCTTCTTTGGAGCCGAAGACTTTTACTGAGCGTATTCTAACTTTGAATACTGAAGAGGGCTGTGATTAAGGGGTGGAAAACGGAGCAACCGCCCAGGGCCGCTAAAAAACTGTGCAATTTAAGAACATCAATTAGTCAAATACTCTTCCTGACTTGGAACTGAAAGCTGCACATCAGTAGAGGAACCTGGGGAGACTTGACCATAAGGGAGGCTTGACCCACCCTTGAATTTCAGTATTTAAAAATATTTTAGCTTTCCCTCGCTAGATGGCAGCCAAAGCTACTGATGTAATCAGACACCCATCATAGTTTCATCCAGTCAGTTCATAGTGGAGTGGAAGTAAACAAGAAAGTTAGTTTTTCTGCCTAAAAAGTAAGTATTTTAAACACACTTTGTAAGAGTTTTTCAAAGAAAGTAATTGAATTAACTTTGAGCTAGTGGGATTTTATAAATACTGTCATATTAAGCTATTATTAAAGTGAAAAAGTTTATAGAAAGAATCAGGTTTCAAATCACCATGCACCATTCTTTACAAAATGGTGTGATGGGGAGGCTTGACCTACACTGTATGTAAGGGAGGGTTGACCACTGGATCACGGCTCCCTTAGTTAAATAGTTCTGAAAATATAGCAATACTGCTTTTCAAACATTGTCATAATTAAAATAATACCTAGATATGAATATAAATAATTTTATATGCTTACAATAGGATAGGTGGTTGACAACGATGTGAACAATCGACGAGATTACGACGATGTGAACAATCATGCACTTTTGTATATCCTGATAATGAAGACTCATCTGTAGTGTATTTAACAGACATGACTAAATAGCCATGTCCTATGTCATCTGGTGGTACTGAAAGAGTGATTATGAAAATTCAGTTTGATTTTGATTTTTCCCAATTTATTCCATTAAGATAAATGTAAAATTTAAACCAATATTGTTACATTGTGTGCATTTTAATGTGTGTTCAATTTAAATAAAATATATCTTAACATAAATAAGATGCAGGACTACTTACTTGGTTGTATGAACAGTGTTCTTTATTATTTTAAAATGTAGTTCAATATAATTACGCTCTAAATGTTCATAATGGTTGAAAATATGATCTTAAAATGTTTTTCAGAGTGTTCAATTATCATACTGAAGATTTTATTCTTAATGCTTATATAACTAATAAAAAAGATTTACTTTTATCTTATTTTAAAATTATACATTATTGCCTGGGCCAAGCCTCCCATACCATGGGTCAGAGCTCCCTTATAAAGGGAGCCTTGACCCACTTTCCAACGTTAAAAAAAATATTAAATTCAGTAAAGAAGAAATGCACAAATTATATTATCATAAATATATTCTTAATGCCAATAAATTTCCTTTAAATTGCACTATAATAGGATTATTTTGCTGCCAAAATAAAATTTACAAAAATGTTTTTCTGAAAATGTGGTCAAGGCACCCCAGGTTCCCCTAAGCACAACAGAATAAATGCAGAATTTGTAATTTCGTGTACAGCTTTTTTTTTTTTTCAAAGGGTTTAATGATTTAAAGTTTACAGCATGGTAAGTAGCTACATTATCGAAACCCACAGCCAGCTGTCGTCGGACTCTTTTTTGACGACAGCTGGCTGTTCTAGTTAACTCGAGCGACGGCAATGGCTGCCCTTTTTTCAGCATTGGGGAAGGGTTGCGCCTCAAAGGGTTAACAGATATTCCTTGACATGAATTATTACTTTCTTTTCTAATATTCTTTAAAACTTCCACACCTCTGTGCATTGTGTTCCACCTCAAAATGCCGCAATTTTTCTACATTTTTTATCCCAAGATGTTCTTTTTTTCCCCCTCTAGTACTAATTTCTTAGTTCTTTTTTTTTTTCTAGGATCTCTATGGATCTATCTATCTTCCCTTTTTGAACTTATCCACCTCATACACACTTCTTTTTTTTTGGTGATTATAATATTTCAAATTTCATCGTCTCACCAAAAGTGTTTACGCGGGGTTTTCCCTTTTATTTTTTGCCTCAATGCTTCATTTGCATCCTGGTGTAAAGATGATTTAACATGCTCAAATAAGTTCAGCTGCATCATCATAATTTCTTTTCCTCAAGTTTTTCATCCAATCTTAACTTGAAAAAAGTTTTAGTCTTTTTTTGGAATTCTTCCGTTCTCTAATTGGAATATCCAAGTATGGAAATGGGAACAATTTTTAGTTGCAACGATGTATCCATTGCCCGCTGGGTCTCAGTGGGACCACTCGGGGCCTTCGCAATTAGTAACGGGCCTGCGCGTGTATTTTGATGAGCCATCCAAAGAGGCCTACGGTTTGCTCGAGTGTTCACTATACATCAGGCATTTCTTGAGCTTCCCAGTGCTTTCAAACGTTATTTAATGTAGTTTTAAGTAGTAATTGTGTTACTAATTCAAGTATGAACTCATGATTAATTTGTTTGCTATGATACATATTGACATAAAGAAAATAGATGCATATAATTTGAAGGAAAAACAAAGTAGCGCTTACTCTCATGATTCACGATTGCTTATTTCAGTTTCACAAGTGGATATTTAATATACTTTAAAATAACTAAATACACAAATGAGAAAGACATTTTTATAATGAATATTTCATGAACGTAGTCGTATTTCCTACGTTATTTTAAATAATTCAACATTAATCTTTAACAAATGATGTATTAAAGCGCATTTCAGTGTTTTGGGGATATCTTGTGTATTGGAGAAAATTGATAAAATACGCTCTATAGCGCGATCCCCGAATTAATTATTCTTTAATAAAGACATTTCATGTAGTATATATTATTCTTTTGTCGCTTTCTCAATCGAACTTAGGAATTGAGCAAGCATAATGAACGCTTGTACAAAATATTAACTGCATTGGAAGTTTCTGTATAAACGGGCAAAAATCAATAATTTATAATTTACTGTATTTCTGCAGTGTACCAGATGTAAGTCTGAATCACATAATCAAGGCATATATAACTGATAAATAACATTTTCAACTGGCAAAATTAAATTGTCTAAATAGTATCACAACGTCATGCTTATTTACAAGAATAAAAACTACTCAAGTAATACGATTTCTGATTAAAATAATTTATTTATAAATAACACATGAGTAATTATTCACTAAACATCATTTACATACATATTTTTAGAATTTCTAAATACATTATAAGCGTTCACTTACCTTTACATTCAGAGCAAAATGTTCGAATTTTAGGATAAATTTTCATGAAAGAAAATGGCGCAAGATTCACAAAACGATTACCTACATCTAAAGTTCTTTAGTACGACAAAAGTATAAAAAATTTGTTTTAAAATAATAAAATAATATAACATTTATAATACTTAGAATAATAAAATAGAATACTGTAACTGGGGAAAACAGGCCTCAATGATAAACTCATTTTTAGCGATGGCAATTCATAAGCAGGCCCGTTGCTTAGCGATGGCCCCGGACCACTTCACGCCTCATTTCTAGTTAGTTCAACATTTTTTTTTTCTCAGTGTCGTATCCACTAGCACCCACACTTCAATTTGGCATATCAAACAGCAGGTGTCTAATTTGTTATCAGATACGCTTCCCTACCCTTCTCAGACTGGAATATGATTCCCTACCCTTCTCAGACAAGAATATGATACTGGACTGACCTTTTATATACACTGCTGGCCACCCAAATTGCAACACCAAGAAAAACAAGAGATATCACAACAAAATTTATTGTGTAGATAACATGTTGACCAAGTAACAAATGATTAAATTTACAGCATTCTATGAAGCGTGGTTCCTGCCAAAATCAGTACCCAGAGTAGCCGCCGTTGTTGGAGATCACAGCTGCCACACGCCTCGGCATTGATTCAAAGAGACTTTGAATGTGTTCTTGGGGTACAGCAGACCAAGCAGCTTCCACACGTTGCCAAAGTTGATCTGGTGTGACAGCTGGGGATGAACTCTGGGTCAGTCGTTGAGCAACCATGGACCACATGTTTTCTATCGGCGAAAGATCCGGAGAGCGCGCCGGCCAGGGAAGCAATTCAATCTGGTGATTGACGAAGAACCCTTGGACAATGCGTGCCACGTGTGGCCGTGCATTATCCTGCTGAAATATGGCTGTTGGCAAGCCCTGAAGGTAAGAAAGGACAACTGGCTCCAACACCTCGGAGATGTAGCGCTGGCTGGTTAAAGTACCGGCAATGCGTACTAGAGGAGTGCGAGAGAGATATCCGATACCGCCCCATACCATAATACCCGGTGCAGGACCAGTGTGACGGTGCATAATGCAGCTGTTCAGCATCCTCTCTCCACGGTGTCTCCAGACTCGAATCCGACCGTCGTGGTGTTGCATACAGAAGCGTGACTCGTCAGTAAAGAGAATTTCATTCCATTCTGTCGTCCACATCCTTCTTTCATCGCACCATTGGCGGCGGAGACGTCTGTGGTTCCGCGTCAGAGGTAGACAAAGCAACGGACGTCTTGCGGACAGACCATTCTGCTGTAAACGACGTCGAATGGTACGCGCAGACACTGGATGATGCGTTACAGACTGAATCTGCTGTGATATGGTTCGTGATGTGACTGAGCGGTCCGTCACTGCCATGCGTACAATCTGCCTGTCATCACGTGACGTGGTGCACTGAGGTCGATGCGGTCGATCACGTCTGTCCGTCGTACCCTCCTGCACCCAACGATCACATATCCGCATCACAGTTGTTTGGTTTCGTCCAATACGACGACCGATTTCCCTGAAAGATAACCCACAATCTCGGTATGCCACTATCCTTCCTCTGTCGAACTCGGATACTTGATCAAAAGATGATCGTTGTTTCCTACGAGGCATAATTTATCGTTTTTTTGAAAAAAAAGCAAGAAAAACACAATTGCTGTACTTGAAACCGTCGAAATCTCCAAGCCTTAAATAGCGCTTTGAGGTGGCGCCACAGGCGCGCTTGATGTGCGTCTGCGCTGAAATTCTAATCATTTGCATATCTCACCTCAGCTAATGCATGTTGTAAATTTCATATTATTTGCATGCTTCCTTCAGGGTGTTGCATTTACGATGGCCAGCAGTGTATATATGTCCAAATTCTGCTCAATCGAATGCACCGTTTAGACGCGAGAGCACTTTCAAGAACTTTCGTCCACTGTCCATGATGTAAAAGGAATCTTTTTCGTAGCCCTGTAAAATCTATAAATCCTATACGTTCCAAAATCAATACTGGTTTTGCGACGGTGGTCTATAGAATATATACCAAATTAGAGCTCAATCGAATGCATCGTTTTAACGCTAGCTCACTTTCAAGAATTTCCGTCCATAGACCATAATATAGAAGAAATATTTTTCGTAGCCATGTAAAAAAGTGTATGCGTGTAATCTTTAGGCGCGGTTGAAGTAAAACTTCTTTGACGTTTACGACACATATCACTGAAATGATTAAACTTAAAATAAATATCATATTATAATTTAATTATATTTATCATTCATGTACTTTACAAAGATTATATAAATGTTATATTCATATTATTCATTGGAAATAGGTACTTGAATGTCATCATAATTTTTTATGTATGAAATTACAGGTTTGTGGTAACTATAATGTGAAACATAAATTTTACTCTCTAAATTTGCTAATTTTCTTGAAAATACAGCCTCTATCGTAGTACCGAAACGCCTTGTTGATTGAAGTCGAGAAGTATTCATAGTTCCGACTGATCGAATTTCGCGCGTTTCGTTTAAGCGTGTACTGCTACTGACTATAATTAAGTAAACTTGATTCATTAATTAAGACTTTCCCCAGTACCACAACTAGTCAAAAAACGTTCAAATTACGTTGGAAACACGTTTTTTGACGTTAAAAAACGTGTTTTAAACTTCTTTTGGACTAATTGTGCTACTAGGGTTAAAGTAATATGTTTCCATAATGTAAGAGTCCATAATGTAGCTACTTAATAGTCCATAATGTAGGTGCCGCACAGCCAGCTGTCGTTGAAAAAAGGGTCTCTAGATCTGTGGCACACGATGAACGTTTCGATCGTCCGCCATCTTGCAGGAAGTTAAGTCGGGCGATGGCAACGGCTGCCCTTTTTTCAGCATTGGGCCATCTATCCAGCTGTTCTCGTCTTCTTCCATTTTTCAGCAGATGTCAGTGCTGCTAAAAATAACCGTGACCATTTTTTTTTTACGGGAAATGACGTGCTAAAAAGTAAAGGATTCTCGTGGAGCTATGTCACCCGCAACTATTTTTATAAAAATCGAATCTATTATTCGTGACTGGTAACAGTCAAAAAGTCAGAGTTTGGTGTACCCAGAGCGGGAACACTGCGCGTTAAAGGGTTAAGGTGGAACACAATGCACAGAGGCATGGAAGTTTTTAAAGAATATTAGAAAAGAAAGTAATAATTCATGTCAAAGAATATCTGTTAAGAAATGGGAAGAATATTACAAAACTTTGCTTACGGAAACTTAAAAAACGAATTCCAAATGAATAATACAGATATTGATTTCGTAGAACAACCTATTCTGATGGAACTTGAGAGAGTTAAAACAACAACAAAAAACTTAAAAAATCTGGAGTGACTCCACTCGACTTTCCGAACACTTACGATTAAGATCATTACCAAGCACTTAAATAAATTTTAATCGATGAATAATTCCAACATATATACCAAATTTAAACTCAATCAAATGCACCGTTTAAACGCTTGCGCACTTTCAAGAATTTCTCCCCATATGCCATTATGCCATAACATAAAAGAAAGTTTTGTCGTAGCCCTGTAGGAGAACTATAAGTCCTATACACACCAAAATCAATACCGGTCTTAGGATGGTGGTTTATAACATGTATACCGAATTTGAGCTCAATCGAATGTTTCGTTTAAACGCTAGCGCACTTTCAAGAAATTCCCCCCATAGGCCATAATGTAAAAGAAATCTTTGTCGTAGCCCTGTAGAAAAACTATAAGTGCTATACACACCAAAATCAATACCGGTCTTGCGACGGTGGTTTATGCCATATATATCCAATTTGAGCTCAATCGAATGCTCCGTCCAGGAGCTATCGTGTTCACTCACATACACACAAACACACATACACACACACACACACATACACGCACACACACATACACACATACATACATACATCTCGTAAAAATAGCATAAATGGATTCAGAAGCCCCCAAAACGTGTAAAAACACCAAAATCTCGAAGTCGAATTTTTTTCATGATTACAATACTTTCCTTACATGGTACATGTTCGGAAAGTAAAAACCGTAGAGCAAGGGGTCCCAGTGGAATACTGGGAAAACAGATCAAAAATTAAACCAACAAAATGTTCATATTAATTAAACACAACTGTTCGAAAGATACTTGAATGGAGAAGAAACACCAGACGAATGGCGAATTGGATATTCACATCAATTTATAAGAAAGGAGATCGACAAAATTGTGAAAATTACCCAGGCATTACAGTAACAGCGACACTTAGTCGAAGTCTATTACTTTAATGCCTCGACTAAATGTTTATAGACGGATTTTAAAGGAGCTTAGTGAAGACTTAATGAAGAAGAGATCAGAATGAAAGAAAGCGAGGAACAGAGTCAATTTAGAGCAAGAGGATCATGTACGAGAAAGAAATGGAAAAGTGGGCAATCAAATTCATGTTTATTGATCTTTACGAAGGCATGCGATAATGTTCCATCCAATCACAAAATTGTGGAATGTACTAAATGGAATAAAAATTAATCAAAATATCATTAGAGCAGTTCAAGAGCTTTACAGGCAATCAAAAACAAAGATTAAAGTAGGCCGAAGATTATCAAAAGATTTTATGGTGGACTCAGACGGAGATGTTGCATTTCCCCCAAGACCATAAGGTCTTCCAGGGGGTCCGGTCCCCCCCCCCTTAAAGTTAAAATTTTGTTAATAAAACAATAATGATGAAGCCTTTTTGTTAAAAATTTTGCCCTTCTCACCGTTCTGCCCCCCTCCTAAATTTTTGGACCCTCACCGAAATTTTTTTCTGGGTACCAAGCCAAATAACCGCGACTTCAACATGACGTAAATATCAATTGCGACTGCTAATTTTGTCACGCTAATGACTAACTTTTTTTACTCTCGAAAATAAAATGGAGCTGAAAGTAAGTTTTTCCAGATTACATATGTAATGTAATTAAAAAAAAAAAAAAGACTTTTTTTTGTAGTTTAGTGTAGCAACGTTGATTATCCGATTTAACCCTCTAACGGGCAGTGTTCCCGCTCTGGGAACACCAAAGTCCTACGTTTTGACCGTTGCCAGTCACGAAGAATAGATTTGATTTCTATACAAATAATTGCGGGTGACATAGCTCCACGAGAATCCTTTACTTTTTAGCACGTTATTTCCCGTAAAAAAAATTGTCACGATTATTTTTAACAGCACTGACATCTGTTGAAAAATGGAAGAATGCGAGAACAGCTGGATAGATGGCCCAATGCTGGAAAAAGGCCAGTCGTTGCCATCGCTCGACTTAACTACCAGCAAGATGGGGGACGATCGAAACGTTCATCGCGTGCCACAGATGTAGAGACCCTTTTTTGACGACAGCTGGCTGTGCCCAACGTTTCGATCGTCCGCCATCTTGCTGGTAGTTAAGTCGAGCGATGGCAACGACTGTCCTTTTTTTCAGCATTGGGAAAGGGTTGCGCCTCAAAGGGTTAAGGCTCTTGCACAACTGTCTAACGCCATAAAGTAATTAAAAAATTTTGTAAAAAACACACATAAGAAGTAATAGGTAAGAGGATACGCACGTTTCGTTCAAAAATTGTTTTGAACTTCATCAGTCCAAGCCCTTCGTGATGAAGTTCAAAACAATTTTTGAACGAAACGTGCGTATCCTCTTACCTATTACTTCTTATGTGGTTTTTTTACAAAGTTTTTTAA
This sequence comes from Cheiracanthium punctorium, assembly GCA_038373885.1. Classification (NCBI taxonomy): domain Eukaryota; kingdom Metazoa; phylum Arthropoda; class Arachnida; order Araneae; family Cheiracanthiidae; genus Cheiracanthium; species Cheiracanthium punctorium. Next base: position 251,789 of record JAWZYV010006042.1, on the reverse strand, counting down.
TTACTTTATCGTTTAACACCAGTATTTTGAGTGATTTTTCAGTTGTCTAACGCCATCTTAAAATCTGGTGAACGCATTCTTCAATAGCCATTGTTTCTCGATACACTGAAATATTTTTTTTATGGTGACTCTTTTTAACACATGTGGATAGATTTTCTTTTTCTTTCGCACGGCACCGTTTTTTTTTTTTAAATTTCTCTCACATAGTCTCCATTTACGCCAAGTGTCGTAAGAGGAGTTATTGTTCTTTGCGAGGAGCGGCTTTCCTTTCATCTAGTTTCTTTAATTTCCATGTCAAAGGAGAAAAAAATATTTTTGAATGTCTTTTTTTTTTCTCTTTCGAAAAGTCGCGATGAAATTTCAAGCAGCGACAGAAATCCTTTACGCAAGCGGGTTAAAACGATAATGAAAGTGCTTTCGCCACCTGTGGCTTATGTTGCATTCATTTATTCAGGGCCACACACCATGGCTGAGTGGATAAACACGTGGTAGATGGATGAAATGTGAAGGTGCAGGGTTCTGGCGTACCGCGCGGCTGTCGATCTAACGGTCTGGTGTTTTGGGTGGTTCTCTGCAGATGTAGCGTAGTTAGAACTTCTTAACCCTTTGAGGCGCAACCCTTTCCCATTGCTGAAAAAAGGGCAGCCGTTACCATCGCTCGACTTAACTACCAGCAAGATGGCGGACGATCGAAACGCTCATCGCGTGCCACAGATCTAGAGACCCTTTTTTTGACGACAGCTGGCTGTGCCGGCACAGCACTTTTATGACGCAGCTGGCTGTGCCCGCGCACAGCCAGCTGCGTCATAAAAGGGTCTCTAGATCTGTGGCACGCGATGAACGTTTCGATCGTCCGCCATCTTGCTGGTAGTTAAGTCGAGCGATGTCAACGGCTGCCGTTTTTTTCAGCACTGGGCAATCTAATCCAGCTGTTCTCGCATTCTTCCATTTTTCAGCAGATGTCAGTGCTGTTAAAAATAATCGTGACAATTTTTTACGGGAAATGACGTGCTAAAAAGTAAAGGATTCACGAGGAGCTTTGTCACCCGCAACTATTTTTATAGAATTCGAATCAATTCTCCGTGACTGGAACCAGTCAAAACGTTAGAGTTTGGTGTTCCTAGAGCGGGAACACTGCGCGTTAAAGGGTTAAAAAGTCCTCCACTGAAGGCAACTTCCCCTCCACCCATAGATACACGGAGAAAAAAAAAAATCTAGATCGAATAGATGACTGTTTTCTGTGTCCTAAAACTGGAAGAATGTCGTAGAATTATGCGCGTAGGTGATACACACAACTGGTTTAGACGAAAGGGTCAAGAATTTCTAGACCGTAGCATTTTGGCTAGTCACAGCAGAATGACTAGTTTGCGTAACGATGAATGATCGTTCGATACACTCATGCACTAAATGACCGTTTATGAGTCTAGCGTACGCAACGATTTAAAGATATCTTCATCTGGTTACAAGCGCCAGCTTATAGGGAAGAGATCTAAAAAATGAATAAGTGGGTTCAGAAGTGTCTCGTTCTATGATCTAGTATTTATAGGGAGTGACATACTCATAAATTCTAATTTTACCAATTGTTTTCCAGGTGTCAGTGGCATATTTTTTTTCAGTGTAGAAATTATATTAATAGTTTTTATTAGGTTGAAACGAAAGTTTCCCGCCACCGCAAACATCGTCAGAACACAGTTCTCGTTGGCGTATTGGCTCATATTTTGTCAAACGATTTTTGGCATTTGAAAGAAAGAAGCTTACTTTATAACAGTGTGCTGTGAAATCTCTGAAAAATATAGTTATCATTAAGTACAAGGTGTCTCCAAATGGAACTATAGCTCTAGAGGATTAGAACCATCATTAACTTCCAGTTGTGTTGCAAAAAGTCAGGTACATAATATCAACAAATTACGAGTACAACTTTAAGTACTATTGTTGTAACATGTGACACTGTGCAGGTTTGGTACCGAAAGTTCAAAATCAGTTATCTAAGGAGTTAGAAGTTAGTTTTTCAGGCAGATATGGCGGAAAACTTTCGTTACAACCTGATAATATAAAAGTTAGACAAGAAAGGTAAACGCACAGATTATAAAACACTCTCTGGCGCAGTCTTATTTGAAGTAGAGAGTATTTCATTTTAAAAGTAATTTTGCGAAAGGCTAATTTCGTTTTAAAAGTGAAACAAGAAAGATAAATCATGTCAAACACGTCGATTATAAAACACTTTTCAACTCAACACCCTTAATTTAGCGATGTACTGTCATCCAATTAGGCAAGATTTTGCTCTGTAACAATTGTGGTTGAACCACTCGAAGATAAAACTTTTACTGTCATTAATCCAAACAGATTACAAAGTCATTATCTAAAAACGTAATAAAATCTGCACCGTTTGCACGCTCCACTTGAAAATTTTCATAATTTGGTATAAAAATATAGAAAACAATCTGCGTTACTTTAAAAAATCTGAAAATCCACCCGTTCCCTCATTTTCAGCTCTATTTTGTTTTCGAGATTAAAAAAAAATTTAATCATTGGCGTGATAAAATTAGCAGTCGCAACTGATACTTACGTCATGTTGAAGTCAGGGTTATTTGGCTTTGAAGGAAAAATTGCGATTCCAGTTCGTTTAAAAGAGTTTTTCCAGATTACATAGCTTATATTTTTTCAGAAATAAAATGATTTCCTCTGCATGAAGCTTTGATATAAGAGGGACTGTTCCCAGCGAAACGAAATTGTTCGAATGCGAAAAGTTTCCGCGCGTTCCCAGAAGATCGTGAAATTCGATTTGGGTATATATAATAAAAATTGAATTTGAAGTTAATTATTTTTAGGTGGACGAAAATTAAATATATTGAGTGTAGTCATATTTTTGTCAAATGTTTCTTCTAACGCCCATTATAATTGCCTCCACAACGGGCTTTATTTTCTAGTCGTTCATATACTTCTATGGAATTGTGCTTGAAATGATTGAATATCGCTGAACTGCTATCGGCCGTAATGTACTGGAATTCTTTTGAATGCTCCTGTAGAAGAACTTCAAATGATACGGACACCATGTTTGGTGTGTAAAAGCAATGACTGACCAGCCAACCCACTGACTTCAGAATGCGGCGGATGATTACAGCAAATTGGTTAAAACTGGGTGCAAGACAAAAATGCACGGTAAAAAAAGGGGGAAAAAAAAAGAACGACCCATCTCAAGTGAAATAATGTTTCTATATGCTTTTCTAGATCCCTCCCCTCCAAAAAAAAAAAAAAAAAAAAGGAAACCATTTTTGGATCCGCCACTGGATTTCGGTAACCCAAAACTACGCCACTGTCCAGACTGGTCGGTCCATTCACGTGCAGCTAGCTATATTATCCTTTTTTTCCTTAAAAAAAATACCGGACCATTAATGAATCACGTGCTAGTTCGAGAGAGGGCTGTGCCAGTTTCTCGATACAGTTTGACGTCAGAGGCACGTGATCCAATACTAGGAGGGAGGGACAGCGTCAGCGAGTGTGGGTATTAATACATTTTAATGGGCCGAGTTTAAATATAGGTATCGGAAAAGTAACATATAGTCAGGAGAAGAGTCGATTTATTATTACTTTTTTTTTTCTTTTTCGATTTTTCGCAGGTAGTTTACTGAAACGTTCTTCTAAAAAAAATAAAAGGAGGAACGTTTAATTAAAAAAAAAATATTGTTTTCCTCAAGGCAAGATTAAATTAGCTGCACGTAGTGTAGACAGTTGACGGTAATAGCTACATGCCTTTTTTTAGATGGAAAGAAAAAGTTGGGGGGGGGGGGGAGGGGAACGATTATATAGCCAGTCACGTGAGATCCCCCTTAATGTGATAACTGTTTATGACGTACTCACGCGTTCTTTTCGTTCCCAAGTGTTCGAAAATATGTATGGTGGTTTTAGTTTGATCACGTGATGTCCATATTTTGTATGCCAGCATTCCAGAAAATTTTTGTGTGGACGGAGGGGGGGGGGATATCTGGCCACGGTGAGGTGGCTGAAGGATGGGATGACAAAAAAAAAAAAAAAAAAAAAGAAAGACTCAAGCCCGGAAGCAACGACTACCCCGGAAAAGGAATTGGCTGCCGTTACTACGTCATTGCGACGATCGGAGTGATTATATTAACTATTTGTTGAGCAGTAAGAAGTGCGAACGTCAATAGCACCGTGTCCGAAATTGTTGTATACCCCGAAGGGGTTGTGGGGACTAAAACCCCCTCTTCTAAAGAGGGAGAAATACAAGTGAAACATGCTTAAAAATTCAGAGCTGCCATTAAATTTAGGAGCTAAAATATTTTATTTTAAAAGTCGTTTTCAAGTAATTTCGAATATATCTTAAAAAAAAAAAAAAAAAAAAAAAAAAAAAAAAAAAAAAAAAAAAAAAATTCACTTTTAAGTAAATACAGGATGTCCGAAATTAAATGACCCTGTTATAAAGTTGTCTACAAATGAAACTATTGTTGAGGTTAAATTTTGTGCACGACATAATGATGGTATGGGAATATGTTTGTGCGAATAAAAAAAAATTAGTTCAAATGTTCGCCACCAGGGGCTGTTTTTTTAATGAATTACACATTTAGCATACATTTATAATAGTTCACGAATACTATTACAACAAAGCATGTTCAAAATGACGGTCATCATTGTCAGCTACCATCTGGAAGATCGTAAGAGATCATGTCCCACAGCTGACCGCAGCGTGTTCGGGGGGAAATGTTACGACGTCTTATCAAATGCTGACTTTAAGATCAGGCACTCTTGGATTATCACGACTTACCATATCTTTCAAACTCTCCCGAAGCCGAAAAGTCGCATGGATTCGGATCTAGAGACCGGGGAGGCCATGGATCAGGAAAGACGCCCCCTGGTGGCGAATACTTGAACTAATTCTCAAATTCCCATGCCTTCATTATGTACCCCACAAAATTTCATGAATTTCTCAAGAATAGTTTCGCCTGAAGCTAACTTTGAAGTAGGGTCGTTCGGATCTGGGGGACTGGGAGGCCATGGATCAGGAAAGACGCCCCCTGGTGGCGAATATTTGAACTATTTTTTTTTTTTTTTTAATTATTCACTCAAATTCCCATACCTTCATTATGTCCTCCACAAAATTTCCCAAATTTCTCGGGAATAGTTTCGTCTGTAGCCAACTTTAAAATAGGGTCGTTTAAGGGGACAGCCTACTTTTAAGAATGGGAAAATGTATAAATTTTAGTTCAACTTTCATAATTAAAAAAAAAAATAATGAATGCATGCAGAAACACAATTTTTTTTCAGTTAACTACTTATGACATTACTCTATTGATTAAAAATATTATTTTAGTTTATTATAAAGGTGATAATTTTAAAAATATTATTTTACCACACTATATTGGAAAAAAAAATTCAAGGGTACTTTCCGACTTCGCGCAAGATATCTCAATTAGAATTCCTTTGAACCGCATAATTTTTTTCTGAATTAAACAAGACATTCAAATTAACAATCTGAACTAAAATGGTTTACTTATTTTCATAATTTAAATTTAAATAAATCATTTAATCTGAATTTAAATTACCATAAAAATTTTGATAGTTTTACAATCATAACTTTTTTTCTATGAAACACAACCATTTCATTTTAGTTCATTTTGTTCATTATATTAGAATAAATGCCTGAGAAAAATTTCAAGTTGATATCTTAAATAGTTTTTAAAATATCATGCGCGCAAACTTGAAAAACAGTGTTTTGAGAAAACGCCAATTAAAGTTCAAATTGTTGTTTTGGAACATAAATTTTAATTTTTAAATGTTAAAAATATTTTCTAATGAAACATTTACTATTTAAGAATAATTTTACGGAGTACTTAATATGATTAACCCAAAATATGTTTTAATATGGCTTAAGAAACATCAGTCTAAAGAAAAGCTCGACAATTGTAAATATGAAAATATATGTACATACCTTAACAAAAGATACATTTTTAGGATATAAAGGCATTAATATTGGTAAAGTACATGTTTTGAAGTTATTTTAATAATTATATCCATATATATATATATATATTTATTTTTACTTTGCAACATAAAAATTTGATTTTATTTCACTTTATGAAATTTCGATTTAAAATTTTCCGCTTTCATGCACAATGCCTTCGTTTTCTTTTATTGCCTCAAACTGAGAACTGATGAGCATTTTTCTGGCTCTTCGAGTTTCTAAATTAAATTCTGTACATTTCTATTCTCCCTCTTTTATGCTTTGAGTGTCAACCTTAGTTGCAGCTTCTACAGCATGCTGCCCAACTTGCGTTTACATTTTCCTTTTTATCTCAACAAATAAATGTCTTACAGAAAAATGGTTGGTATCAATCTTTTTAGAATACAGTAAGCTATTTAATGAGATAAAAATCTCAAAATCGATTTTTTGGGCATTTTAAAAGTAGGCTGTCCCCGTAATTTCGGACAACCGGCACTTACAGTTTTTTAATGCCCAGGCGAACTCTGTTGGAATGTCACCGAAGAGACAAGAATTAGAACCACATTGCAATGTGGGTGTCGAAAATGCCGTTTTCACTTACTTGTTGATAATCACATGAAGTGTTCGTCTAATTTCTTAACCAAGTTTCGTAAACAATAGCCTCGTCTCAAAAATTTCATCCATGAAGAGAAATAGAATTTATAAATTTATGAATTTTAGTCACCTGTTTTCTGAGAAAAATACGTTAGTATTTGTCAAATAATAGTCAGAAAATTCACTATTATTTCAGCACTTTATTCCAATGTGATTATAAACAGCTGCATGAAGACGACGTTTCAGACCCCACATTGCTGTGTGATTCTTATTCCTTATTATGTGTCTTCTCTTCTATTAAGTTTTGGAGCAATAGTTATGCATCTCCCTGTATATATGTATATATAACATGTAATTAAATATCCTCTCAAAATTCAATTAGCCTCCTTCAAAATTCTGTAAAGTAGTAGCAACTTTTATTTTCAAACAAAGGATTTGCCTCGGGATCTAAATTTAATAAAAACGCAATTGATATATCTCCCCTCTTTCGCACGGTCCTATAGCTCCATACCTTGAAAGAATTCCCTGGGGCTATGAAACCCGTACATTTTAATAGCCAATAATTGCACCTTTTTTTTTGCAACATGTGATTACTGTATAAACCATGTGACCTGCCCTAATATAAGCTGAAACAGTGCTCAGAGAGAGCAGCTTTTTCGTGACCTCTGTTGCCATGTCAATTTTGGCGAGAGTTAATAAAAATATGCTCTGCACCAAATGCGTGGTTAACCCTTTGAAGCGTAACCCTTTCCTTGTTACAACCCTGTGCGGCACAGCCAGCTGTCGTCAAAAAAGGGCCTCTGGATCTGCAACAAGCGATGAACGTTTCGATCATCCGCCATCTTGCTGGTAGTTAAGTCGAGCAATGGCAACGGCTGCCCTTTTTTCAGCATTGGGCAATCTGTCCAGCTGTTCTCGCTTTCTTCCATTTTTCAGCAGATGTCAGTGCTATTAAAAATAATCGTGGCAATTTTTTAACGGGAAATAACGTGCTAAAAAGTAAAGGATTCTCGTGGAGCTAGGTCACCCGCAACTATTTTTATAGAAATCAAATCCATTCTTCGTGACTGCCAACAGTCGAAGCGTCAGAGTTTGGTGTTCCCAGAGCTGGAACACTGCGCGTTAAAGGGTTAATACTATACAGAAAGGTATTTTGTAGAGATGAGTTCGGGCTCATTTTTCTAAGCCCGAGCCCGCCCGAGCCCGAAGACTTTTAATCCGAGCCCGCCCGAGCCCGAGCAGTATTATTAAAGTTGGAGCCCGAGCCCCGCCCGAGCCCGAAATTTCAGCTAAAGACAAATAAAATTAACTACTTCATTAAGAGGATACAATAAATTTTGGAGCTTCACACACCTTCTAGTCCCCCGTGCCGCTATTTTTTTTAAATAAGTACGTCTATTTATCCCATGAATCACTTTTTAAAATCGGTTTCAAGGAGTATGTTCAACAAAGGAGAAATTTTTCACGAGCCCGAGCCCGCCCGCAATCGTGAATTACAGAGCCCGAGCCCGAGTCGGGCCCGGGCTCGGGCTCGGGCTTTCGGGCTCGGGCTGAGCCCGTCTCATCTCTAGTATTTTGGCACCTCTCTAGAGAGGCCAACTGGTGCGGTCGCATCGTTCGCTCCACACAAGGACCGGTTCTGCCTTGGTCAGCAATAAAACGAGTCCAATGTTGCTGCCAGTGGTTGAAAGAGCTAACTTTGTGAGATGCCACGAAGCCCTCTAGTCGCAGCTCTCTGGATATCTTGGAATGTGTCAAAATGGTATTCTTTCCTGTCCATCTGTTCATACGATGACGTGAAAACAGAACAAAACAAAACATTGAATGTCACAGGGCACCAGGTCAGGACTGCATGGTGGATGGTAAAGTCCACAAATTTGTTCTCCGGTTAGGTAATCAATAACAACAACGCCAAGTAGGGCCGAGCGTCATGAAGGTTCCTGCTGGTAGAGATATTTTGGGGGGACTCGGTTTACAATGTTTTTTAAAGATCTTTAGCTATCCTTCGCAAGGTTCGTTTTCAAGGTTTTGTCGGTCGTTTCTAAACGCAGTGCGTCATTTGTAGACTTGCATTGCGATTGTGACAAATCATCATACTTGTAAATCCCCTTTAACATTTCCAAGATTTTACTGTCACTTTTACGAAGTTTAATGCAAATGTTTATTGAATAGCATTCTTCAGTAGATCACTGCATCTTAAGCGTAACGAGCCATGCTCACAACCACTCACTGTTAGGCCAAGGGGTATGCGCAGTGAATTTACCAACAGTTGGAATCAGAGAGCAAATATAAGGGATAGAGAAAGCTTTGGTAATCCTAACTTGAGACACTTGTCCCAGCAGCTGACTTGAGACGAGATCTCACGCGCATAATTCTTGTGCATATATTTCGCTTTAAGCCGATATCACACCTTCCTGATCTTCAATTCAAGCAACATTTTCGTTTGACTGTTTTCTGCAACAGTTGGGTGAAAAGCCTCGTGTGATATGTATGTTCAACATTCGCAACTTTTCCCAGCCGGTACGAGAAAAACACTGAGCATTTCATACAACTTGTTCACCTTCTTCCACAGACAAATCACAGTCAAGCAAATGGAGAGTGCGGCGACATCACAGATTTGCCCATTCCCTTTTCCAGTCAAACCAGTTGAGTGGAATAGTCGAACAAGTTGGACGAAATACTTGATTGAATTGAAGATTGAACGTAGGAAAAAGGTGTGATAGGGGCTTTAGTTTCCTTTAAGCAATTGTGGACAGCGCGTTTATTTCCGTTTTCATGGTTATATTTCTAGAAAAAAAAAATGATACATACATAGCAGCTCTGCAAATTGTTACAATTCATGTTTTGTGAAAGGTTCTGAAATAGCATAACAGAAGAATAGTTTTTTTTTTCATATTTTTAGAACACATTTTTTAAAAATTAAATATATTTCAATGTATCCACATCCACTAAGCCTTGGCGATATTTCTTTTATACCAAGAGGCTTTTTAATGCGTATGTTAACAGTCAATTTTGTTTCTAGTTTACACTTACTACTCACCAAATGTGGCGATAAAACACAAGTCTAGCCCCTCTGCGCATTTCCGTGCCACAAGTCACACGGTTCATTCTTGCCTCACGTTTCCAACGGGTTTTGGATGGCGATGCGCTCGCTCTAGCATATTTTCTCTCTGGTTGGAACACTTCCCAAGACATTCCAATCCACAAATTCCGAGCCACCAATTTTCCTTGGTGATGTGCTAGAAATGCTCAGGAAAATTCTTCTCATTACATTTGGGACCAATCTCATATTTATGACGCTGTAACTGAGCGACGTTATAACTGGGCTTCTGCTCTACGGGCTCGTGATGCAGAATATTTTGATGTCACTTTGAACGGGATCAGTCATCTTCATCAGTTCTTTAAGCTCCCCCTGTTTTGTTCATGTCAAAACCATACACTGGAAAATTAAAATCTTGTTTTAGAATCCCACTTCTGACACCAGCGTTGCAGAAAACACTGATCAGTTTTCGAGTTCTTAGCTTTAAAAGTCCAATGCATATGGAAAGTGCTAAATTGAGAATAATGTAATTTCAAGATTTTGGGGGCCCGCATTCTTATTTTTTCCCAATAATATTGCCGGATGCAATGTAGATTGGCGTCTTTTGTTGTAATATTTTGAAGCAATAAATGTTAAGTAGGTGACATACAGAGTTTTTTAAAAACGTAATTCGTCCCATTAGAGCCTTGGAGGGTCTCACTTAGGCTTGCTAACATTTATACACGGATTTCCGGGACTTTCGCGATTAAAATTCGGGACGTGGCTGAAAAAGCGGGATCCAGCTTATTTATTACGGGAAGGCGAGAAACACAATTAAAACCAGGTTTAATTTTTACACTTTAAATAGTTTAATTGAGTATTATGCTAACTACTTTGCCATTATAATACATAAAACATAGTTAACAAAAGTTAAAACAATCAGCAAACTATGGAAAATTAACATAAATTATTCGAGTCTTCTATCTCTCTTTTGAGCAAATAGTCCTATCATTTGCAATTAAATTAAATAAAATTTTTTATTTCCTTTCACAAACAAAAACAAAACATTTTTACTTTGTTATTTAAAATACAATTAAAACAACCCATAAATAGGTATCGATAGTACACCTTTATAAAAGAAACGTAAAGTCTTAAATCACATCTTTTAATAAGATCATAATTATTTATTTGGAAAAAAATTAAGATATATTAAACCACTTTTACTGAAATCATCATAATACTTTTTTAGTAAAGAAACTTAAGTTATACTTACTTCCTAAAGAAACTTAATGCCTAGAATCTCTTCAGAGATCATCATAATTTATGAAATTATTAAATTACTTATTTTACTAGAAAAACGGGACTGACAACCATGGGCTCCGGCAGAATATTTTCCAGGGGGGGGCAAATACTACTCCAGGGGGGGCAAAGAGTACTTTAACATATGGTTACCATGTTGGAAAGAGCAAAAAAAGCCAGGGAAAACACTGCATACAAAAATCCAGGGGGGCATTGCCCCCCTTGCCCTATGCTGCCGGCGCCCATGCTGACAACCCCAGTTCCAGTAGACCGCAGAATTGTAGGCTAATGGGACAAAATTTCATTCCACAAATCAAAAATAATTCTCTTGTAAGAAATAAACATAAAACTCTTTATAACAGAAAACTATTGGAATTAACTGTCTGGAAAATAAAGAAATTTTGTGAGCTGCACTTTTTGTGAAAAAAAAGGGGGGGGGACAGTATCCCAGCTTTCAGCCTCCTCCACGTACAGAAATACATGTACAAGTTGAGATGTTAAAGTATCAATTTGTCAAAGTAAATCCAGGCATTGTCAAAAAATTGATTTTCCCATCGAAATCTTAAAACCAAAATTTTTTGCGATAAAAACACTCCTTTTTGCTCGCATGAAAAAAAAAATAAAAATAAAAATTAAACACTTTCAAATTTTAAATACGTCCTAAGTGCTATATATTAAAAGTTCATCATAATCCATGAGTCATCACTATTTTTCTTTCTTATACCATTAAGCTGGAAAGTGTATCATTATTCATGAGTGTGCGGTATTTTTCTTTCTTGTTCCATGAAATACTCGACCAGTGGTCGAGCATCTAGCGCTCTCAACTGGGAGACTGAAGGTGCCTAGTTCAAACCCAGGCTCAATCCGTCGAACTAGCTGTTCGGAGTTTTCCGTGTTTTTCTACGAAACTTTGCGTAAATACTGGATAGGATCCCGTAGTTTCGGATAGGATCCTGTACATATCCCCTTTCTTGAACTGGATCCTTCGTGCAGATAATCGGCGTTATTCCCAAAATCAAATCAATGCATAAAACACTTCTTTGAAATCGAAATCTATATTAAAATCGCCCACTTAAACTATTTTACAATCAATTGAATTTACATATTTAGGCATATTCTACTTCTCCTTTTTAATAAACTGTAGCGTTTGTCTGTTCCTCGCCAAACAGGAAGATATCGCTAAGCTGCGTTCAGTTTTGGGTATTTATTTTTTTTTTGTCGCCAAACTTGGCAATAAATCATCAAAAATTGAAAACCTTGGCGACTTTGAACATTTTATCCTCCCCCCCACCCATCTCCGCGCAATCTGCTAACATTATTGGAAAATGCAACGTAGCAAATCAGCCACACAAAATTATGGCAGAAAAAGCCGGAGTGAACAAAATGCAGTGGCGGCTCGTGGGATACAGCAAGTACAGCCGGGCTGCACTCGAAATTATCAGCACATACTTTAAAATAATTTATTCTACTAATTTTCCTAAATTCAGATTAGAATTGTGGAATTCCTACGGTAAATTAAAAAAATCTCCGAAAAAAACCAAACAAAAAAAAACGTATTGTGGCCGGATCGCTCATTCAGAAAAAAAGCACTTTAATCTTCCCGCAATTCAATTGGGAAAATCTTTGGTTCAGATCAGAGCGCTGAAAAGAAAATTGGCAGCACCGTTGCCATGACAACGACTACGTCAGCAGCCTCTCCGGCATAGGGAGTATGCAGCTGATACAGCCGATGGAAGATTTTCTAACGGCGGCTGAACTTGAGAACTCGACTAACTGATTCGCTCGGACGAGAAGTGAGGGAGGGGGTAAGGAGAATATATGTTTGGAAAACTCTCGACTTTATATTGCTGAATTTATCAAGAAGGTAAGCCTGAATAGAAGTTTATGAATGGACAATTACCCATCAAAGCAGTATTGTTTTTAGGTAAGCAAGAACTGGCATTTAGAGGACATGACGAGCGAGAAAATTCTTTAAACATGGGAAATTTTAAAGAGCTTTTAAAATTATTGATATCTGAATTAAAACAACGCCTTTTTATGGGGACATCACTGACCGATTCGCATGTTTAAAAGAAAGGAGGATTGATTTGACTTATAAAAAATAAGTAAGTTTTCTTTTTTTTTTTTTTTCTTCTCAAGTTATCGTTACAAAAGAAAATTCTAAGGAAACTTCGAATCAGACACGGATGAATGCAATTTTGAGGATAAGAGCGGCTGGTTGAAATGTATGTCCATTTTATGGAAGTAAAATAGGATCTCTGACATTTTTTATGTAATTTCCTTTTTTTTTTTTTTTTTTTTCCTCCTCGGTGAGGGCTTAATCCGCCAGCTTTCGAATTCAGTAACAAAGATTTTCCAATCCTCTCCGGAGGAAAGGGGGGGGGGCTCATATGCTTCCGGCTGCACTAACATTTTTGACCACGGGCCGCCACTGACAAAATGGCACTCTGAAAGAAAAAGTAAAAGAATCAACCACTTTCTTGAAAAATGTCGCCAAAATAAGTAAAGTGTGCCGTTAGATACAAAACACACAAAAAAAAGCGGGAACGACCAAAATGTGTAAACTTCATACATAAAAAAAAAAGAAAAGGAATGCTGGCACGCGTCCAGACACGAGACTGATGGCTAAAGATTGTCAGATTGTTCTCTGGTTGAACTTCAAGGTCTTAACGGGGACACAGCCGGAGGGAAAAGCACAGACGGACATGATGTGATGATCTAGTTTCTGGTATCTGGTAGATGATGCGTAACCAAGAGAAAAACTGTCAAGTCAACTATCGTTTTACCAACTTACTTGTTTTTTTTTTTTATCAACTATATTACTAACTTTTTACTTTTGCGTAATTTTGCCAAGTGGACCAGAAACAGAAAGTGAATTATAGTTTTCATTAACTTTTTTTTTAAAAACCAATTTTCCCAATTAGGCATCTAATTTTGCCAAGTTCAATGGAATTTTGAGAGTGTTAGGGGGGAACATTCACGCCAGCCCCCTAACCCCCCCCCCTTAGCAAGGGCTCTGGTCATCAGTAAGAAGCGCAAACGGAACTGCGGGATGTAAGGGGTAATTATCGTCTTCGGGACCTGCTACTGAAGAAGAGAGCCAATCAGTGAACAGTATTTCATCCCTCGTAGCATCACTGAAAGTGGAAGCGCCCCAACCGTCCCAGTATAATCCTGGTTTTATTTATTTCTTTATGTAAGAAATGGTATTATATAGTTAAGGAATAGTTTAAACCAGTTTAAGACGTGCATATATGCGTCCCTTACGTGTACACATGTGTGTGCTTTACTTATTACCTTACATAGTAAATGGTAATATACAGTTAGAAAATAGTTTAAAACAGTTTGAAAGATGGTTATGAGTGTCTAAAGCAGGGATGGGCAAACTTTTTCGGTCGCGGGCCAAAAATCGAAAAAAAAAAGTTTGGCGGGCCAAGATAAGTTTTTCTAAAATTTTGAAAACAATATACAAGTATTACAATTTAAATATGTTAATGAGATGAATGAAATTGCGATTTCATTTTTAAAAGTTCCTTATATTGAGGTTCGAAGTGAGATGCACTGATGCGAAGTGAGATGCACTGCACTTCATAGTTGAAAACACTTGTTCACATATATAAGATGAAGCAGACATAGCACTGATTTTCTGGGCGTGAGATATTAAATTTGGGAAACTTACTTTCGATAATGACTTGTTAAACTCTGGCATATTTAGAAACAACTGCTTGAGAGGATTGTTAGATTGCAATTCAATTCATTCGGGCTGCAAATCTGACCTCACTGCTTCACAATTTACGTTGAAAGGCGTGGTAAAAATATCCAATTCTGTTTGAATGGCACTGAACTCTTGAAATCTGCGTTCGAACTCAAAATGCACTTTTTTCAAGCCATCTTCATAATCTATATAAATAAAATTAGACTTTTGTCTGTACATTTCTTGGAATTCAAAAATTTTACAATTTCTATCCGTTTCAAGTACCCGGGATTCCGATGCGACCCTCAAAAAAAAGTTTGTCTGTCTGTCATTCTGTCATTCTGTCCTTCTGTCATTCTGTCCGTGACGCTTTTTTTGTTTATGCATCACGTAAAAACGACTGAAGCGAATGATATGAAATTTTGTGTCATGATAGGTGGTCACTCAACTTAAAACATAGGCGTCGAATTTGAAAAAATCTTGATTAGATTTTCAGATTTTGCGAAAATCGTTTCAAACTGCGTAAATTTGTGTTCAAGCATCACGCAAAAACGACTGAAGCGAATGATATGAAATTGGGTGTCATGATAGGTGGTCACTCAACTTAAAACATAGGCGTCGAATTTTAAAAAAAATCTTGATTGGATTTTCCGATTTTGCGAAAATCGTTTCAAACTGCGTAAATTTGTGCTCAAGCATCACGCAAAAACGACTGAAGCGAATGATATGAAATTGGGTGTCATGATAGGTGGTCACTCAACTTAAACTATAAGCATCTAATTAAAAAAAATCGATCAGATTTCGAGATTTTGTGAAAATCGTTTAAAACTGAGTGAATCTTTGTTCCCGCATTACGTAATAACGACTAAAGCGAATGATATGAAATTTGGTCACACAATAGATGGTTGCTCAACATAAACTATAGGAGTCCAATTTTTTAAACATTTCTATTAGATTTTGAGATTTTGTGAAAATTCTCTCAAAATGCGTTTATATTTCTTCAAACATCACGTAATAACGACTAATACGAATGATACGAAATTTAGTGATATGATAGGTAGTTGCTAATCTTAATTTATAGGCTTTGAATTTTTAAAATATTTTGATTACATTTTGAGATTTTGCGAAAATCGTTTTAAAATGCTGAAAATTTGTTCCAGCATCACGAAATAAAGATTGCAGGGAATGAAACGAATTTGGTTGACAGGATAGGTTGTCACTCAACTTAAATTCTAGGCTTCCATTTTTTCAAAAATGTTGATTGAATTTTTAGATTTTGCGAAAATTATTTCAATATGCGTAAATATTCGTTCACGCATCCCATAATTACGACTAATGCGAATGAAATGATATTACTTAGTTACTCTCTAACCTGTAATATTTTAACAATACATAAAAATTATAACTTCGCTTTCTTTACTTTGGCAACATACTACATCCATTCTGTGTACTCATACAATGCTGACGAAAGATCTTGCTTTTTGGAAATTTGCATTCACTAACCCGTCGAGGACGGGTACTTCAGCTAGTTCTTAATATGGCTATATAGCATATAAATATATAATATTCTTTCAATTTCCGTCGGACCCGCAAATTAAAATTCCATCCGCGGGCCGGATAAAACCTTCCGGCGGGCCGGATTTGGCCCGCGGGCCGTAGTTTGCCCATCCCTGGTCTAAACTAACTGTTTGTGTGTTTCAAAGAGTCGTATATACCCATAGGGATCTTGTAACGCATCCCTCGCGTAATTCAAGAGTCCACCGTATACAGGGTGATTTGTAACTCTTAAGACATATAAGGGATGGTTGGGGGGAGCAAGATGCTATAGAATCATTTCCTTTATTTGTTAATGTAACTAATTTAATAATCAGTCCTGTAATCAATACACCAAGTGACCAAGTCAGTAAAAACTTTAAAAATTCATTAAAAAAGAACAACAATGATGGAATATTGCGGTTTGGATAAATAGGTTTAGAGAATGATGGGATTTTTTTTAATGACAAGGAAGTTTGCAGTTCCAGATGCTATCGACAGGTGGCGCTGACATGTGAAATCAGAACCAAGATTCCATTTAAAAAAAATCCGAAATCTCTCTAATCTTATCCATTTAAACACAATTTTGTATCGTTATTTTCTCATTTTTATGAATTTTTAAACTTTAATGCACCCAGGGTGCATCAAAAGGTCGTGTAAACTTCAAAAGTTCATTTAAAGAGAATAAATCGTGATAAAAAATTGCAGTTTGCATCGAAGGGATAACGGAGGTTTCGGGTTTTTTTAAGTGAAAACTTGGCTCCCATTGCGCACGTCAGCGCCACCTATCGGCAACATTTGGGACTGCAAACTTTCTTGTGATTAAAAAAATAATTCCATCATCCTATAAACCTATTTGTGTAAACCGCAAATTTCTATCATTATTTGTTCTTTTTTAATGAATTTAAAAAAATTTTACGGATTTTTTGGTCACTCGGTATAATGCATACTTAATAATCAATCCTGTTGATAATCAGTTTTAGTCAAGTGCTTTCAGTAATAGATCCATTAGTTTTAGAATAATTAGTGTCGGAAAGTTCACTGTTATTCCAAAGTAATTATGAACGGTGTATTTCGAAAAAATCATGCGACTTTGGCTCATAAATAAGAATAAACTAATTATGTCATGCACTTCAAAATTTTTTGAATGTCTCTTTACAAGCTGTACTAAGTGATAAACATGTATCAGTTGCGAAATTTTCAGGGGAAAAAAAATTAATCGAAAATTTAGCGGGGTGTGTCTCTCTTCGAAAATTTTAGTTGGGAAATTCCATACTGAATAACTTTTTCAGGAACTTTTATAAAAGGCACCATTCTTTCATTCTTTATTGTGGATAGGACAGTTATAAAGAATCAACCTGAATTTTTTCGAGCCCTTGCACAATTTTATTTTAATTGTGTTTATAGATCGTGGGGGAGGTTTGATTGAGAACTCATTGTCATGTGATTCCGAACCGTCTTAAATTCTCTCTACCACACCTTAACATGTTCTTTCCCAGAGTTGCGAATACATATTCGAGGTGGTTGTAACTAAACTTCCCCTATAAATAGGATTCTTCAGCAAAAGCGGGTGAACGGATTGTAAAGAAATTTGGCATATAGGGGTTCATTTTCAAAATTCAGTGCCACTTGCTGCCAGCGTGTAAAATATGTTCTTTTTACAAGGTATAAGAAAAATTAAATGATTATTTCTTTTTATCGTGTTTTTTATCTGCGGTTTCCGGTACTGAAATAATAGATTAAAAAAAAGAAACATACTATTTAATAATTTTAAAAAAATTAAAGAAATGTGTAGAGAAGATACTGAAATAAAGCTGTCTGAATTATTGAACATGAAACGTGTTATGCAGAATTACTGTCCAAAAACTAAACTTTCTTCCCTGATTTGTTTTAACATGGTGAAATAGTTTAAATTGCATTATGGAAAGGTTTTTATAAGGTTTTAAGAAAAAAAATACAAGATTTTTGATAACTAAGTACAGCTATCCGAACATTGATGTCATGTCTGTTACCATACATTATTTTCAAATTTTTAAACAACATAATTGAAATTTGAGAGTAGCAACACCTGTTTACCGTTAAGGCATGGCCAAAAAAGAAATATAAACAGACTTGAGTTTTCGGCATTTGACTTAAGAAGAAAAAGCCTATCTTTGATAAGTATTTTAATTGAATGTCCTGTCTGTTACCTTTATTAGTTGTATAAAATGTATTTATTTATTTGATAATTCAATTGATTAATTTAGATCATTAATTTTTTAGTCTAAATTAATGTCTCTTTTCATGTTCTTATGGAATTATTCAGACGCATAAATTTTTGTTCTTTGAAATGTCATATTTATTATCGGTCATGTTACTATTATAAGTAACAGACATGACAAACAAAAATTTTTTCCTCATTTAAAAATATTTTTCGCAAAAAAGTGAGAAATATTTTTAAATTGAAAAGACTATATTATATGGACAAAGGGACTCTTTACTTGTAGAATACATCACTTTGCATTATTTTGTGCTAAACATGTGTACAAATTTAAAAGAAAATTTTCGGTGGCAGACATGGCAAATTGCATCAAGTCTGATAACGGAAAGATCTAAAAAAATTGAATAAAAAAGAATGCATGAATAATACTCAAATAATGTTCAGAAACAACTATATTTTACATTCTGGAAAAAAAAAACTAGCTGTTTTTTGAAATTGCATTTTTGCTTCTTAAATTTCCAAATGGCACCCAGTTTTGAAAATGACCCATAGACATGTCGCATCATACACGAGATGCGCTCAAGAAATTAAAAAAAAAAAAAAAAAAAAAGTTCAAAAAATGTCCACTAGGTGGCGCTTTGCATGAAAAAAAAACTGCAAAATTACCGATGGAAATGGCTAATTCGAGAGGTACTAACAATTTCATCACTTATTCAAACGTTTTTGGACATTTATTAACTAATTTGGGTCATTTTTTGAGCAGAATTCACTATTCAAAGCCCCTCCTAGTGGAAATTTTTTGAACTATTAAAAAAAATTCTTCCTTGAGAGCATCTCGTGTACATTCCATATGCCAAATTTAGTGGCAATCGACCCACCCGTTTCAGCTGCTGAGTGCTATTTATAGAGGAACTTTAATTATAGCCACCCTGCATATCTCTTCTAATAAGCGAATAGACAGTAAAAATGCCACCTCTTATCAGGTGGTTGTAGAATTATATGATTTACAGTGGAGCCTGCTAAATTGACCACCTTGGTAAAGGGACCCTAATGTCTATACTGGTAATTTTTGTGCAATTTCACTTTACAACTACCGCAGTTATTTTTTTATTTATTTATTTTTTTTTTCTTCAAAATTTTGTATCTCCTCTGGTTGCAAATGATGAACTTTTGGAATCAGATTACTAAGCAACTGTTATTGAAGATGGCTCTATTTTTGTTTCAGAGTGTGTCACAAGAACCATATGGTGCTCATGACTAATGTTTGAATGATGCATATTCCGTACTTTCCGATTTTGTAGTTCAAGATTAGTATTATAATGGCATCTTATAAATCAGTCGTGAATATAGCTATGAATCCAACAAAAAAGACAAGGCATCCCTAAAATTGAAACACTTAGCCCTTTTAATTCATAAAATTTTGAATGTATCTTGCACTCATAGGTTCTCAGATTCAGATATATCTACAATAGATCCGTGCCTTTCAGGCTTGACCTTTGTAAGGTGTTAAAAGGTAAACCTTTTCAGCTGTACTCATACTCAACTGCTTCTTTAAAAACGGAAAATAAACTAAAAATCATTTGATTTCATTTAAAAAATATTTCATTGTGAGTGGCCCCCTCTTCTACATATCCCATGCAATTATTTCCAGGGGCGGTCCGACAAGGTAAGCAAGGCAAGCATCTCATCGAGGCACCATCTTCGAAGTAGCGCCATTTCGAACTCAGAAACTGAAAAAAACTTTATCTGGAGCATAAAAGGGGCATCTTTTTTTACATTTGCAGGGGGCGTCCAGTACCGTAGGGCCTCCCACGGTCTATTAACAATGCCACTGTCCCCAGCCGATTAATTCCATGGTCTATTAACAGTCTGAATCAGAAAGAGTTTTTTTTTTTTTTCAACTGACAAATAAAAGTTTGATTTATAACATCATTAATACCAGAATTCATATACCAAGGCCATTTTAAAAGTTCTTTGGAAAAACTTTGTTACTCTAATATTTATAGAATACTGAAAACAAGAACTCTTGAACATCCTAATGCCTCGGCAATAAGGAAATTTAGTGAGATAAACAAGAATGTAAATACCCCAGAAAAACACAGGAAAAAAGCAACAGCAACGCAAAATTCGGAGATTATGCAAACTCTAATAAAGAGGACACCCACACCCCTCCCAAAGATTTTCTCTTCCTCCTGTCCACTCCTTAAAATTTGTTCTCCTGTATGCATACGCCCACTTCTTCCACCTTATCTTTTCCCTCTCACAGCCTCCGGAAAGCAAGAGAAAGAAGTGCCCTTACCTCTGCCCAGGGATGGGGAGGCTCATCTCGCTTTCCAGAAGAAATCTTCACAAATAGCAACAGATATTGTCTGTTTATCAGTCCTGGACCCTTTGAGGCGCAACCCTTTCCCAATGCTGAAAAAAGGGCAGCCGTTGCCTTCGCTCGACTTAACTACCAGCAAGATGGCGGACGATCGAAACGTTCATCGCGTCCCAGAGCGGGAACACTGCGCGTTAAAGGGTTAATACTTAGATGGGGCCTTGGGCAAGAATTTTTTACGGAAAGGGCATACAATCACAAGCCATTTTTGACATTTGTATCGAGGGCCGGATTATCCATAAGCTGAGTAGGCTGCAGCCTATGGGCCCCGCAATAATGAATCAAATTAATTTTTTTTTTACTAAAGTTGTAATCGAACTTTTCAATTTATTTTTCGTTCATATAAAATACAGAAGAATCTCCCTATAACGAACTTGCTTCGTTCCAGTTAAAAAATTCGCTGTAGAGATAATTTCGCAGTGCAGAGATTACGGATTTTTGCAATTATTTCGTTAAATATTACGCACTTTTTAGTTAATTCGATGTTTAAAAGTTTTAATTGTGACTTTGAATTAAAAATACATTAGTATGCACTATAAATACAGCTATGTACAAAAATAAATCAGTATGTACTATAAATACAGCTATATACAAAAATAAATTAGTATGTACTATAAATACAGTATATACAGCTGTGCCGCGCAGCCAGCTGCCGTCAAAAAAGGTTCTCTAGATCTGTGGCACGCGATGGACGTTTCGATCGTACGCCATCTTGCTGGTAGTTAAGTCGAGCGATGGCAACGGCTGCCCTTTTTTCAGCATTGGGAAAGGGTTGCACCTCAAAGGGTTAAGGGGATCTGGTTGACGCGGCTCCTGTGCACCACGCGCCAAAGAAACAATTTGCAAAACATTGACGTACATCACAACAGGACAGGAAAGAAAGAAAGAGAACGAAAAAAACATCGCTGCCTCTAAAGCATTATGAACACGGAGCTGGCGAGATCATCGTAATATCTTAACTCATCCTCGACACCCATTGAATTGAGCCTTAACAAAAGGAATTGGGAAACTTCTGCGCGCGCCAAAAACACAAAACAAAAACGTTTTCGAAAAGTGTTCCGTGAATCCGATGAAAACAGTTCACTCGGACAATTTTTCTCCTCACCCGCTGCCGCTCGATACAATCCCCGTGACGTCATCGTGACGCCCTTGCAACGTAGGGTCACGTGCGCCATTGACGTCATCGGTGGCAGACTTTGGCTGAATTGAGCCGTTTTCATGGAAAAATATGAGCATGCCGTTTATTTATATTTTTTATTTATTTATATTTTTATTTTTTTGAATTCGATTCCCCACATTTTATTTTTTCTCTTGTTCTTCCACAAAGCTTGCTTCGACGAAAATGGGGTATTTAATTTGATTTAGTCTTTAAAATTTTTTATTGTGCATGGATTGATTGAACGCAAAACTGAGAGAACAAATAAAGCTCTTAGGGATGCCTTGAAACACGAACTCCCGCACCTCTCTCTATGTCCCGTGTAGGATTTCACAGCGGTGACTTATCGCGGTGATTTCACTGTGAACTGAAGAGAGGTGAAAAGACATTCAGAGTGGGACATTGTCTTAAGCTGTGTCATAAATATGAAGTGAGAACGGAGAACGAAGAAAGAGAATTATTTAAGATAGGAATAACACGAAAGCAAAATTGTGCCTAACGCACATACACGGTGGTTATAAATAAACTTCCCCTATAAAGAGCTTTCTGCAGCTGAAACGGATTAGGCGATTGTTACCAAATTCGGCATACGGACTGTACACAAGATGCGCTCAAGGAAACTTAAAAAAAAAAAAAAGTTCCAAAAATGTCCACTAGGTGGCGCTTTGCATGGTGAAATCAGCTCAAAAAATGACCCAAATTAGTTAATAAATGCGCGAAAACTGTTGAATAAATGCTGGAATTGTTTGCACATTTCAAATTAGCCATTCCCATTGTTAACCTTGCTGCTTTTTATGCAAAGCGCCACCTGGTGGACATGTTTTGAACTAATTTTTTTTTCTAGATTCCTGGAGCGCATCTCATGTATAATCTATAGACGAAATTTGGTTACATTTCATGCTTCCGTTTTAGCTGTAGAACCCGGTTTATAAGGGAACTTTACTTATAATCACCCGGTAAATTTTTGAAACCATTTTCCAATATTATTTGCGCATGCACTATTGAGCGAACGAATAATGAGCGATAGCGCAGACTCCCGGCGGTGCGAGGCATTAAAAGATTCACTCACACCGTCACTCAGCAGTCCAGTCGAGACGGGGTATGTCACTCTTCCAAGCGCGAATGAAGGCCGGCGCAGCTTGACTTCCGCTGTCCTAATGGGAAACGAGTTGCAACCGGCTGGACCGCTGCGAGGGCAATATCGTATATGTACAGGGTGCTCGGGATTAATGGCTACCTATTCAATGTGGTGCAAAGCGAAAACTGCTGGTCAGATGCCACCAGATTTTCAGGAAACCTTAATTAGAGGGAGTTCAAAAAATCGCCACCAGGTGGCGCTTCGCGATTTTTTGGTGCGAATGAAACGGACAAAAAGCATTTTCAAGTGAAGAAAACAGTGTAGAAGTTGTAAAGAAGATATTTTATACATCTGCATAAAGAAATTCATGGTATAATTTGCACGTGAGCAACAACAACAATGTAAAACGCCACCTGGTGGTGATTTTTAAACTTTTTTTTTTTTCCACACAGATCTATTTCCCATTATCTGATAAAGGTTTTTTGGAATTTCAGTAGAATTCTGACCAGTATTTTCTGTTGTACATTGCTCTGAATAGGGAAACTTTATTACACCCTGTATATGACTTCAGTCTTTTCAGCCATTTTTTCATTAAGTTTTTTTCATTTTCTTTCTTTAAAAGTGTTGTGAAAAGGTGAAAAATCACAAGTGTGCCTTATATTTGAAGTCCTTTTCCGACTGTTTTTTTGAAGTTTGGAAGATACTATGTCTCCTTAAGAGAAAAGAATCAGTTCAAATTTTCCTTAATAGATGGCGATATCAGTACGTAGTATCACACTAAAAAACAGGATGTATAGAAAGAACTCAGCTTTTCTTTCATTTGTTTAAAATAAACTATACCATGTTTTACAAATTGTCTACTTAGAGGAACACTTTTCAGTTATTCTCTTTAGTACTCCCAATCACACAATGTTTCCTAATGGCCACGTAATTACTTTTTATGTCAATTTAATTTTTTAAAAATGCAGGTCATCCTAAAAAGTTATTATTATTATTATTATTATTATTATTTAATATTGGCCCACAGTAAATTACATATTTTAAGAAGTAACTAAAAGTATCACGCTAATGGATAAATCAATTTTTGGCTGCCAGATTCTAGAAAAAATGTGCGTTCAGCAAAAGGAAAATAAAAAGTGAAATTTTCAGCATTTGATTTCGTGCAGACGATATTTTGAACAACCTAGAGAATAATTATTTATGAGTATTTTTTCACGCCGAAAATTACTATGGAATTAGAACGAGAATTTTAGGAAATATTTCAACAGTGTTTCGAAATTTTTAAGTGTTGGCCTGCAGTCATAAATGGATTTTTTTTTTATGCATTTTTAAACCCGTTGCATCAAGACGCCGCCGGTCTCACTTACGGTACTTTTTTTTTTTTTTTTTTTTTACTTTATCGGATCACTATCTTGCTCTGTCGGATATTGGAGGAAATTTATGAATTTAAAAATTAAAAATTACGAAAAACCGCCTAGAAATCAAGTAGCGGTTGGATTTGTGGAATTTTTAAAGCTGACATACATTTCTTCATAATTTTTAGGATTTTGTTGAAATTTTCAAGCGGATTTGTTCCAACGGCGCGAATTAATTTTGACCAAACAAACAAGCCCGCGAACACACTTGCATTTAATACATAATTTAGTGTTCAAATGTCATAACCTCAGCGCCGTGCTCTGAGTTTAAGAAATTTTCATTTCTACTGCTTATTACTATTACTAACACTCAATTTTCCAAAACGAGTAGAAAGAGGAAAATTCTTTTTTCATTTAACATCTTGAACCAGGGGCGTAACAATAAGATGACAGGACGGCCAAAACGCCCCTAGCCCAAACGGGCTTCCGGCATAGGAGGGCTCTAATATTTATTATTGCAAAATTTAGTAAAAATTTTAGTATTGTATACAGTTAATTAAATTTACCTACTACAGTACATTCACAAACTGAACATACAAAAAAAAATTATCAAAATTAGAATGCATTTATGATATTTTAAGATAAAATTCAGTTTTAGAGGACATAGTAATAAAGGGGAGGGACCCAACCATTGGGAGAGGGGTCTCATCTGATGAACTTACCTGGGGCCTTAACGTTATAATTACGCCACTGTCTTGAACTCAGATTAAACCTGAAGTTTTTAGTACGTAAACTGCCCGAAATCTGACGTGGGCGGAAAACACCTTTACGTTTTCGCCCCCCCCCCAATCCCCGGCGTAGCTACGCAGCTTTCTCATGGAAGGGTTCCAATTAAGGTGGGGAGGGGCATTATTACCATAAAATTTGTTTGGCAATAATTTAATTTTACTTTAAATTATCATCTGTAGAACAAATTTGGCTCAATTTTGTTTCTTATCGTGAAAATTCGTCTTTTTGCTATCGCAGCGTCACTCGAATTTGCAGTCAAGGTGACGACCTCTTCGAGGTTAAACCGCATGGAAGTTGGAGCCGGGAAATTCCCTCGATCTGGGATAAGCGAATATCCCGGATAACCGGAAAATATATTAAAATTTTGAAGATTTTTGAAAAGTTATGGAAAATGTAAATTTTTTATGTTGTAAGGAATTAATAATTTAATTTATACAAAATAAAGAGAATGAATATAAATGCATCGTACACTTGTGGAAATTTCTTTTTCGTCATTCGATAAAATTATCATCCATTCCTGATATTTTAACCGTGGTGCTTAATACTAATTTCCATGCATCACACAACATAATAAATTGAATCCGTCCCCGATAAGCCACAACCCCGATAATCCGATCCCGGTTAATCGAAAGTCTACTCTATAAGATTTACAAATTTAATATCTTTAAAAAAAATTAATATAAAGTTTTCAAAATTTATAAAAAATTCAAATCTTACGGTAGACAACTCCGAGCGATCGATTCAAAAGGCTAATATTTGGCTGTCATTGGCGTTTGTGTGTACTCTAAGTAGGGGAGGGGGGTTCCAGACCCCCTGTCCGCACTTATATACGCATGTGCCCCAGCCTCTATTATTTTTTTCCAGGAGGGCTAGATGAAAATTAATTCTTGGAATGTTAATTTTTTTTTTTGCATGTTTATGTTATACTCTTCCACCTAAAAAAAAAAAACCAGAACTAATCAATTCACCTTCCGGTACGTATTGCACATACCGCACGTCTTCGCAATAAACAATTTCCAGAAATCACCCTAATTTCTGAGCGAAAGCAGATTAAAAGTAGATAAAAGAGAAAAAAACTTTTTCAACAGTCAGAGAGAGAGAAAGAGAGGGTCGTCCTGGAGACTGGGCTGTGCGTCGAAATGCGTTGAAACACACACGGAATATTCCCGCTGTCCACTTTCGATCGCTTTTCCCGTGACGTCATTGCGAGGGCCCCATGACGTCAGAGGGCGGGCTTATTGGCAAGGTTTCTAGTCATCCGGCTAATCGGTGTTTGCGAAGTACGTACTAATGCCGTGGAACTGAACAGTACAGATAAATTTTTGTGATTTCCATGTCTAAAAGTGCTTGTCTATTTTGGGTTTCTTCGAACTATGTTTGTTGGAAATAAGGTAGGGCTTTTCGGAATGGATGAATGTGCAATATTTTAAATAATATTAATTCTTTTGTGCTTCCTGATAGCGATAAGTTCAGGGCTAGATTTTTTTTTATGGTGTGTGTGTGGAGTGGAGAGAATACTTTAAATTGGGGGGGGGGGGAGTTTAACGTGGTTTACAAATAGAAACCATGAACATCAGGAGCGTAGCCAAGGGGGGAGGTTAGGGGGGTCATAACCCCTACCCCCCCCCCACTTGGCATGAGGAATTTTTTGCCATACAGAATGTATATTCTTCACTACTACCTTATCACACACATGTATGCACATATGTGAGTTGCAGTAGTCGTAACCCCCCCCCCCTATGAAAAATTTCTGGCTACGCCACTGACGAACACGATTGCTTGTATTAGCAACACTATGCCCATATCACACCTTCCCGTTGCGTTCGATCTTCAATTCAGACAATCTTTCGTACGACCGTTTTCCACAATAGTTGAAGGAAAAGCCTTCTGTGATATGTATGTTCAACATCCGCAACTTTTCCCAGTCAGTCAGGGAAAAAAGTTGGCCACTTCGTTCGATTCGTTCAATTTTTGCGACAGACCAATCACAGGCGAGCAAATGGAGTGGCTGCGGAGGCATCACAGATTCACTCACTCCCATTTCCAGCCAAACCAGTTGAATGAAATAGTTGTCTGAGTTGAAGATTGAACGTAACGAGAAGCTGTGATATGGGCATTAAACACGAATCAGCATCGCCGCCCCATACCTGTTGTTTTTGTTGTTGTTTCGAATGCCCTCTGGCAACCGCGGAGCGGTGCCAGATCCTCCGTATGGGACAGCGAAGGGCGAAAGGGAGAGGCTTCCATTTCAGAGAGAAACAGTTGGAGCAAGATCGAGTTTAGCCAGGGCCATCGTGATTCTACCGGGCCTGCTTGTGCACTCCGAAAGAGGGCTACGGACGTTTCCTCATTGGTTAGATTCGGCCGTTAGATGACGTATCTAAGTGCTGGAACCAATAAGTGAGCATCCGCAGGCCTCCTTGGGTGACTGATCGGAATGCACAAGCAGGCCTGGTTGAATCACGGCTCCTAATCTCCTGAGTGGTCTCCTAATCTTCTGAGTGGTTTCCTAATCTCCTAATTCCAGATGAGAGACCTAGCACCTGAAATCGGCACCCCCTAGAGCAGGGATGGGCAAACTACGGCCCGCCGGAAGGTTTTATCCGACCCGCGGATGGAATTTTAATTTGCCTGCCTGACGGAAATTGAAAGAATATATATATATTATATATCCATATTAAGAATTATGAATATGGCTTGAAAAAAGTGCATTTTGAGTTCGAACGCAGATTTCCAAGATTTCAGAGCCGTTCAAACAGAATTGGATATTTTTACCATGCCTTTCAATGTAAATTGTGAAGCACTGAGGTCAGATTTGCAGCTTGAATTAATTGAATTGCAATCTAACAATCCTCTCAAGCAGTTGTTTCTAAATATGCCAGAGTTTTACAAATCATTATCGAAAGTAAGCTTCCCAAATTTAATATCTCACGCCCAGAAAATCAGTGCCATGTTTGCTTCATCTTATATAAGTGAACAAGTGTTTTCAACTATGAACCTTAGAGAGAATTCTTTCAGAAGTAGACTGACAGATGAGTATCTAGCCTCGTTCCTTAGAATCAGTGCATCTCACTTCGAACCTCCCTATAAGGAACTTTAAAAAATGAAATCGCAATTTCATTCATCTCATTAACATATTTAAATTGTAATACTTGTATCTTGTTTTTAAAATTTTAGAAAAATTTATCTTGGCCCGTCAAGCTTTTTTTTTTTTTTCGATTTTTGGCCCGCGACCGAAAAAGTTTGCCCATCCCTGCCCTAGAGTTATCCTTTGAACATTTAGAGTAATGGAGCCACAAGCAGATTTGACGTGCACCAGCTCTCATTAGCGTGGACAGCTCTCCAGTCGAGAAAGGTTTCCACCCTTCACCCTCCTAAGCAGTGGCCAAGCCGGTGCTACTTCTCTTTCCCTGTTCTAATGGAAACGAAGTTTAGCGACTAGGCCACTGCGGGACGCCCCATACTTTATTATTCTGTATAGCAATCCTGCTGACTTTGACCCTGAATCGCTGTGACATGCATTAGGTACACGAAGGTAAATTTATAGGAGTGGACACTTCTCTTAGAAAGTTGGATAACGCCGTTGTTGCAAACAGATGGCGCTACGCACACTGGGTAACTGCGCATCTCCTGCTTCTGCGCATCTCAGGTTGTTTATATTCCCATCGAGGCGAAGTAAATGGAGATCGTCGAATTAGCATAACTTAAAAAATATAGACTTATGAAGGTCGGATATAATATTTTCTGGATTCAGGTGTAACTTTTAGGTGTAACTCATTTGACGAAAAAACAGTTTGGCGGGAATGACCACCGGGGTAATACGTAAGTACCCATAATTGTGTGTGTGTGTCTTAGAATACTATTTCGTAAATAATATAGGCAATAATTTCGAAGCGAAGTAATATTATGTATGTAATTTCGTGTTATTATTTTGCACAAAAGTTGTAGTTTAAGAAATAGTAGTAAATTTAGAAGAATGTAGTATGTGTGAATGCAATATTTAAAAAGTGCTTATTTATAATGACGCTCACACTCAAACATGGAGTATTTACATTTATTTCATGCTGTGGCAAATTTTAACACAGCTTTAAATATCCACAAAAAAACTCATATTAAAATATTAAATTCATGTTACAAAAAGAACTCAGTAATGAATTCAAAGATATTTTCTAATGTAAATATATACCGTGGCAGACGAAAACTTCTTTTCTGTGAGCCACGATATACGCACTCGTTAACAAATATAAACTCAATATTTTAATGATCTTAAGATAGAACATTTTCCCGCTTTTTTTTTACTCATTTGTTACTAAGGCAACCATGTAAGCAAAAGGGAAAAAAATAATTTAAATTTAGTGCTCGCGTTAATAATCTCGTTCACATGCTAGGTAGGAAAATTAAAAACAAGTAAAATTAGTTATCAATCAGCACAGGGAATGCTTTATTCTTTCGCCGCTAGCATCGCTGCACGTCGCTATATTTCCAATGTTTACATAATTGAAACTTATTTGGGGTACCAAAAATCTAGCATAGCAGCTATTGAGAGTGTCCACTCCTATAATAAATCTCCGTGATTAGATATTAAAGCATAACTTGACGATAAACAAAATTGTCTGCTGACGTTCGCTAGTCAAGTCCCATGAGTTATTAAATATTCCAACCAATTAATCTTTACTGTTTTATAAAATACACAATTTTCCATGAAATTTTGGAAATGTTGGATCAGTAGACATTTAAATCACCATGAAAAATTTCATGAAAATGTCGATTGAAAAACATCGGAATTTTTCAATTTTTAAGTCAAAAATCGACCTTTATAAAAAATTGTTTGAAAGTTGAAAAACCGTAAAAAAAAGAAAAATAAAGAAAAAATAAATCTTTTCGAAAAGAAGAAAAGCTGTGCTGCAAGATTCCAGATGTATTTTCCATGTAACAGAGAGTAACATTGCAATTTGAATATTATCCAATATTCAGCTGTCCCATTTTCTACCAAGGGTTCTTCTCTTGGAAGCAGATGCTGCGCGGGATAGCTTCCATTGCAGAGTGAGAAAAATTTCATTAGAATGGTTTTTAGTTAATAAATAAAAACTATCATTCGATTTAAAAAGAAAAAATTAAATTTTTACGGCAATAGCTTTTCTTTGTCCTACTTAGCCAGTGTGTGCCAAATTTGGTCCAGGTCTGATGAACGTTCTAGCCACCTATAGCCAGGGCCCGATAATCACGATACTAGGCCCTGGACAAACACACATTTTTGGGCGTTTGCACTTACGAGAATTTGCATATCACTCATTTAAGTTGTTTGGGCACATATAGCTACAGATATCATATCAAGTTTTAAATATTAAATATAAAAATACATTGCAGTCGCCAGTAAAGAATATTAAAGGATTTTTGATTACATAAATAACATTTATTCTCTCAAATAATAAATATCTATACACACATATATAATTTCTTTAAAATAGGAATGAAAAGAGTTGCAAAACTTAATGTATGTATCTTAAAACTGGTGAGATATTTTTTATAATAAAACTTATAAAGAGAGGCTCACGGATTTTGACCAAATGCTGATGGGTTTTACAGGACTTTTGGTGGAGTAAAATGTCAGAAAATTATCCGGAAACTCTTGAGTATTTCCGAGAAAACGGGAATTAATTTTTTATATGAAGTTTTTTTAAGGATTTAATTGTTATAATAAATAAAAAATAGTTGAAAAATACAAAAATTTTGGGCCCTTGAAATTGGTGGACCCAGGGCAAGTGCCCCGGTTACCCTGCCAATAAACAGGCTCTGCCTATAGCGAACATGCGATTTTAGCTTAGGGGGGGCTGGGCTACAAATACTACTGAACTCGGTTATAGTGGCATCAATAATTACAACTCTCTTATAACGTCGAAATATTCGGTACCAGTTGCACTTGCTCATAGAACACAAGCTCACTATTAACCCCTTAAGAGGTTTGGCCGTACAGTGTACGTGCTACCCAAAATTGGCCTCAACTGGTTTGCCCGTATAGCGTACGGACATCGATATTTTCTCCTTTCCTTTTCTGATTTGCCCATATTTTTCATTATTTTGAAGAGACTATTTAGTATTTTTCAATAGATTGCGTGGCTTGTCAATGTAACTGAAATGCTTTTAATCCGGGTTTTTCTTCCTAGCGAGAGAGCGGGACTATTTCATCATATGCCTTTCAAAATATGCCTTTTTTGGAAGCATTTCGATAAAAAATTGACCGCTTAAAGGGTTAATGTATCTCGTTACAGAGTCTTAAATATCGGACCTTTCAGTGGCGTTTTAACCGAGTTTAACTATGTTTCATATACTAACTGTTAGTACTTATTTGAAAATCAATGTCTTTTTTTAGGAAAAAAATATTTTAGAAATAATTTAAAGAGGAAAAATAAAATTTTTTAATTAAGTGTCAATTTTCAAGTTTTAAAGCTTTTCACTTCTAACTCTCCACCTTTAGGGGGGGGCTTTAGCCCCCATAGCCCCCTCCGTGGGTGAGCCTATGGACGTCTCATTAGTACCGGGGGCCCGAAATTAATCGATCCTATTTTAAAATTGTTTACAGACGAAACTATTGTTGAAAAAGTTATGAAATTTTGTATAGGACATAATGAGGTTATAGGAATTTGTTTGAGTGAATAAAATAAAATAAAATATTCCTCACCAGGGGGCGTTTTATGATGAATTACACATTTAGCATACATTTATGACCCCAGACCTCAATCCATGCGACTTTTGGCTTTGAGACATTTGGTTTGACGTGATAATACAAGAACTTTGCCTGATCTTAAAGACCCCACTTCCACAACTTGTTCGTAACATCCCCCGGAACACATCGTGGTCAGCTGCGGAATGCTCTTTTAACGATTCCAGATGGTAGCTGACAAGAATGGCCGTCATGTTGAACATGTTTTCTTGCAATAATATTTGTAAACTATCATAAATGTATGCTATGTTATTCATTTAAAAAATCCCCCTGGTGGCGAATATTTGAAATAACTTTTCTGATTCGCTCGAACGAATTCCCATCCCTTTATTTTGCCCTACAGAAAATTTCATAACTTTCTTAACAATAGTTCCGTCTGTAGACAGCTTTAACCCTTTATAAGGCGAGGGTATGTGCAGAGAGTCGAAATTATTTGGAATTTTTCTGGCCCATTTTTTAGAATTAATTCATATATTTTCCCTCTACTGTAATATCCTAAGTGAAAATTGGAGAAACAAGTACTAAACAAACATGGAAATTTTGTAGGAGAATGCATTAATTATGCACAAAGTCGGAAAACTACCTGCTGCTTGTACACGGAATTAAACGCAAAAATATAGAATTAAAAGCGATGATTCTTATGCTCAATTTTCGAGTCATTATTCGAGCTTTCCTTAACCCATTTATGCCTAGCGTCCCTTTTTTGGGACGGCATTTTCGCTATTAGTCTAGAACGTTATTTATTTTTCCTAGCCTTTATCCATGAGTATTGAACCTCAACTCTACAAAATATTTTAACATGACCCAGTAGGATGTTGATATTTCGATTTTTGTGCATAATGATTTTAAAAGAAATCATCCCTTGTTCAAGAAGTTGACATCAGAAATTTATCTATTATTTCTGATATCAGTAAAAATCGAAGAAAGTCGCAAAAATATCCAGGCACAAATGGGTTAAAATTGCGAATGAAAGAAAAGTTCATAAGCCAAATATTATTTAGAATTTAGACGTATGGAAAAAATATACATCCAATATAACTGAACAAAAGTCAGAAAATTCACTAATGACAATTGATTTCTGTATTTAATAGACCGTAGGTGGTAAGTATTTTACCACTGCCTGATAAAGGGTTAAAATAGGGTCACTTAATTTCGAACACCAGGTACGCTCCTATTCGGAGTCAGAGGAAAACGATAGGCACAAACGAGCCATTTTGTTTTCGGTAAAAGGAAATGAACAATGATGGTTTAATACTCGAAAGATTATTTTCTTCTCTTTGGATCTTGGCTCAGCACAATTAGCTCTGCGCATCTTTCTACCTATACCCCCTTCTGCATTTTGAATCCGTCCTTCGTGGGGAAACGGGAAACGACTGACAGAAACGAACCATTTTGTTTTATGTATAATGATGGTTTAAGACTTGAAAATTATTTTCTTCTCTTTGGATCTTGGCTCAGCACAATTAGTTTTGCGCATCTTTCCACCTATACACCCTTCTACGTTTGAATTCGTCCTTCGCAGCTGGGAGTGCTTAACGTGGGGAACAAACAGTATTAGAAGTCATCATCAGATTTATTTATTTTTTTAACAGGAATGATTTACTGATTATTATTGACATATTTATGCATTGTCATCAACGTCCATCACTTTTATCGCCGAGAGCAGCCTGGGACAGTATTGAGGTCAATGGTAGAAATATCTGTTGCAGCAATATCAGTTTTGCGTTCGATGTAATCGAACGAGGACACGTAAACAAAGAAGGATGTTTATATCGAAATTATCGGGCACACACAGTTAGTTATACAACGTTTTGTTTTCGCTCAAATTATGAAAACGTTACTCATCATTGCCACGATGTTGCTCATCTGCTGTTCCATTTGCAAAAATTGCGGTCTGAATGGCGCCAGAGACTCCTCCATCTCTAATTCACGCTTTTCAGCGATGTTGGACAAGCGCTTGTGATTTTTGTTTTTCTGTCTGTTCGTTCGTGCTCAAACTTTCGGAAATATGCAAAGATTTCTACGAAATTTAAGCATGAATCGATTATTAAATACATTTGAGCTTATCGATTTTGAAAAATCCATTCGAATGCTCAGCCCATAGCATTCGAATAGCATTCGAATCGCTGTGCCGCACAGCCAGCTGTCGTCAAAAAAGGGTCTTTAGATCTGTGGCACGCGATTAACGTTTCGATCGTCAGCCATCTTGCTGGTAGTTAAGTCGATCGATGGCAACGGCTGCCCTTTTTTCAGCATTGGGCAATCTATCCCGCTGTTCTCGCATTCTTCCATTTTACAGCAGATGTCAGTGCTGTTAAAAATAATCGTGACAATTTTTTCACGGGAAATGACGTGCTAAAAAGTAAAA
The DNA here is from genome assembly GCA_038373885.1 of Cheiracanthium punctorium. Taxonomy (NCBI): domain Eukaryota; kingdom Metazoa; phylum Arthropoda; class Arachnida; order Araneae; family Cheiracanthiidae; genus Cheiracanthium; species Cheiracanthium punctorium. Next base: position 217,647 of record JAWZYV010006042.1, on the reverse strand, counting down.
GATTCTCCTGGAGCTATGTCACCCGCAACTATTTTCATAGCAATCAAATCTATTCTTCGTGACTTTCAACACTCAAAACGTCAGAGTTTGGTGTTCCCAGAGCGGGAACACTGCACTTTAAAGGGTTAAACTGTAATCTCAGATTCCGGACGCTTTTCCACTACTCGATGATGAAAACACACGTCATCGCATGGTGCCACGTCGCAAGCAGTGGCGTTCAGTCGACTTTATCAGCTATCATTTCACTTTTTTTCTGTCACTCATCCCTGCACGAATGCTTCCGTGCACGTGAAATGCACGCCCAGGTTTTTGTACGCAGCAGCAGCCCCCCGACGGCAAAACCGAGTCATTCGAAAACTTCACCCTCCCGATAACAAAGATAAGATTGCGTTTGTTCCCGTGTTATCAGATAAGTCGAAAGAGGAAAAAAAAAAAAGATGAGGAATTTTTTTTTTTTTTTTTCGCGCAGCTGAAGATTTGTTGAAAACAAACAGGAGTATGGAACAGCATTTTCTTTCGTTGTTGTCTTGGGGTGGAAAAAGTTCAAAGACCCTGCCGTTTTTGAGCATTCGTGTATGAAAAATGCAGAGATGCAGCATATGTAAACTTCGGAAAGTAACAAAAGATCGCACCCACCCTGGGCGCACTTAAACTCGTCGTTGAACCCATGTTCGCTCTCAACAGAGTCACAACGGAGAAGACTCTCCTTCTTGGACCGATGCTGTTTTTTTTTTTTTTTTTTCAGAATGGTTCCTTCACAATTAAAAAAAATAAAAAAATACAGGAACGATCCTTATAAGTAACTGACAGCTGAGGTGCTTTAGAATTCCAAGGAGCGTTATATGAAAATACCAGCAAGTTTACTGAACAGTACAATTCAGTGGAACTTTACTTAATTATACTGAACAATACAGTTCAGTGGAACTTTCCTGAGTTGTTCAGTATAGTTCCTGGTATTTTCATGTAATGTTCTTTGGAATTCTAGGGCACCTCAGCTCCCTGTTATTTCCAAGGAACGTTCCTGGACATTTTTTACAGTGTGAGTCATTTATAAATTAATTGTGTATTTTTTAAAGCGAATCAGAAGAGCAATATTCATAGAAGAACTGATTAAAGTAAACAGTGAAGTTTTCAGATGGGAATGTTTACTTTCTGTATAGTATTTGTGAGTCTAACTTTTCCCATTCTGACCAAGGAACTTTACTGTAGAATTTACAGCGTTGAATCAGGGCCATCGTGATTAGGGATGGACGCGAGACGAAAAATTGGCGTCTCGCGTCTCGCAGAACAGCCGAAAAGCTTTGTCTCGTCTCGCAAAAATCCCTATATCATAATGTTAAAAATGCTTGTCTCGTCTCGCAAAAATGCTGTAAATCTCTGTCTCGTCTCGCAAAAAGTCGTCTCGCGTCCATCCCTAATCGTGATTCTGCCGGGCCTGTTTGTGCACTCCGATGAGTCATCAAAAGAGGCCTACGGATGCTCACTTACTGGTTCCAGCACTTAGATACGTCATTTAAGTCCGTCATCCGAATCTTACCAATGAGAAAATGTCCGTGGGCCTCTTTCGCAGTGCACAAGCAGACCCGGTAGAATCACAATGGCCCCGGTTAGATTCGGCCGTTAGATGACGTATCTACGTGCTGGAACCAATACGTGAGCATCCGTAGCCCTCTTTGGATGGCCCTGGAATCACTATTTGGCCGAATTATTAATTCACGATTTGGCACGAATTGTTAATCCCTTTCGAATCACGATGGCCCCGGTTAGATTCGGCCATTAGATGACGTATCTAAGTGCTGGAACCAATAAGTGAGCATCCGTAGACCTCTTTGGATGGCCCCGGAATCACGATTTGGCCGAATTATTAATTCACGATTTGGCACGAATTGTTAATCCCTTTGGAATCACGATGGCCCCGGTTAGATTCGGCCATTAGATGACGTATCTAAGTGCTGGAACTAATAAATGAGCATCCGTAGGCCTCTTTGGATGGCCCCGGAATCACGATTCGGCCGAATTATTAATTCACGATTTGGCACGAATTATTAATCCCTTTGGAATCACGATAATCTCGGTTAGATTCGGCCGTTAGATGACGTATCTAAGTGCTGGAACCAATACGTGAGCATCCGTAGCCCTCTTTGGATGGCCCCAGAATCACTATTTGACCGAATTATTAATTCACGATTTGGCACGAATTATTAATCCCTTTAGAAGCACGATGGCCCCGGTTAGATTCGGCCGTTAGATGACGTATCTAAGTGTTGGAACCAATAAGTGAGCATTCGTAGGCCTCTTTGGATGAGTGAACAAGCAGGCCCGGTAGAATCACGATGGCCCCGGTTGAATGCTCCGCGAGCGCAATTTTGGTGGAACCTTTTCAAAGAACTATTCTGGGAAAGGAGCCTGGGTCAAAGAAGGAGAGTCTTTTCTGTTGAGTCTCTCAACGAACAGGTTACATGTTGGGTCAATATTAGTACAGTCCATGGTGGACCCCTTACTCAAAAATATACTTGTTGGGGGGGGGGGACAATCCAAAAATTATTCTCTAGATCTTAGATTTCAGATTACATTCTCTAGATCTAGTGGTCCGATATCTACAAACTAAATCTAGAGAATGCATTCTGAAACGGTCCAACAAATGTATTTTTGAGTAAGAGGTCCAGCATTTCGTTATGTAATTGAGAGACTGCACATTTAAGTTAAAATTTTCAAGAAATGAACATCATCATCACCCTCCCTACTCCCCCCCCCCTTAGATATGCGCTTCTGACAATAACCCAGCCCGTTTTCTCGAAACGAAAAAATAAAATAAAACAGCAATTACATAACTGCTCATATACAAATCCATTGCAATATCTTCCGAAATGCCATATCTTGTTCCGTCGATAACTCTGTCGATACACCCGCCCTCTCAAGACCACTGTGCCTTCCTTCATTGGTTATGTGTTATTTATTTTTCTGTTCTGCTGTTGTCGTGCTCCTATCTTCCTTCTAATTTATCATATCTGACCTTGTTCTGCTTATCTGGGTTCTACAACAGCATGGGATGATTTTGCAGGAAGGAAGATAGGATGAGGTTTTTTAGACACTCTCTTGGAATTGATAAAGAGAGAGAAAGTGACGGATAAGGACGTAGCCCCAGCCGATGCAAAATACTGGCGCTCCCGTTATTTACTATCATTCGACCGGTAAATGAATTATATTGTGAGAACACGAATCACCGTTTGAAAAGCCTTTGTCGCCGCAGAGTCCGACCAAACCAACATGGGGCCAGGGGTAACAACCCAGATAGCACAAACTTGTCCAGAAAACGCCTAGAAGACGTCATATAGACAAGCTGACATGTCCATTAAACATCCAGGATTCGTCCAATTCTCGTCCATTTTACGTCAATATGGCACTATAGGACGCCCATATGACATGCTTACAGGCATGCATATAGACGTAATTATGGACGTGCTTGTCTATTTATGGACTTAATATGGGCAAGTCTTGGACATCAATGTCTATATATGAACCTACTTAGGTCAAGTCTTGGACGTCTTTCTTGCCATTTCACTAAGACAATATGGATTATCTGGAATACGTCTATAAAAAGACTTATTTTGGAAATTCTATATCTAGTTTTGGTCTATTCATGGACATTTTCTGGATTTTCCAGATTATGTTCATTTATAGATGTCTTCTGGATGTCCATTTATTGACGTGGACGTAATATGGGCGAGATTGATGAGAAATGGATATAAAATGTCTACCCAGATAGCACAAACTTGTCCAGAACACGCCTAGAAGACGTCATATAGACAAGCTGACATGTCCATTAAACATCCAGGATTCGTCCAATTCTCGTCCATTTTACGTCAATATGGCACTATAGGACGCCCATATGACGTCTTATAGACATGCATGTGGATGTAATAATGGACGTGTTTGTCTATTTATAGACCTTTTATGGTCAAATCCTGGACATCAACAAAAACCATTTAATAATTTTTAGCTAATTTTATGAAATGATTATTTTAAATTTATCGTTACATCTTAATGACGAATTTTGTAAAAATATTCGTACCTATTTTTTTTAAAACCAACCTTTAAGTACTTGCCTCGCTTCAGATTCGAACCCTTAATCATGGACTTCACAGAAGAGTGTGCTAGCCACTATACGCAGCGGGACTTGCTCTGAAGCGTCAAAATGTTGAAGTAAAGATTTTTTAGTTTCGGACTGGGAATTTAGAAAAAAATATGCAGCTATTCGTTTTTGGATGTTGAGTCGCTAGAGAATTTTCTTTTTTGTATGAGGATATGAGTTTCTTTTTACACAATACCGCTTTTATAGGAAATAATAATACATAAAAAGTATTTTAAATTTCAAAAGTTCCCGACAAAAAAAAAAAAAAAACTCTAGAATTTATAATGTTTTTAAACTTTTTGGGGGTAAAATGTAATATCAATAAAAACATAAAGTATAATAAATTCATGCGTCGTAAGTACAGTATTGGGTAAAATGAAAATTAATTACAAACAAGTAACTTTTCCATATTTTGTCCATTTCTGGACTTATACTCACATCCATTTTATATCGCATCACTGACATAGTGTGGATCATCTGGAATACGTCCATAAATGGACTTATTCTGGATATTCTAATTCCAGTTGTGGTCTATGCATGGATATAATCTGAATTTTCCAGATTATGTCCATAAATAGATGTCTTATGGATGTCTATGTATAGACATGGATGTATTATGGATGAGTTGGATCAGAAATAGACGTAAAATGGACAAGTGTGTTATCTGGGTGCGACCTACTTAGGTCAACTCTTGGACGTCTTTCTTGCCATTTCACTAAGGCAATTTGGATTACCTGGGATACGTCTATAAAAAGACTTATTCTGGAAATTCTATATCTAGTTTTGGTCTATTCATGGACATTTTCTGGATTTTCCAGATTATGTCCATTTATAGATGTCTTCTGGATGTCCATTTATAGACATGGACGTAATATGGGCGAGATGGATGAGAAATGGATATAAACTGGAGAAGTGTGTGCTATCTGGGAAACGCCTGTCATGGGAGCCCCTTTCTACAGGGGTCCTTATACAGGGTGATTCGCTACCAGACTGGCAAACTTGCAGGGGGTTGTAGGGGGTACAGAGGCAGCTCAGAATCACATAGCAATGCGGGGTCAAAAACGTCGTCTTCATGTACCTGTTACCAACCACCTTGGAAGAAGTGTTCAGGTGATAGTAAACTTTCCGACCATGGTTATTCAAAAAAGAATCCCTCTTTCACCGGTTGCACTTGATAAAAATTGTTATTTCAGAATTGTTTCTTTCATTATATTTATGAAATTGTCTGAGGAAAGCCTGTTGTTTATGAAACTCGATTAAGAAATTAGACGCAAACTTCGATACTTCTTCCAAAGTGATTTTTAACAGGTACATGAAGACGAAGTTTCCGACCCTGCATTGCTGTGTGATTCCGAACCGTCTCTGTATCTCCTACACCACCTGCAAGTTTGCCAGTCTGGTAGCGAATGACCCTATATATTAGGGTGCAGTGAAAATAACTTTTTTTTTAATTTCAAAATCCAATAGCGACCAAAAGTTGTGTTTTGTATTGAAAAAGAAAAATGCAGAGTTTCAAAATTTTTGAAATATATCTTGAGGGTCCACTATTGCACCAAAGTATCACGAAAATTCGAAAAATTGACTATTTTAGCATTATTTATACGATAAAAATAAATATGTTTTTTAAAATCCAATTTCGATAAAAATTTGGGTTAAATGCTATTTAATGGCCGTGCAAAATTTTAGGATTGTCAGAAAATATCCTGAGGCTCCACTGCAAGGAACAGTGAAGTACAAACGGAGGGAAAAATCTCTTTTCATTACAAATAATTGCTTACCTGAAAATGGTTTTAATAGTTTGACAAAGTACATATAATAGGAAAGAAAAATTGTGAACGTTTAACAGTTATTTAGAATGTCACATTTTTTTTTACGGCATGGCATTTTGAAATTTATTTTAACGACATTATTTTGAAAATGTCAAAAAATTGCGATTGTAATTCCATCCCTTTGATTTCCATGAATTCTTCATTCCTGATTTAGGAAATAAGTGTTGGTGAAGTAATTTGGATATGATGGCATTTCCAATCAATCAAATCAATATAATCCTGCGCCTAGAAATTCAGCATTGGAACATTGAAATCTCTTACATTTTGGGTTGTTCTCGGGCTTTCAAAATTCTACGAGCTGCCAGCTCTTGGATGTGTGTTCTCCTGTCTGACAGCATAGACAAAAGAATGTTTTCAGGGTGTGCGAAGAATAACATTTCGCTGAATAACACGATCTATCACTGACATAAGTTCTTCGAAAAGGTATCGGGACAGCTTGATCATAAGCTATAAGCTAGCTCCACTGATGCAGGATGGAGATGCCTTTATCATAAACCAAACTGGGCAATTTACTTTGGCAGTGTAGGATGTTATTGCTATGAGATCATGGATTTGGCTCAGCAACGTTTAAGTGCAAAATTCGGTTAGCTGTGGGGTAGGAACAAACTTAAACACCGGCAGTTGTTCATCTTTTTCAGTTTTTTTTCCGACCGTACTAGAAAAACCTCATAGTCTAACAATAGGCCCATCTATATGCTCTATTAAGTGCCTGAGCAGCTGCTCATTTGCATGGAACAGGAAAATTAGCCATTGCAGTGGCTTTTGAAGCTCTCTTTCCATCAGTTTGATGACACCACCTTTACGTCCGGTGTTGACTACTGTGCCATCACAGCCAACAGTAAGTTACATGTCGATGCAGGGCCGGCTTTACCATTGGGCGAACCTAGGCGACCGCCTAGGGCCGTCCATTAAAGGGGGCCGCCGATCAAATAATTTTCAATAAAAATCTAAATGCATGTTTTTTTTTTGTTTTTTTTACCGTTCCCAGTTTTTGCCTAGGGCCGCTAATGACTGATTCTTGAAAGAAACTTCTTTAACGATCTCGAAATAATTTGCATCCTTCACAATTTTTCTAATCGGGGCTTCTTTTGTCGGTTTTTGATGCAGAAGATTTAACAAATAATAGTGATCAGCACTTGATAATGTATGAATGCAGAAAGACTGCTTACAAATAAAAACACAGAAAAAGATATTGATGGAATGAACCTTTTTACGGAGCTCAGTACTTTTAGAAACATCGCAGCAGATAATATGTCTCCTGCAAGTACTTTAAAATATTTACTTGAAACAGGATTGGATGAAGTTTTACCGAATTTATGCATCATACTGAGAATTTTATTAACAATGCCTATGACTGTTGCATCTGCTGATCGCAGCTTTTCAAAACTAAAGCTCATTAAAACCTACTTAAGATCAACTATGTCTCAAGAAAGGTTAGTTGGATTGTCTCTAATATGAATTAAAATGACATTGCGCGTTCACTCAATTACACGGAGTTAATTGATGAATTTGCAAATAAAAAGGCCCGAAAAATCCCGTTACAAAATATGCCACTAAATAATCTTCTGAAGAAGATTTAATGCATTATTTTGTTTTTGATTCTTCAGCTGAGTAAATATAAAAGCCAATAGTTCAAATTATTTCTGGGAATGAGTCTTCACCAACCAGCAGAAGATTCTTCCATTGACTGATATTACACTAATCCATTACACTAACACGATTGACTGATATAAACCCTAAAAACAAACTAGCAAATAATCTTTTTTGCCAATTCACGATCAACTGTAAATTAGCTATTTTTAGAAATGTATACTTCTTTTTTACTATTAAAATTTAATAATTTCTATTCTTATTTTTTAAATTATGTTTTGTTTGCATTATTTTAATGTGTCTTAAAGGAATCAATAACTGGTTTATTAAACTAAAGCTTAACAATCGTATTTTATATTGGTCCTAACCAAGATAAATTAAACAAATAAGCAAAAAAAAAATTATTGTATAAATCTGAGGTCTCCAAACTGTGTGTGAATATTTTTTCACAATGAGTGAACCTATTATACATGTATCAATGCATTTATGTATATGTACGTATGTGTGTATGGAGGCATTAATGTTTGAAAATGTGTACAGGGCGGCCTATCTGGATTTTGACCAGGGCCGCCTACTTTGACTTTGCTTAGGGCCGCCAAATTTCTAAGGCCGGGCCTGTGTCGATGTTAATGTTTTTCTTTATAAGATGATTCATAATGGCGTCTTTAATAGCTGCTGCTGTACCACTTGAAAGAGAAACATGACCCAAGCATATGTCATGAGGCTGATTTACTAGACACATGCTCTTCAATAATTGTTTCTCGATGATAGACTTCTCCTCTTTTCTCCATAGAAAGTGTAGAATCTTTTCTACCATCGAAAAAAATACTCCAGACATACTTTCTTCATTCTTGTCTTGCAGATTTTTGCGGGTTTCCCGTCTTTCTCATGTAACCTTGCTTGCATCCATAACATTTGGCATCATATCTTCAGATATTATACCCACGTCTTTCAATACCGCTGAAGCAATCACTGCTGCTAACCTGTCAGAAACCGCATACTGATTACAAACCTTTGGAAATGTAGGCAAGCTAACTCATGTTTGCGAGGTGCTGTTTTTTCCCCCCCTGGTAGATGTAATCAGGATCAGTTACATTATGAAAGTTATTCTCCGAAATTCCTTCATCAAAATTTTCCGCTAAATACTTATAATCGATTTTTGACTTTTTTTTTTTAAGACGACTTGCTTCCAAAGATTTTCTTTCATTTTTCCGCATCATTCTTATAGTTTCAATCTTAATACCGCCAATAGAAATGTTTCGTTCGCCACTCTGGTCCTTCAGAAAAGCCTGTTCTTTTATGGGAACTTTACGAGAACGTTCGCATTTGCACTTATCAAATTAGCATTTGCAAGCAGCAATATCAAACAACTTTTTACACTCAGCTAAGAAACTATTAACTTTTTGCTGGACAGTCTCGCTCTGTTTTCTATTACCGATAAACCATTTCTTAAGGTTTTGATATTTATTGCGAAATGATCGAATCATTTGAAGAATTCTATCTCTAGAAAAAATTGGAATTGAGGCACGATTCCAAATTAACTCTAATGCGTCTGCCATGATTTCAGAAATTTCGCTGACTGTAGATTCCTTAGATTTCTTATCATGTTTCAAGTTATTCTCTACAAATAAATGAAACCGCATAATTTCTTCATATGTGGGCAACATATCACCTAACTGCTTTGGTTTTCCAAGAATCGGGTCTTCAACATCACCTCTAGTTTTCACATTCAAATTCATGCTGAAATGCAATATCAAAGCCGGAATAAAATGCTGTGTTGCCTTCTAAATAAATTCACTTTTAGCTAAACAGCTTTTAATGTCTAGAAATTGAATTCACAAATACGCAAAACGAGTTGCGAGATGATCTCACAGCAATAATTTCCTTTCAAAAGTAAATACATTGCGCGGTGAAAAATACCATCAGCGCCACCTGGTTCCGATTAAAAAGGAAAATTTCGCTCTGTTTGTTCTTATTTTTTATTTTCACGGGACCCTCAATATATATTTTAATACTTTATTTAAATATAGTTATTTGTAAATGAACAATGGAAAAGTTTTTCCTTCAAGCAATTTTTTGTTTAAAAAAATGATTTTTTTTCTTTTTTGACCTTTTTTGTTCGCTTTAGTGGACCCTCAAGAACTTTCCCGACAATTCTAAAATTTTGTACAGTCATCGAACAGCATGTAATCCAACTATTTTTTGCTATTGTATATTACAAATCATAGTTTTTTGTATTTTATGAATAATATTAAAATACCTTGTTTTTCGAATTTTTGTGACATTTTGGTGCAATAGTGGACCCTCAAGATATATTTCAAAAATTTTGAAATTCTGCATTTTTCTTATTCAATACAATACAAAACACAACTTTCGGTCGCTATTGGATTTTGAAATTAAAAAAAAAAAAGTTTTTTTCAGTGCACCCTACTGTATATACCTAATCAGTTCACAAAAATGTGAAAGCCTTACAGGCTTACTTAACCCTCTGAGCGTCTTGGAAATGGGCATATAATGTAAAGTTGTTTTCAAGGTAAAATTTTCATGCAGCTTTAAAATTATTTAAAAAATAGAATTTTGATGAGAAAATTTTTATAATTGTATTATAAAGTTAACTCCTAAAATACCTATAAGCTTTAATACCGAAATATATTTTATGACGACTTGGTGTTATAAAATATTTTAAATTATGGATGCATTGCAGTGAAAACTGGAATGAAGTGAATGGGATTTTACGTAACAGCCGCTTGGAGGGTTAAGTTTTAGCCATTCTACTCTTGGGGATGCTTGGAATTTTTTTTACAATTGAAAAAGGGTGGACTTTTGCTTGATTATATTGACCAGATCATCATTTCACTCAAAATGCTTTATTAAAACCTTTTTCTTTTCATTAATAACTTTCTTTTAGAGAACTGTTGAAGCAGAGAGAGAGGAAATTATTTCTGGAAAAAAACACGTTTCTACAGAATAAAGTAGGAACATTTCTTGATTTGCCTCTCCCAGCCCCTCCGCTACGATTGGGGGGCGCCTGGGCATCTGCCCATCTTTTCCCTGCCTTACTGAGGCTTTGCTTGTCTCGACCAAATTCGAAATTTCCGGAAGGATATTTCGATTGCAATTTTTAAATGTAATTTTGCCGAGATACAATGTACAATTTACATACGATGGTAGATTACAGTTGAAGGAAAAAAAAAACGATGTCAATTTACAATGTTTTTTTCTGTATTGAATACGAATTTAAAATTCAATTATGTTATTCAATTAAATAACATTTGTTAGTAAAATTTGTAGGGGAAGGCGCGACCGGAAAATGTTGATGGATTCAAATAATGTTGGTGCATTATTTTGTGCGGTTCAAATTTTGTGGGGTTTTTTGTGCGGTTCATGAATTTTAACGTTTCCATTCAGAAACAGGCTAATTTATAAAAATGTTAAAAAGTACCGTAAAAACGTGAAATTTTTTAAATTTGTGCAAACTTTAAGACAGATGCGATAGGAAGATATAGACCAATTTCATTTCTTTTTTGACATTTTTTTTATTCACCCGAATTCGCAACTTTCCCGAGGTATTAGGAGTTGAAAAAAAGGGTTTTTGTTTTTTCGACCCACGCTAGTATTTCTTGTACTGCAAACTCAGTTAAGTGCCAATCAGTTAAAATAGATCGATGCCCAATACTTGTCTTTATTAATCTCATTTGCTGCTATAGGAAGGCTCGCAACAACCCGTAGTACCGAAAAATGAAATTAGTCACCAGTACTTTGTTATTAGTATTTTCCCCAAAACTCGGTGAAACAATAATTTTTTGTTGTACTGGTTCCAATTATTTAGTTTTTTACTGTTTTTAAAATAATATTTAGCTTTTAGCATTTTACTAAAAAAAAAAGAATTTAAGACATCATCACTCTAAATTTTTAAAAAATTAATAAGATAAAAACATGTTGAGCCCTCTCCCCCACCTAACACATGTTTATGTTTTGTTTATTAAAATTTGTTTCTGTGTCTTTAGAATATCTGGAATCCATCATAAATGGTTTTTAGTCTAAGCAAGTGTAAGTCGGCAGTATAATTTCACACATAGATTTGTACACCCTCCAAAAAAAGTATTCGAGCAAGAGAGAAATTTCCTACATTGGTTTTGTATATTAAAAATTATTTATCATAGAATATGAATTAGGCTATGTATAAATATGACTTTCCATATTTCTATCAAGTTGTGCGTTTTTCAAAAACTCATTCGCAAATCTAGAATAGGAAATTTCTCTCTTGCTCGAATACTTTTTTTGGAGGGTGTACAGACAAATTACTTTTAATTGGTGCCGGAGATTTAAAAAAAATAATTTAGAAAAAAATTCTTAAAAAATCTTAGATAATACATATGTATAAGAAAATTGTATTATTAGAAGTCGTTAAAAGAAGATATTTGAGAAGTAAACAAGAAACGAATCAACGGGATTTGAAAATCGCGTAGCTCTGGATTCGCGTAGTTCGAGATGTTACTGCACTTAAATATGCCAACAGCAAAAGAGTTCTAAAGGAGAAGCACTGTTCAGTAATGTGATAACAGACTAAAAAGTGGTTACTTAAAACTTCTCCTGTAAACAGTATGTTTTATTTTAACCAAGCGAGTGATTTATTATATGAACTATCTACAAGGAGATCTTCTCCATATCCGAATTAAACAAAAAAAAAAGTTTAAAGGTGTTCACTAGATGGCGCTTAGAAATGAACAAATTGCAAATTTTAACAAGAAAATGACCGACTTCCACATTTATTCACTAGTTATTGATCGCCTATCGAGCCATTTCCTTCGCGAAAATTCGCCGTTCTCCCATTCAATACGCCACATAGTGGGCATTTTTATTTTATTTATTTTTTGAACTCATCTCGTGTAACGGTACTCCACCTTGTATTCATAGATATATGAAAAAATATCTAATAAATTATAGATGGCAACGGCAAAATTTTCAATATTTTTTCTTTATCGTTGCGATTATTCCAAAATTAACGTTATTAACCCTTTGAGGCGCAACCCTTTCCCAATGCTGAAAAAAGGGCAGCCGTTGCCATCGCTCGACTTAACTACCAGCAAGATGGCGGACGATCGAAACGTTCATCGCGTGCCACAGATGGCACAGCCAGCTGTCGTCAAAAAAGGGTCTCTAGATCTGTGGCACGAGATGAACGTTTCGATCGTCCGCCATCTTGCTGGTAGTTAAGTCGAGCGATGGCAACGGCTGCCCTTTTTTCAGCATTGGGCCATCTATCCAGCTGTTCTCGCATTCTTCCATTTTTCAGCAGATGTCAGTGCTGTTAAAAATAATCGTGACCATTTTTTTACGGGAAATGACGTGCTAAAACGTAAGGGATTCTCGTGGAGCTATGTCACCCGCAACTATTTTTATAGAAATCAAATCTATTCTTCGTGACTAGCAACAGTCAAAGCGTCAGAGTTTGGTGTTCCCAGAGCGGGAACACTGCGCGTTAAAGGGTTAATCTACAGCGAAGGGCGTAACCGAAAGCTAATATCTGGATACTTCCCCCTGCGAAATTTCTGCTCTTGCTGACACGTGCTTTCAGATTTTTTTTTCGTGGAGAAGAGATATTTCATTTATTAGTATTGAACGCAGACTCCCATTTGAGGAGGCGAAAAAGAGAAATTTTTGACCTTAATCGGGGATACCGAGAGAGATTGGTGTGTTTTCGTTCTGCCACGTGTTCTCGAAAGTCCACATAATGGATTGTAAATGGCCCATTAGGATGTTTCATAAAAAAAAAAGGTTGGGATCAGTGTAAATATGTGTAATATATATAGGATGAGTGCTAATTCAAGGTACAAACTTTGAGAGCTGGTACAGGACATTGTAACAATCGTATTTTGTAGAGGAATGTATGGCCAAAAGTGAAGCGTCGAAGCACAAACACAGGAAAGAACAAATTAGGGTACAAAAGTGAAGCGGCGAAACACAAACACGGAAAAGAAACAAAATAGGGTACAAAAGTGAAGCGTCGAAGCACAAACACAGGAAAGAACAAAATAGGGTACAAAAGTGAAGCGTCGAAGCACAAACACAGGAAAGAACAAAATAGGGTACAAAAGTGAAGCGTCGAAGCACAAACACAGGAAAGAACAAATTAGGGTACAAAAGTGAAGCGTCGAAGCACAAACACGGGAAAGAACAAATTAGGGTACAAAAGTGAAGCGTCGAAGCACAAACACGGGAAAGAACAAATTAGGGTACAAAAGTGAAGTGTCGAAGCACAAACACGGGAAAGAACAAATTGGGGTACAAAAGTGAAGCGTCGAAGCACAAACACGGAAAGATCAAAATAGGGTACAAAGTGAAGTGTCGAAGCACAAACACGGGAAAGAACAAAATAGGGTACAAAAGTGAAGCGTCGAAGCACAAACACAGGAAAGAACAAAATAGGGTACAAAAGTGAAGCGTCGAAGCACAAACACAGGAAAGAACAAATTAGGGTCAAAAGTGAAGCGTCGAAGCACAAACACAGGAAAGAACAAAGCATAGGGAAAGCGTTTTATTTTCATAACCTCGTTTACAAGTGGAAATTAATTTGCAATAAGTGTTCAAAATTGCGTCCATCAGCATTGACACATGCTTGACAGCGTCGGTGCAGCTTTTGACGAACACTTTCAAAGATACCAGGAATTTCACGCACACGTGCAGCAGCGACGGATACTCGAGCAACGAGATCTTCATTGGAGTCTACTGGAGTGGCATAAACGTCATTCTTCAAGTTTCCCCATAAAAAAAGAAATCGGGGGCGTCCAATCGGGAGACCGGGGTTGCCAAGACATAGATCCACCACGTCCAATCCATCGCATGCCAAATGTCGCATTCAAGTACTGACGAACATCTAGGATGAAGTGGGCTGGCGCCCCATCATGCTGAAACCACATGCAGTTTCTAATGGTGAATGGACGAAAACTGAAACGAGAATGTCCTCTCTTCCCCGAATCAACGCCGACTGGCCATCTACCGGCAACGGAAGCAACTACTAACTCCTTTCTCCCCTCCGTCTCCTGCATTTGTACTTTCCTGTACTTGTGCTTCGACGCTTCACTTTTGACCATACATTGCCATACAAAATGTGATTGTTACAGTGTCCTGTACCAGCCCTCAAAGTTTGTACCATGAATTAGCAGTCCCCCAGTGTATGTTAAAGTGAAGACCGAAATTGGAGAATGACGTTTTTCGTCGGTGAATGTCGACACAGACCAAACACGCCAGTGAGAGTTCGAATATTTGATTATAGTCTAGTATATTCGGACCACCACCGGTCAGGGGCGTAGCCAGAAATTTTTCATGGGGGAGGGGGTTTACGACTACTACAACTCACATATATGCATACATGTGTGTGATAAGGGAGTGAAGAATATACATTTTGTATGGCAAAAAATTCCTCATGGGGGGGGGGGTTATGACACCCTTAACCCACCCCTTGGCTACGCCCCTGCCACCTGTGTATGTCGACAAACACCAGTATGGTCTGGAAGACAGCGAAAAGAGAACTCGAGAACAAAAAAAGACAAAAATATAGCAAAAATATTTTTATTCCGTTGCGGAAGGTTATTTGCCCATGAATCCATAGTTTTTCACGGTTCTAGATGCAAACTCCATTACGGTATAAATGCGAAGTTCTTAATAGGCTAAATGCAAAACTAAAATCATAATGCTTAACATTTATAGCAGTACAACTTCTGTACTTCATGTACTTCATTATTAAGAAAACAAGAAATATGGAGCATCCTTTCTTTTTATCATGCTAGAATCTAAAGGCACAAATCAAAACAAAAATAAAAGATCCCTGCCTGCCCATTTACCATTTGAGGCGCAACCCTTTCCCAATGCTGAAAAAAGGGCAGCCGGTGACATAGCTCCACGAGAATCCTTTACTTTTTAGCACGTCATTTCCCGTAAAAAAATTGTCACGATTATTTTTAAACAGCACTCACATCTGCTGAAAAATGGAAAAATGCGAGAACAGCTGGATATATTGCCCAATGCTGAAAAAAGGGCAGTCGTTGCCATCGCTCGACTTAACTACCAGCAAAGATGGCGGACGATCGAAACGTTCATCGCGTGCCACAGATCTAGAGACCCTTTTATGACGAAAGCTGGCAGTGCCGCACAGCCAGCTGCGACAAAAAAGGGTCTCTAGATCTGTTGCACGCGATGAATGTTTCGATCGTCCGCCATCTTGCTGGTAGTTAAGTCGAGCGATGGCAATGGCTGCCCTTTTTTCAGCATTGGGAAAGGGTTGCGCCTCAAAGGGTTAAGAATTTAAACCAACCACTTCTCCCAACGTGATTATTAACAGGTACGCGAAGACGACATTTCCGACACCACATTGCGATGTGATTCGGAACCGTATTGGTTTCCTCTACCACCCTTTAAATTTTCGACACATAGTTGAGGACCACCCTGCAAATTAAAGGAACAAATATTTAGACCAGAATTCAGGAATGCACTTTCGTGTGAAGCCATTGTGGAAGATGCACGCCGAAGTAATATAGATTATTATTTTTGTTTTTTGTTCTGTTTTACGCTACCAATGACAATTTCCCAGCTCGGTGTACGCTGCAGAATTTTGTATCATATCCTCCCCTGAACGATTTCCCTTTCTATGCCCCTGTCCAGAACCGCGTTTAAATCAATGCCAAATTACAAAATAAGCCTACCTAAAAGAAAAAATAAATGTCACATTTGAACAGTGGACTTAAAAAATTATTTTGCCCGTTCTATACTAATCGAATATGAGATTGTTCTTTATATTTTCTAAGCATTGCCAAAAAATCATCAATTGCTTAAAAATCAAGTTAATAAAAATAGTCATTTTTAGAACAATTAATTAATTAGAAAAGATTTTAATGCTCCATGAGTTCTTCTTTTAAAGATATATCTTTGCTTCTTCGTTTAATCACTTAAAATTACTCAATTTTCGAAAATGTGCGGCCTTTTAAAAAATTTTATTTGAACAAACCGGAAATTTATTTAAAACATTATTTTTAAAAAAATGTCGAAGAACTAAGTTATCATTAAAACTTCCCACGCTAACAGATTTTCTTTCAAAAATTTCAAGACCTTGGTAAACCAACATACAAGATAAATGCTCACATTTCACGGAGTTATGAAATGCACGCATGGTGCTTCGTGTAAATGCTTAAGATATAG
This sequence comes from Cheiracanthium punctorium, assembly GCA_038373885.1. Taxonomy (NCBI): domain Eukaryota; kingdom Metazoa; phylum Arthropoda; class Arachnida; order Araneae; family Cheiracanthiidae; genus Cheiracanthium; species Cheiracanthium punctorium. The sequence continues at coordinate 200,901 of JAWZYV010006042.1, read as the reverse complement.
AACGGAAGTTTAAACGCATGATGCATTATATTTTCCTGATATTAAATAAATGGTTTTTAAGAATCAAATTTTCTAATGAAATTAATTTTAAATATATATATGTATATATATATATATATATATATATATATATATATATATATATATATATATAATATATATATATATATATGTATATATAATTACCGATTTCATCAAACAAAAAGATTTATTAGGAAATATTCCACGTTCGGACAGCACAGATAATGAAAAATAAAATCTTTTTTTGTCCATTTTCTCAGAAAAAAAATTTTGGCTAGAAAGAAACTAAAAAGCTTTTCTAAAGTTTACTGTAATCTAATTGTACCATGTGAGTAATAGAACATTTCAATGCAGTGTAATGTGGCCTTCCTCTGACTGTAAAAACCGAAATTTATTTTTAAAGCTTCTTTTAATAATACCTCACATGAATACAGCGGTTGAGACTCACGTTTGCTTTCACACAAAGAGAAAATCGGAAAGGAAAAACAAGTTGTTCCGTAAAAGCAACTGAAGTTTTTTGGAAATTTACCACTGGATCAGAGAGATAACAACGCTAAAAGAGAGATTTTATGCCTCCAAAAATTGTAAAAATTGACATGAATAAATTAAAAAGGTGGTTTTATAATATGATTAATCTATTTATTATTATTTGAGTAATTTTTCCGAATTATACCATCGCCATCCCGTATCTGAATGCAGCGGTTGAAACTGACATTTGCTTTCCAACATCAAGACGACTGTAAAGGGAAAACAAGTTTTACAGTAAAAGAAACTGAAAGGTTTTGAAATTTACTGCTGGATCACTGAGGTAACACAAAATAGCTTTTTGGGAAAAAAAAAGAGAGATTTATGTAGTCGAAAACCGAAAAAAATCAAAATGAATTAATTAAAAATATAGTTTTATTATATGATTACGTGATTTTTATTATTATTTGAGTAGCTTGTTAGAATTTTCCCGTTGCCATTCCGAATCTGAATGCAGCGGTTGAAACTGACATTTGCTTTCCTACATCAAGACGACTGTAAAGGGAAAACAAGTTTTACAGTAAAAGAAACTGAAAGGTTTTGAAAATTACCACTGGATCACTGAAGTTAACACAACTTTAAAAAAAAGAGATTTACGTTGTCGAAAACTGCAAAAATCGAAATTAATTATTTAAAAATATAGTTTTATTATATGATTACGTGATTTTTATTATTATTTGAGTAGCTTGTTCGAATTTTCCGTTGCCATTCCGAATCTGAATGCAGCGGTTGAAACTGACATTTGCTTTCCTACATCAAGACGACTGTGAAGGGAAAACAAGTTTTACAGTAAAAGAGGAATTTACCTTGGATGTCTGGGGTAACACAACGTTAAAATAGAGATTTATGCAGCCCAAAGCCGTAAAAATCGAAGTAAATTAATTAAAATTGTGGTATTATTGCATGATTACGTAATTTATTATTACATGAGCAGCTTGTTTGAGTTATCCAAGTGCCACCCCTTTCTGAATGCAGTAAATGAAACTGGCGTTTGCTTTTCAACAGCAAGACGACTGAAGAGGGAAAACAAGTTTTACAGTAAAAGAAACAGAAAACTCATTTCTTCGAAGTTACCACTATCTCATAGCATCATGTCAAAAGAGAGACTTTTGTAGTCATATAAGTAAAGCTAAATGAAGTATGAAGAAATCATTATTTGTGACGCTTTGTTTTTAATGGCCTATTGCCATTCAGCAAGCTGAGAATAGCGTTTGCTTTTCAACAGCAAGATAGGCGGGAAGGAAAAACAGTTTTACAGTGAAAAAAGCTGATGAAGTTTTCACCTTTTCTTAAATAAATAGATAAATAATTAAATAAAAGATTCGATCTCTATTTTTAAAAATTAGATTATAATAGCAGCTGCTTCCTCTGGAAGATAAAACCAGCCATTCATACAATTTCTTTTAAAAAATCAATAAATAAATTTAAAGAAAAGGGTCTATAAATATAAATTTTCTATAGTAAAAAAAAACAACAACAAAAAAAACCTTTATGTTTTAAAGAATGTAACGTCGGCAAATAATAGAAACTAATTATTCAATAAAACTTAATTAATCGATAAAACTTTTATTTTTTAAAGACCTTTCAGCATCGAAAGTATATAATAAAATATAAAGAAAAAAATTTAATATTGAAAGACTTTATTGCCAACAAATAATAAAATCCAATTATTAAAAAAATAATTGTAAATCTCCGTTTGTAAAAACTGTAAAGTAGACATAAAACATAATCTTTTTTTTTAAAGATTGTAATGTCAACGAACAATACAATTTAATTATTAAGAAACAAATAAAATCTTTTACTTTTTGAATGCTTGAAATCGCAAATAATTTAAACCAGTTATAAATAAATAAAAGCACTTTGTTTAAAAAACTATAACGTCACAAATAATGTAATCTAATCATTAAAAAACAATTATAAAACTCGTTTTTTAAGGCTGTAACGTCAGCAAATAGCATAATACAATTAATAAATAATTGTAATCCTCTTTTTATTTTAAAAACTGTGACGCCAGCAAAAAAATATAATTTAAGTATTTAGAAAAATAGAAAAATTTTAAGACTTTAACGTTGACAAATAATCTAATCTAATTATCAAAAAATTGTTTGAGTAGGAAGAAAGTGAACTGAAATGTCTGATCATCCTACACGTTAAAAAGTGCATCCCATAAAAAATGGCATTTATGAAAGGTTTTTAAAAATATATATAAATAGCGTAACATTTTAGTTTTTTAAAGAGTCAAAAGACAAAGCAACGCTATTTGTTAAACTTTGCGATCCACCCCCCGCAAGAAAAATGGAAGACTTAAAAAGAAAAGGTTTATGGATTTACTTAGCAATCAAGATATGATTCGCTGCATTTTGGATACACTCACTAGTAAACAAACATATATGCGTGACTAAAGTTGAAGGTTATAATATTTATTTAGTACATTGGAAGAAAAAAAAAGTAAAAATATGCCATATGCTTTAGAATAATAGGAAAAATATTTGCACTTAAAAATAGCTTTTTGCGTAATTTAGTAGGCAGATATTTGAATTTATCGTAGAAATAGCAAATGTAAGTAGAACTGAAAACTTAAAACCATAAACGTGTTTAAAATGTTCCAAATATATCAAATTATTTAACAAGTACCTCGAAAACTACTTTCTGTGTTATCTGAGAAAATCGCTACAGTTAGGTTACAGTTAGGTTTATGGTAGTTGGTACAGGAAAACGTACATCCCACCTATTTTCCAGATTAAATATTTTGGAACACATATTTAACGATTTTATTTACAAAATAATTCATTTAAAAAATCTGATTGTTGATTAAGTTTTACATGTTTCCGATACTAATCTAATATGAACATCAGGATAATTTTCTTTCTCCGCTGATTTATAAAAAGAAAAATTAATACTAAAGACAGTTGTTAGGTTCTATTATTTATTTAAAATAAATTAATAAAAAGCAATAAATTAAGACAATGTAAATTACTAAGTTCTACTTTTAATATCTAATATTCGTACTGAGCATGCGTCACAACCATAACGCAAACAAACAGCTTCCGAAACTATTTTTTAATTAACATAGAGAAGAGAAGTGCATATTTAGAGCTAAATATAAAATATCTACAAGAGCTAAATATAATTATCTATTAGAGCTAAATATAAACTATCTATAAAAAATGCTGTTGTACGTCATGTTATGTGATGAATAATTACTTTAAATAGCAGAACGGGCTTAGAGATAATCCCGGTAACAAAGAAATTAAGAATATATATTTAGTAAGATTTAATAGATGAATTATTTATAAATAATGTTTTAAACTAGAAAATTTAAAGATAAAAATATTTAAATGGCAATTAAAAAAATTGAAAATAAAATAAAATAAAATAAACCTTAAAATACATAAATCAACTGAGATATTAACTAACTGGAAATGGAAAGACAAAGTTCGATATATTTAATTCGATTTCACAACTGCTCAACAGAATAACTATCCATCATTCGTATTTAAATGAATAATTCAAATGTTTTGCAAGCATGAATTACTTTACAAATATGACGCATGCAAATATAATAATAATAATCATCATGATGTAATATTAATATTTATTCTAATTTATTAAACAGTGTCACGCACTAGCTCCACAAAGGATCTGAAATCGAATTTTGCAATAACTGTCACCTCATCCGGAAAAAAAAAAAAAAAAATCAGTACTACCTTACGTCACTGATTAGGGAAGAAGAATATCACTCTTTTCTCCAATAAGCAACAACTCCAAGAGTATTGAAACTTTTTTTTTTTTTTTTTCTGGCAAACAACAGCGAATTATGTCAGAAACTCCGTGGATACAATCAAAACCCGTAAAAAAGCAAAATGGAAAAAAAGAAAGAACGAAAATTTCTCCCATCAAAATCAGCAAGTGCATTGTGACGCCAAGAAAACAGAGAGCGAGGCAAAAAAATAAAAAAGGAAAAGAAGTCGACATTAAAGCAACGCACCAACTTTGTTACTACCACGTGCAACTCTGACGCTCGCAAGTGAAGCAACTACTCTTTTAAACAGAAAAGAGCTGACTGCTTCAACCGTGGCGCGCTTGACGTCAAACGACGTCAGAGCGCTCTTTGCCCGGACTACGGACGGAGTGCAAGAGGCGCCACATTTGGCCTCGAATCGCCGCTCCGCTTGAGACGAAATGTTGGCGCTGAAACCGAAGAAGCCGGGCGAGAACGCTTGGCGAGAGAGGCGCCGTTTCGATGGAGCAAAAGATATGTTCCGGTTCGAATAACTTTATTTTTTTATTTCTTGGGTACTTCAGAGATTTTGCCGATTTCTTTCAAAGGAAAAGAGATGGCGTTACGTTTGCAGACTGTTTTTCTAACAATAGCTTATTCATCTAGCGATGCCAGTAAATTTGAGTAAATGTTTGTTTTTTAAATTGGAGTTCTTTTTTCCAGATTTATTATTTAAAATAATCATCAATTGCAAAATTATTATTTTTGCAGTTGATGAAGTAAATGTTCTTATAGATCACTGTCGTGTCAATTAAGGAAAAAGAAGTTTGGAATTACACAAAGCTCTGTCTATATCAGATAAATGAATAAATAAATATACAAGGTGCCCCTTGATAATTGGGGCAAACTTTAAGGGGAGGTAGGGCGCATGATATGAATTCAGAATCACACAGCAATGTGGGGTCGCAAGCGTCGTCTTCATGCAGCTGTTAACCCATTTATGCCTAGCGTCCCTTTTTGGGGACGGCATTTTCGCTATTAGTCGAAAACGTTATTTATTTTTCCTAGCCTTTATTCATGAGTATTGAGCCTCAACTCTACAAAATATTTTAACATGACCAAGTAGGATGATGATATTTCGATTTTTATGCATAATGATTTTAAAAGAAATCATCCCTTGTACAAGAAGTTGACGTCAGAAATTTATCTATTATTTCTGTTATCAGTAAAAATCGAAGAAAGTCGCAAAAATATCCAGGCACAAATGGGTTCTTTGGAACAAGTGCTGAAATACTAGTGAACTTTCCGACCCTTTCTCATCAAAAACTAATGTGTCTTTCACGAAAAACACGTGACTAAAATCGATAGTTTAAAAATTCTATTTCATTTCATCGATGAAATTTTAGGAGACAAGCTCATTGTTTATGAAACTTGGTTGAGAAATCAGACGAACACTTCAACACTTTTTCCCAAAGTGATTATTGAAAGTAAATGTAAGAAAAAACGGCGTTTTTGACCCCCCATATGGCCCCTTTTTATATGCCCCACCTCCCCTTAAAGTTTATCCCAGTCATTGTCGCATTCCCTGCATCGATATACAGGGTGAATCTAAACTCTTGGGCAAAATTTTAAGGGGTGATACGGCACACAAGAAGGAATCGTAATCACATAGCAATCTGGGGTCAAAAACGCAGTTTTTACTTACCCGGTAATAATCACTTTGGGAAAATTATTGAAGTGTTCGTCTAATTTCTTAACCAAGTTTCATAAACAATAGGCTCGTCTCGACAAAAAATTTCATCCATGAAATAAAATGGAATTTTTAAACTACGAATTTTAGTCTTCTGGTTTCGGAGAAAAATACATTAGTTTCTGACGAACAATGGTAGGAAAGTGCACTGTTGTTTCAGCACTTTTTCCAAAGTGATTATTAACAGCTACACGACGACGATGTTGCCGACCCCACATTGCTATGTGATTCTGATTCCTTATTATGTGCCCTATCACCTCTTAAAGTTTTGTCCAAGAGTTTAGATTCACCCTGTATAATATGAATAATAATTTTACTTATCAAATGGAATTGTCTTTAGAAAAACTTGCAGAATTACTTCAGATAATTATTGCCGATGCAGGGATTTCATGCAAGATACATGTCCGTACGTAGAGACGTCACTCCGGAGCTAGAAAAATTAAAGCCCCTAGAAATACAGGACGACGCAAGTAGTCATTTTTGAGTACAGAGAGATTTCGCCAACATTCTATCTTGAGTGATTAACGCTCATTTTGGTGCTTTTCAGAGTAATTTACGGTACACCACCACCTAAGCTAAGTGAATACAGCTCTGGGTACAAGAATGGCGTCTCGCGCTAGCTCTTGTATCTAGTAGCCTTAATGGGGTTCAAAGATGGTCAAAACGGATGGTAACTATACATACGTGCATATGTACGTCTTACAAACGTTACGTAGGAACTTGCCGAAATGATTTCAGAAATGTTCAAAATGGGCAATTCAGTCAAACACCCGAATACTGAAAATTTTCGCGATTACAATTTTTATATCTGCCGATCACAAGAACAGCTCCCGCCAACAAGTCTGGTTAGTGGCGGTTGCTGTACCAACTGGACCTACACATTTCCAGTGGGGGTTTGAGCGTGAGAGGAATTCGCGGAATGAAAGGTAAACTCAACCTCGTGTCATTTTACTTCTCGGTTCTCCCCTGTCGAAAATGGGGTGAGACTTGTTTCTACGGCAACAGACGGGCATAAACTCCTTGGCGAGAGCTATTCTTGTGGTCGACAGACAGTATGTTTTATTTTGTACAAGGGTCGTCCAAAAAAGTAAGTTTCCCACTGCCAATAAAAAGGAACAGAACATTATTATCTGGAAAAATTTATTGCAAAAGAAACAACAATATTTCAGCTTCTTCTCAACGTAAGAATAATGTGAACTATAACACTTGTCACATACCGCTGATGGGATACGCTTTTGTAGTCCAGTGTCATAGAAGACTGCCGCCTGAGACGGGAGCCAGAGTGTCACAGTTGTCTGCAATCTTCGTCATTGAATAAGTGACGCCTGCACAGTAATTTCTTCAGGTGCAAGTTACTGAAAATAGACTTGGTAACCTATGTTTCTCAAGTGCTACTCATGTGCAGTTTTCAGTTCTAGGCCAGGCAGTTTATTTGACTACCTGATATCCATGAATTCAACAGTTAGCGGCCCAGGGCGGTTGCCCAGTTTGCCACGATCCCTAAGCACGGCACTGTGAGGTAACTACACCGCTATTGAGCAGGGTTTCGGCTAGTTATTCACGTAACTTCATTCTTTTGCGACAACCTATCGGTCAGTGATCTTGCATGTCTGAATAACTTCTGCCTTATGAATGATACACATATCTCAGGTTAATTATCGGATAAATAAATGATATATTGGATATGAAAAAGAGAAACTGAGAGAACAAAAATAAATGATCGCTCTAAGAGTAAAAATAAATAAATAACAACAAAAACACCGACAGGTCGAAAAAAAATGTCTATATAAATAAATAAAGAGCAAATAAACGAAAAGAGTAATTACAGTGATTACAAATCTGATACAGCCTAACCCACGGACGATATGATTTATTACATAATCTTCATACATATTTAATTATTGAGGCTCGAGATCTTTCATTGCCAAACAAGGAAAGAGAAATAAAAAGTTAGAGGTCTCCAGTGAAATGTTCTTGCTTTATTTTGCTTCATGAATAATGTTCGCTCTCGAATCTCCAGCTGCTAAGAATTTAGTGGAGATTGGCTCACTAAATGTCTCTGCTATTCTCTCCTTCTCTCCCTGCAACGAGCAGGAACGAGCATCACCTTCAGAACGAAGGTCGAGGAGAGTTGAGTTGATTTTATGCGACTTGTTTTAATGGCGTTAATTATCTCGACTGAGAATCTCTCTCTTTCCCCAGCAGACGTCTCGTGCAATAACGGAGACATAGCTCAAAAATGCGAATCATTCCAGACTGCGATAGTTGTAGTGGAACAGCTTCACGTATTTGTTATCAAACGCTTATTTTTTTACGTATTTTTTTCCCCTAAAATATTCCAACGACTAAACTTCGAAAATTCTCGTTGTCTGTCTTCTGAGTCCGTTCTGGGTACAAAAAAAAAAAAAAAAAAAAAAAAAACAGAACAACGGATAAATAAAATAAAATGAAATGAAATGAAATGGTAAAATGAATATAAAACAATAATAATAAAATAAAATGAAAATAAGATAACATAAAACGGATGGATAAGAGGGTTCAAAAGAATTATGATTTAGAAACTGAATTTAAAAATTATATCATTCACTGAAATTTAGATTTAAAAAATTTAAATCGCATTATTAATTAAGTGCTATTACAATTTACATTGATTTTTTCTTATTAAATATTATTATATTATTATCAACCATTAAAAAATAATTTTTTGTTATTATTATGTGATTGTAAAATAAATTCAACCTTACTACCTTACAACCTTAACACCTAGTTACGGTGTAAATAGTAATAATAATAATAATAATAATAATAATATAATTATTATTATTGTTGTTGTTGCTGTTGTTTTGATTTTTTTAAGTTACAATTTTGCTACTAATTTTAAAATGCTACTCCTTTTTCAATTTTTCAATTTTAATTTTTTTGCTTAAATTTTATATTATGTTGTAAATGGTAATTCTTTGAACAAATTTAAGGAAGCTAATTGCATTAGCTTCAGAGGGGGGAAAAGCCTAAATGACAGCTATGTACAGGAAAGTGGGAAAAATCAGGAATAATACCCTCCCCCCATTTGATTAGTAATAATAATATGGTTATTTTTATTTAAGTTTCCAACGTATAGATAACTCGATCCTTAAATCTCTTACTTGCCATATAAACGTTCAAGGTTGAAGTAGAAAAATTTTCAAACAATTTGTGTTCATATAAACAGCTATAGCTGGCGTGGAATATAGCTTAGAAATTTTAGTAAGATATACTCTAAGGTAAATAGACTATTTTAATAAATAAATCGTAAAATCCATATCTTTATTAAATTTCCTTATTATGGGGGTGCTGAGTCCCCTTAATGTCCTTTAATGGAACTATCTCGTAAACAGACGTATGCCCCAGGGAAAGGGTAATTGAAGTAGTAAAATTGCCAATATTTCTTTATAATTTTAAAGACCTTTGGAGTTTTGCAATAACAATTAACAATTTATTAATATTGTCTTTTTCCCCCCTTACATAAAGGATTAGTTATTAGTAAAGGAAGCATAAGTGATTTTTGGGTTAGGAATGACCTCTTGACTTGAAAAACTCACTCAACCAGAATAAACCAAAAAATCACCCTGCTGCAAAAGTGATTTTTTGGGTTGGATTGGTTTGTGCATTAAGGCAAGGCTATACTCGTAGGCTATCTGACTATGGAGAAGTGCCTTGAGCATAATCCTTTTTTAAGGGGTTCTAACGGGTATTCTCTTGACATCTGGAAAAAACCGCCTCAAACTCCTAGACAGTTAAATCGATGTCAGCGTAATAGGCGCCCGAACCCTGGACCTTTACACTTTATGCCCTCTGCCATGTTCAGTGTCTTTAACCACTTGGTTATGATGGGCCCATCATAACCAAGTTCAAGTTTTAAGTTATAGTTCAAGTTTTGCTTGATATCTCAACATGATAATCTTTCTATTGTATTTTATGAAAACACTAGTTGAAATACTCGTCATTGACAAGTTAGTACGTAATGGAAATTTCCAAAAAACTTGATCTTCGTCAGCATTGTAGGTGTGCAAACAATGAAAATAGTATATTAGCAATAGTATAGAAATCAAAATTATAACTTCTGTGTATTGTTAAAAGATTACAGGTTTGAGAGTAACAAAGTGATCAGTAAATGTGACTAGTCAGAACTTCTTTTTATTTAAAATTTATTCTGGTTGAGTGAGTTTTTCAAGTCAAGAGGTCATTCCTAACCTGTAACTAAATTTTGTTTTATTCACTGTAGATATTTTAAGATTATTCCTCGAAAACATTTAGCTCAATTTTCACAAAATCTAAAAAATCAAGTAAACAATTTAAAAATTCATCCAAATTTTTCAAAAATTGCGACATTTGTTGATTTACCCGTTGCTGATCATATTGCTAAACTTCATTGTATTCCCTTAGTCCATATTTAAGGAATGCTGGAACAAACATTTATACCATTTTCACAAAATCCCCAAATCTATGAAATATTTAAAACTGTTTTGGCATCTGGAGTTCAAATTAACTTGCATCTAACATAATTCCAAATTTATTCTATCCCATTCCAATTTTTCAGGAATAGCGCAAACATGTACTGAATTTTCCCCAAATCTCAAAATCTAAAAAAAAGTTTAAGTACTTTGACGTCTATAGTTTAAGTGACCGTGACGATACTAAATTTTATTTAATTCCCTTCAGTTGTTTATACGTAATCAATAAATATTTTCATATTTTGAATAACTTTTGCAAAATCTCAAAATCTAATCAAAATTTTTAAAGAATTCGACACTTATAGTTTTAGTTGAGTGAGTACCTGTCATGTTATCAAATTTAATTTCATTCGCTTCAGTTGCTATTATGTTATGCGCGGACGAATATTTATGCATTTTGAAATAATTTTCGCAAAATCTCAAAATCTAATCAAAATTTTTCAAAATCTCGATGCCTATAGTTTAAGTTAATTGACCAACTAGCATGCCACAATTTCCCTTCATTCCCTGTAGTCTTTATTACGTGATGCTCGAACAAAAATTTATTCATCTTGAAACGATTTTCGCAAAATTTTAAAAATCTAATCAAAATATTTTTAAAATTCGGGGTCTATAGTTTTAAGTTAAGCAGCCACCTATCATATATCACACAATTTCATATCATTCGCTGCAGTCATTTTTACGTGATGCGCGAACGAAAATTGAATCAGTTTGAAACAATTTTCGAAAAATCTCAAAATCTAATCAGATTTTTTTTTTAAATTGGACGCCTATAGTTTGACTTGAGTGACCACCTATCACGCCACCGAATTTCATTTTATTCGCTTCTGTCATTTTGTACGTGATGCGCGAACAAAAAAAAGCGTCACGGACTGAAAGACAGAACGGCAGACAGACAAACTTTTTTTTGAGGGTCGTACTGAATTCCCAGCTGCTTGAAATCGCAAAATTTTTGATTTCTAAGTAATGTGCAGACAAACGTTTAATTTTATTTATAAAGATTTAATTTTGCCTCAAAGTAAATGCTATAAGTACTGTGTGCTGATTTAAACAAGTCACAGTTTTGTTTTAAACACAAGGATTTGATTAATAATGTGAGAAGCTATCAGTATTTACGGTAATTTTATTTTATTTTTTTATTTTTTCAGTTTAGATAAAATGGTTCAATAACGTATGACGTTTTATTTTTTTTAATTCATTATAAAAATTTATCTGAAAAAGAAAATGGCATAGTAAATTTTACACTTTCAAAAATTGAAAAGCTTCATATTTATAAAACATGTTTATATTCAGTTTACGTGCAAATTTATAGGATTTTTCCCTCTTATTTTGTGTAAGAAAATAAATAAGCACATTGTTTTTTTTTAAGTTTAAAAAAATCCACTCTTTTTTGTAAAAATTTCTGGAACCGTGAACAAACTTCATAAGCTTTTCCCAAAATTTCGAAAAAATAGAGTGCACAAGATCAAGTAACATCGATCAAAGAAAGAGAGTCTTTCACGTTGCTGCATCTTTCTAATGACGTGACCGAACAGGTTAAACCTGCGTTCAACATTAAAAAATGAATAGGTAAAAAAAAAAATAATAATAATAAAATAAAGAGTGGGAACCATCTCTGATTATACGCCTCGTCATACTTATCGGCTCTCATTGAAAACTTTCCTGGATACGTCATTGAGTGCAAACAAATTTTTATATGGAATTTATTTTGCTGATAGACGGACGGTTTCTGGACAGCGCGTGAAATGCATGCGATATTTAAATCGTCGATTATTTACAATTAGATGGAATTTGTTACATTGGACTTTGGAAGCGACGGCTTACTCTCTATCGTTTTTTAACGATTATCGTAACTGATTATTCATTTACAAATATCATTTCCTCTCATGCTCCTTATGTAATCGCTAACTCGGCTCGCTGAAATGCTCACCTGAATTTTAAACTTTCTAATGCCATCCAATTATGATCTTTTTTTAATTTAGGTGCTATTTCAAACTATTTTTAATATTTCCCTGTAATGTTTAACCCTTTAATGCGCAGTGTTCCCGCTCTGGGAACACCAAACTCTGACGTTTTGACTGTTTCCAGTCACGAAGAATAGATTTGATTTCTATAAAAATTGTTGCGGGTGACATAGCTCCACGAGAATGCTTTACTAGCACGTCATTTCCCGTAAAAAAATTGTGATGATTATTTTTAACAGCACTGACATCCGCTGAAAAATGGAAGAATGCGAGAACAGCTGAATAGATTGACCAATGCTGAAAAAAAAGGCAGCCGTTGCCATCGCTCTACTTAACTACCAGTAAGATGGCGGACGATCGAAACGTTCATCGCGTGCCACAGATCTAGAGACCCTTTTTTCACGCAGCTGGCTGTCGTAAGCATTGTCGTAGCATTGGGAAAGGGTTGCGCCTCAAAGGGTTAAACCCATGGTTCCGACTCTCAGCGCTCGCTAGCAATTTCCGAGGGATGCCAATATTCAGAAGTCCCCCACCTTCTGATGAGGAACCAAATTTTTTGGAGAAGCTCCATGAAGGACCGATGTAAACGACACATTCGGTGACGTGAGCTGTCCCCTTCTGCCAAACAAACAAGCTTCCGTTAATATTCATATCCTTTGTAAGTAAAAAAAGAATCTGGAAGCTGCACCTTTTTTTTCCGTTTTCTTGTAAGGTTGGCCATTCACGCTGCGATTCATCTTTCAGACCGGGTCAGTTTTATTCTAAAGGCCAGGGTCGACTCACGTCCGTTTTAGAACGCTGGAATGAGAACTCAATCTATTTTGCAGAATCTTGAAAACGGATTGTGGAGAAAAGTGTCCCCATTGTGTGCTGCGAGTGCTTTTGTGGTTTCACTCGTTATCCTTTGTCGGCGAATCCAGACTGGTCATTAAAAGCCAATAAATTATTCGCCCCTGCACAGTACCCCCTCTTTTAGAATGCCTTGACCATTAAAAAAAAAAAACCCCTCTGCGTCCGGAGTCGGACGTGAGTGGGCCCTGGCCTTAAAGCTCTGACCTGTGGTCAAGAAAGGGCGGATTTTTCAGTTTTGCGATTTATCCTTTAGTACCGCGATTTTTGATTTCATTGTTCGTCAACGGAACAACGCCCCTCTCCAATCACAAATTAGTGATTTATCACCCCTCCCCCGCCCCCCTTCTTTCCTCGGTAATAAAATCTCCCCTATATTAATGAGTCGTAATATTTTTTGATCGGCATCGGACAGTGGAATGTGAGTCGTCAATTAAATTCGATTTACAAAATAAGGCAATATTTGATCGTGTAAACTTAGCTCGTCATGATGGGGGGGGGGGGAAGGAACGTGTCCCTGTGCTCCTTTCCCCACCTCTGGATCCACCAGTGATATCCATCGCTTACCATGAAATTATTGATATATGCTATGAAGATGCACAGCATTAAAATATAGTGAATTTTATTAATGACTATGTCATTTACGCTCTCACCCCCTTTATTGAAAATTATCCAAAAAATGCGTCAAAAAAAGCGACATAATTTTACATATTAATGACTATGTCATTTTATTTCTCACCGCCTTTATTGAAAATTGTCCGAAAAATGTGTCCCAAAAACGCGACATAAAAAAGCGACATAATTTTACATATATTTAAATACTATCAGTTAGTTCACAACAGCTTTAATCTATTGTTACAATATTTCGTAAGCTGTAGAATAGGCATCACATGTACTTTTTACATATATTTAAATACTATGAGTTGACAATAGCTTTAATCTATTGCTACAATATTTCGTAAACTGTAGAATAGGCATCCCATGTATTTTTCTATAAAAAGGTTACAATCCTAAAAATTTCAACATACGGCTACCAGGCGAAATACACGCTGATGAGAGATAAAATGACATAGTCAGTTAATATCGTTTTAATATGGCAATAATGAAACTAAAAAATGCGGGGGGTTCAGGGGGTCTCCCCTCAACTAGGCTCTAACAGCCGAATTATTTATTTATTTATGTATTTTAAACAGGAAAACACTAATGAATTTCAATACATTTCGGCCTACGACCAATATTTGCTGGAAATGTATTTCAGAGACGTTAACTTATTTTAAAAGATGTAAATGTAGTTAATAATATTGTTTTAAAGCTTAATTAATTTTAAAACCTATTAAGAAATGGTCCTAGAAGTCATGTATGTAGCATCCACAGTTCTTTAACAGAAGGACACAAAATAATTTCATTACGATACGGTGCGGCAGCCAACAATTATTTAAAGTAAGTTTGTTTGGTTGTTGTTGTTTCTAATATTCTCTGGAAACCACAGAGGTACCAGATCCTCCAAAAGGGAGGGCGAAGGGCGAGGCTTCCATGAGAGTGTGCCCCAGTGGGAGGAAGACGGGGCACTTAGCACGGGGTCCCCTAATTTTGAACCCATTCCAGAAGTGGGGCCAACCCCCGGAAATCGGCACCCCCAGAGGTAGCGTTAAATCTGGAGGACATTTGAGCTACTACGGATTTTACGTTCACCCGCTCCCATTAGCGTACACGGTCCCACAGTAGTCGAGCCGAGAGGGAGTTGACCCGCCCAAGCACTGGCCAAGCCGGATGCCGTGTTCTTTTGGGAACGGAGTTTAGCTCCCAGACCACCACGGGACAATGTAAGTTTTAGCCCTGTAAATATATTTCAAGGGAAATAGTATTTTTAAGGCTTGTGAAAGCATAATTTCTATGACATAGCATTTACAAGGGTTCCCAAATATGGAAGGTCCATCTAAAAATTTGATGAATGGAAGATAAAAACAAAACATGAAGAAAAAAAACCCCTACTGATATGTTTTGAAGAGGGTAAATTTAAACCTTTAAAGTAGCAACCTTTGACAACAATACACGTTTGACATCGTTGATAAAGCTGCTAGACTGTCAGCGAAAATTTCTCTTTGGATGAATCGAATCACAAATGTCAGAAGTCTTCGGATTTTTTCGAAACGAGCGATCTTTAGGACCGCCATTAGGCAAGGGGAAAAGAAAAGTAGTCTTTAGTTGCCAGATCAGGCGAGTACGGTGGATGTGCGATAACAGTCGCAAGGTGTTGGGCCGAAAACTTGATCGATTTCAGTATGCGAGCGGACGTTATCGCGATCTCATATCTTAGTATGCACGGTTGAGTATACGATCGATCGTACGTAAGATCCATTTTATACTTGATCTCAGAGTGCGGAGACGATCTCAGTATGCGGACGGGCGTTGTCATGCAACAGACTCTACTTTCCACTCCTATTGGAGAATACGTTGGATGCGCAGCAGGTCTTTTTTTTCAGAATTTGAAACAAAACTCAATGTTTGTTATTTCATTTCAGTTTGACATGTATTTTCGCACACTTGCCACTCATGTAAACTAATCTGTGTTGGCTTCTTGCGCTCTTTGGTGAGCGGTTTTTTCCCCACACGTCTCTCCTTGCACATGCGCGTGGCAGCATTTTTAAATCCTATCGTTTTTGAGTTATCCGTCTATTCATCTAACTTTTTAGACGCATCTTGTATGCAGTGATAACTTATGCTCTAAGGATATTAATTGAACGAAATATTTTAGTGAGTTTTGTTTGCTTTAATTCGTTAAGCTGTTTCACGTATGCACGATTGGGCTGAAAGTTGTTTCATAATTTTTGCTTCTGGTCTGATTTATCTATCTTGTTTCAAATCCGAAATCGAAAAGATTTTTGGTATCTGCCCGTTGGCTGCTTCCCCGAGTTGTCATGAAATTTTTCAGGCAGGGCAGGTGCCTCTTAGTTTGGCGACTATTTGACAATTTTTACATAATCAGACAAGAATGCATTAGACTAGACACGAAATGGGCTCAGTCCTAGGCCGAGTCTGGACCCGAGCCGGGACCCGATTCACGTGAAGAATTCTCACTCATTCAACATGTTCAGAAAAATTTAATCGTTATGTACAAAGTTAGCAATTCTTTGAAAACTGAAAGTTTTTTTTTTTTTTTTTTTTTTTTTTGTAGGTATATTACAAAACATTTTCGTTTGATAAAGACTTTAAGGAAAGATTTAACGCGAAAGTTTAATTTTGAAGCAACTATTTTAATTTTAGATTTAGCAAACAAAAGAAAAAAAAGTATTTTTAAGCTGTTGAAAATCTGCCCTCTTCAAAATATTTTACTTGCAATCAAGAACTATAAATAAAGTAGGCCAAAACGAATAATAATAATAATAATAATAATAATAATAATAAACTCGGCTGTTAGAGCCTCGTCAGGGGGGACCCCCCTGAATCCCACCCCCCAATTTTTTAGTTTTATTATTGCCATATTAAAACAATATTAATTGACTATGTCATTTTATCTCTCATCCTTCGTGTACTTCGCCTGGTAACCCTATGTTGAAATTTTTAGGATTGTAACCTGTTTATAGAAAAGTACATGTGATGCATATTCTACAGCTTAAGAAATATCGTAACAATAGATTAAAGCTGTTGTGAACTAATAATATTTAAATATATGTAAAAAAATACAGGTGATGTATATTCTACAGCTTACGAAATATTGTAACAATAGATTACAGCTGTCGTGAACTAATAGTATTTAAATATATGTAAAATTATGTCGCTTTTTGGGACACTTTTTAATAAAGGGGATGAGAGATAAAATGACACTATAGTCATTAATAAAATAAAAATTAAAAAGGCGGAGAGAAAAAGAAAAGAATAAAAGAAAGAATTAGAATTTAAAAATAAATCTGGAATTTTGGTTGCCATTTATGCAAAATAGCGGATCTATTTACTCTAGTAAAAGATTCTCTATTAATGTGTATAGAAAATTTTGTCTTAAGAATTCATCTAATTTTGAACAATTTAATCACTCGCCCATAAAACAGAAACTTAGTCAGTAGAGTAACTTGGTTACACTGACCCCCTTTACAGCGATGACTTTCTTATAGCCTCTTATAGCGTTCTTGGAAAACGGTGTTTAACGGTGTATTTGAAAAAAAAAAAAAAATCATGTGATTTTGGTAGATGAATGCGAATAAACTAATTATGTCAACACTTAAAAATTTTTAGAACGTCTCCTTACAAACTGCACTATATACTAGGATGCGTCGAAAAACTTTTTTTTACCCAGAGATCACTATACCACTTGTGCACAAAATATGGGGTCACTGATCCTTATTAACGAAAACTAAGACAGACTCTTTCAGACAATGCCTTCAGTCTGCGCATTTAACTCAAAGTTTTGAAATTTTACATAAAAACCTGAGAATAAAAAATAAAATGAAAAAAACATTCTAGGCATTCCTGGACATTTGCAAAACTATTCGATGGTCATAAATGCTCGGAAAGGGTCGTATAACAACTAGTATTACCTGTTTTGTATTCTAAGAGATCCTCCAAAGGTTCTGAAAATGCAGGAAAAAACACAGACACACACACACACACACACACACACACCAAAAATAGCATAAGTTTAAAAAACTTTGACGTTGCATGTAATACGCTGGCAGAGTGCTTCTAGGATAGTGTTAACATCATTAGATGCATGTTTTAACAGTATAAAAATATATGGAATATTTTTTTCTCACAAAATCCATAATTTAATCTATATCTATATCTATCTATCTGTCTATCTATCTATCTATATTAATGACTATGTCATTTTATCTCTCACCCCCTTTATTGAAAATTCCCCCAAAAATGTGTCCCAAAAAAGCGACATAATTTTACATATATTTAAATATTATTATTTCACAACAGCTTTAATCTATTGTTACAATATTTCGTAAGCTGTAGAATATGCATCGCATGCTATTAGTTCACAATAGCTTTAATTTATTGTTACAATATTTCGTAAGCTGTAGAATATGCTTCACATGTATTTTTCTATAAATATGTTACAATACCTTACAATCCTAAAAATTTCAACATAGGGTTACCAGGCGAAATACGCGAAAGGCGAGAGATAAAATGGCATAGTCAATTAACATCGTTTTAATATGACAATAATGAAACTAAGAAATTAAGGGTGTTCAGGGAGGTCTCCCCATGATGAGAAACGAACAGCCGAGTTCTTACTTATATAGTTCAAATTATGTATTTTGGGAGAAAAAGTATTCAATTTCTATATTGTTAAAATATGTATTTTATGATGTTAACATAATCCTAACTGCATTCTGTCAGCGTATATGTACAATGTCTCGGAAATTTAAAACTTATGCTATTTTTGGTGCTTTTTGATAAATTTTCGGAGCTTTTAGAGAATCTGAGACAGACAAAAAAAGCAATAGTTAAATGCGCAGACTGAAGACATTGTGTTGTAGAATTTGTTCTTCTTCTGGTTAATAAGGATTACTAACTAAGTGCTTTTTCCGTCGATATTAAGTGAACTTCATATTGACACATACTTATAAAAATGCTGATTTTATCTGTTCCTATCGATTTTAATTTAAAAATAGAATTCCAATTACTAATTATGAATTTTGTGGGCTTTTTTATAAAGCAACATAGCATCACTCTTGACTAAACAATGTCTTGATATTATGTGCCTTATCTAAAAGAGCTAGCAGTTAAAATAATTGCCCAGATTTCAAAAGAAATCTTTCACGTTTCAGTTAATTGTTTTTTAAAGTTTGTATGAAAGGAAAAAAAATAAAGTACGTCTAAAAATTTGATAACAGTTTCAATTAAACATATTAAAATTATTTTAAATTAGCGTTTTCGCATTTTAATTTAAATATTATCTATTTATAGGTCTGGGTACAATACTTGAGAGTTATTGTCATTATTTTAATATAATCTGTAGAGCATTTTTAATTAATAAACTAATACCAAACACTACTTTTATTTAAATGAAAAAAAAAAATGCATGAACTCATAGACTATAGATATTTTACATACAATAGTTTTCTCAAATGGGACTATTCAAAGATAAATATTGATTGCCTTAGAAAGTTATGAAGGTTAAGTTAAAATCAAACTTGAATTGAGAAAAAAGAAATCATAGTACAATTATTTCTTATTTGTTTAATTTAATTTTCTAATTCTTTACTTACTTCCACTCAAATTCACCAACCCAGATTTAAAAGCTAATGCTGCTGTTTTTGCTGTTTAGGCAAAACCCTACTATTTTTGACATTTTCCCCAGATTTTTTTCGGTCTTTTTTCCACTACTGGCTAACCCTATCTATTTCATATTTGACGTCCTTACAGTAGAGTGCTATTTCATTCACTATAAATACTGATGAACTCGGTTATAGTGACCTCGCTTATAAAAAAAATAACTCTATTATAACAACAAAATATTTTGTACCACTTGCCCATAGAACACAAGCCCACTATCAAAATAACTCGTTATAGAGTCATTAATACTGATTTTTTCAATGACGTTCTAATAGGGCTTAACTGTACTTCATGCACCAACTGTAACTATTTATTTAAAAACCAACGTCTTTTTTAAAAAAAATATTTTAGAAATAATCTGGAGACAATTTTTAAAAATAAAAATATTTTAATTAATTAATGGAAATTTTCAATTTTTGAAGCTTTTCAGATGAGACTCTGGAGCTTTGGGGGAGGGGGTGATTTAGCCCCTATAGCTCCCTCCGTGTGTGCACCCATACTGTTACTGTTAATGGGAATATTAATTAGTGTTTATAAAAACGTCTATTGGAATAGTAACCATTAGAATATTATAGTAAAATAATAGTATATTAGAATATGCCTCACGGAGACTAAAACAATTTTAATAGACGATTTAGATTTCAATTTTGAAGAAATGTTTTATGGAACAAGGAAGGCAAATAGGGCCCAATCATAGATTATGAAACATTTTCCTGCGCAATGGAACAAGGAAGACAAACAGGGCCGACACACATTGTGAAACACTTTCCACCATAATGGAACAAGGAAAACAATTAGGATCAGAGCATGAATAATGATGCACTTTCCAACATAATGAAGTAGGAAAGACAAATAAGGCAGGCGCATGAATTATGATTCGCTTTTAATATACAGGTTTAATCTAAACTCTCGGGCAAAATTTTAAGGGGTGATAGGGCACTGAATAAGGAATCGTAATCGCATTGCAATCTGGGGTCAAACACGCAGTTTTAACTTACCCGGTAATAATCACTTTGGGTAAAGTATTGAAGTGTCCGTCTAATTTCTTAACCAAGTTTCATAAACAATAGGCTCGTCTCCAAAAATTCCATCCATGAAATAAAATAGAATTTTTAAACTATCCATTTTAGTCTTCTGTTTTCGGAGAAAAATGCATTAGTTTCTGACGAAACAATGGTCGGAAAGTGCACTGCTGTTTCGGCACTTTTTTCCGAAGGATTATTAACAGCTACGCGAAGACGACGTTGCCGACCCCACATTGCTATATGATTCTGATCCCTTATTATGTGCCCTATCACCCCTTAAAATTTTGCTCAAGAGTTTAGATTCATCCTGTATAGATTGTATATATTTAGATTTAATATTATTAGATTAGATTAGATTAGATTAGATTTAGTATATAGATTCAAATTTTAAATAGCACGTTAATGCGTATTTAAAATTTCTGCGTATTTAAAAGTGTTTCTGATTTTTTTTTTTTTATTACTTCTATAATTTTGTCACTTTCAGGGAAAACGTACTGAAATTGCATGTTCAACATACTCGTTTTAGCCTAGATTTATTTTTTTCTTCTTCTTAATTTCACTTTTGGAATATTCCAAAAAAAAAAAAAAAAAAAAGATCTCTAACTTCCCTTTTCCGCCAATTCTTTCTGTTTCCCTAATAATAATTGTAATAATAGTAATTTTTCTTTTTGGTAATATGTATTTCTGTCAAATCCAGAAGCTGAACCTTAAAAAAATTATCCGAATTTCTTTATTAACCCCTTAAAGCATAAACATTTTCACATCAGTATAGATGATCAACTAGATAGACTGCTTAGCGCTGAAAAAGTGCAACTGTTGCCATCGATCCATTTAACTACCAACAATATGGTGGTCGATCGAATAGCCGCCCATCTGGCGTCACAGAGCTGAAGAAGCCGCATAGCCAGCTGTCACAGAAAATTTCTCTAGCTCTATGGCACCAATTGGACTATTTGATTGCCATGTTATTGGTAGTTAAATGGATCGATGGCAACGGCTGCCCTTTTTCAGCGATGGGACCATTTAACCATATTTTTTTTGCGACTAGCAGAGGAAACGCTGAAATAAGGTGGAATCACGGCGCAACCACAGTGCGTCAAAGGGTTAAAAAATATATTAATGCTAAAGCGAAAACATTAAACATCTTCCAATCCAAACCTAACAAGCGGGATATTCAATTATCCGGAATTACATCCACTATTTAAAATGGTTTGGTAAACTAAAAATTTAATACATTAAGCGTGATATTCTTTTAACCGGTATTCTGTTAAGCGGGCATCAGTGATGAATTACACCCTTCCATGCATTTTCGAACCCTCGTGTAAAACACGCAATAAAAACCTAAGCATCAGTTTTAAAATTTAATGCGACTATCTAATAAATTAGAAGGCTCCGTAATCTGTCATCAGATTACTGTGCCTTGGCGAGATTCCCGAATCAAAGGAAGCATTGGCGGCGTTGAATGAGAGGCGTGAAATTGGCGATTTTTATCAGAATCTGACTGGCAGCCGTGTTTTGCTCGCAAGATATCAGTGAGAGAGGTACGGAACTTGAAGGCGCCAAGGATGGAATATAATCGCTTAATGAAATATTCTCCCGTACTGCTTGTATTTCCTAGGATAGTGTAAAATATTTTATTATAGTGCATTCAGCATTGGAGAAAAATATGTGCAATCTAGCTAGCTAGAAGAAAAGATGTTAATTAGATTTTTATGACCATGCAAACATTTTTTTTAACGTGAAGATCCAGTGACTCTATATATTTTCAAATGAGAAATTTATGAAAAATATTTTTGTGCTCCATTCTCGAAGAGATTCAACCAGCAAAGAAACTTTTTTTCCACGACTAATTTTGTGGAAAAATGATACAAAATTGGTGGATTTTACGTGACGAAAATTCGCCGGTCACGTACCATTCGTCATCCGGATACCCAAATGGGCTGTTTTGCATTCTTAACACGTAATTATACAAATCTAATTAGTGCTGTGCTCAAGAGGAAAAAAAAAATTGTGAAAAAGTGAAAATTAATTCTACTTTTTTGATAACATGACTTGATTGTGGAGTAGCCAAGTGGAATGCGCATGCGCGTGGCACCAGCCAAATATGGCGACGGAGTGTTCCAAGTCGAGTGCGAATACTGGGGGACTGGTCCGTGTTGGATTTTATCATTTAGGAAAAACCATAGGCAAAGGAAACTTTGCCGTGGTTAAATTAGCCACTCACATTATCACTAAAACTAAGGTGAGTGGCCAAAAACTACTATTATTATAGTAAAAGTAGTAACCACGTGTAGTCCAATGTGCATTGACCTTATGTTCTATAAGTTGAGCAAAACTTTTAAAACTTACAACCACTGACACGCCAGATTTATTTTTGTCGCACGTAAAATGCTAATTACAGACACATATGTGTAGCGTAGAACGAACATGTCATGGCTGTCATACGTAGCGTTCGCGATTTCCTCCAAGGTGAAGTTCATTAACTATAAATTTAATTAGCAATTAATACCACTAACACCATTTTACAGGTCGTACTGTTTTGCCGTTTTCCCCGACTGACGTTGTCATCGGAATTATTCACTTTAAAATATCTTTTCATATGGAAACTAGGCTTAATATCGAATAGCGGCTGTGGGCAAGTCCATTTAATTTCGTGGGATGAAATTGCACGTAATTATATAAAACAAATTTTTGTCAGCTGTAGACGTAAATCGAATTTAAAATGTTAGTCCGCCGTTAAGAAATGCGAATAAATTGATTCCATTTACAAAGTAATTCAGATTAGCATGTTTATTGGCATATTAAAGCATTGCTACTCAGTAGTATTTAAAGGCCCCACTCTTGTTTACACACACTTTTCACACGTTTTAACTGATATTCTCAAGCTTGGATGCCTTAATAATCCTAACAGTTTACTGTCACGATTTCAGGAAGTTCTATTTTAACGTGCATATCGTGGGAAAGTGTTTTTGAGGATTTTTAGTAAATTATAAGGGCTATTACTTATTTTCATGATTTTTTTGAATTTGATTATGTATATCTGAACTATAGCATCCATTTCAACCATTATGGTAGTGTGTTCTTTATTCCTGGACTCAGTTCTGTTTTTCTTCATCATCATTATTCGAGAATTAAAAACTAAGTTTTGACACCATCAGAAAGTTATCCTAAACTGTCAGTTGGTGAAATGATCACAAAAAATATCCAATTCACCCTATCAAACCTCTTGCATGATTCCTGATTTCTTAAAGGCAGAAATGAATATTTTGGTTTAATTAGATTTTTCTGAGTTATTTGGTTATATGTAAAATATGGTGCTTTTACAGTGAAACTATAGCACTTAAAGGGGTTGACATCTTACACTGTTTAAGTACTGCCCCTCCACTTACATCTCAGACCCGGGGAGGAGAGCGTAGGGGTGTCCAGTGTTATATGACCTCTGTTGGACACGCAGGGTCACAACTACGCAGGTTTGAATAAATAACCACCCTCGGATTAAACCATGACAAATTTTAATATGCGCATCAGCGAAATATAGCCAAAATATCAAACATTAAAACATATATAACAGCACAAAAAACAATTACAAAAATTCAGTTCTAGGTTTCTTTTTTCACAGTTAAAACGTAAAACGCGAGAGTTCAAATTAAAATCATGTATTTAGCATGTGTCCATTTAGATAGCCCACTGTTTCCAGTCTTCAGCAACCTCTGTGCAGCTTACTGAATGTTTAATACAAACTTTTTATGAGAGTTTCTCGAGTCTTTCCATTATTATGTTAAACAACAATAATGAAAATTAAATCTTTATATCATTTTATATCCTACTAAAAGCGCAAAAACTTGCTAAGTGCAGTAGAAGACTCAAAATCTGCAAGGCTGTGAAATGTGCACTCTGTTGGAAATTTGCCTTGAATGCTGCAACTTAAGAAAACTGCCGTATAACCGTAGAGTAAGGCTGAATAAGCAATTCCCACTTGAAAAATATGAATTTGTGAACTCTGATGATAACATCGATAACCTGACAGTGACATAATTGACACTGAATTACAGACTCTGGACACAGGATGATCAAAAGATTGATTGATTAAATGATGCTTGATGAAGGTTTGGCACTGAGAGAAACATATCGCCGATTTTTAGGAAATAACAGCAACACAAGCCACAATTGAAGCATGAAGTAATGACAGCAACAATGATATTGAAAAATTTCTGAGATAGCTGAAAGTTGTTGCCCCTAATATCTTGATTATTCCACATCTCCATGGTGAGCCGAACCGATGTGCAGGTGATATTTATCCATAGGCTCATTTCTTTTGCTGAACAGGTAGTACGCAACCTCAGTTGGAATGCCAATATGTGATATGAATGGGCATCATGTCTGGTTAATATACTCTGGTGTAGGTTTGTCAGGTAGCCGTGACATGCATGCAAGGCCGATTCCATAGGGGGTGTGTGCCCCCCACCCAACTTTATGAAAAAGAACTTTTGTTGGCAAAATCGTGAATTGCCAAAGGACTGTTGGCAAATTTGAGTACTGCAGTTTTCTTTAACCACCAATCTGTTAGATGTTCAGTGTATAAAGTGCCAATTCTGCTTACAGTTTATAAGTTTTACATTATCATAAACGTAGTCTTGTTACGATTTTCATGTTTCATTTTAGTGATTTAAGTGCCAGTAAACAAGTCCTCTTTGTCCCATCAAACCAACTTCATTTCAGTGTAATGTAGTGTATATTTAAGGCAAACCTGCTCACTGGGGGTGCCTCGGGCGAAGGACTTTTTAAGGGGACAAAGCCTATTCATGCTGAATCTGGAGAAAACCGTCCAAAACTCCAGATCGTTAGAACTAAGGCTGCGAGTCCAGAACTCCAGACATCCAAATTCAACTATCTCCCAATGCTTAGTGATTTTAACCCCTTGGCCATTAATGGGTCCAGAGATCATTTAAGAAAATTAGATAAGTTTGAATTGATAAATAGATAATTATTGAAATTAGATAAGTTAAAGCAAACAATACAAGTAACTTAGTTAAATGATGCTTTTTAGGCTTGATGCTTGCATCAGAAAATAAATTTTTCTGGAATGTGCATGAATTCAAGTGCATTCTAGAAAATATGTTCTAATTTTTGTGTTCTCAAAAAAATGTTCTAAATTGATTTTCTGATGCAAGCATCGAACCTAATAAGCATCATTTAGCCAAGATTAAGTTACCTGTATTGTCTGAATAAAAAAAAAAAATAGTGTGAATTTCATCTATAAAACATATGTGTAGCAGTGTAAGTAATTTGTTAACAGGATTAATTGACGAATTTTGAGATGTTTGAATAATGATTTACAGTTTATGCTTTGCTTGTAATGAAATCGAATACCACAGCATATTTTATATGCATTCGTTAAAGTAAAAATGGCAGGTAAAATTGGTATATATTTTTGAAGGCATATATAGTGTTGGCAAATTTTTACATTACACCCAAACATTTTTGCCTCAAACCTGCCCTGTCTGTATGTTCAGTTACTCATATTTCACGGTACCACTATATCAAGGCAATGTCAAATTGTATAAAATGCACAGGGCTGCAACTATAGGAGTACAAGCGAGGCACGTGCCACAGACACACTAAAATCGTTTATTTCTCATGGCAAAGTGGGACGTGGTACAAAAATCAAATATGGTTCATGTAGGGGTCGTGCTGTCATTTGTGAGTATTGAAAATTACGAAAATAAAATTAGTTTGATGAAAGAAAATAAGTTTTGGCAATTGCTCTTTTCAGTGATGTCCGGCAAAATCTAATTTGGTGAATGGATTATCAAACATTTCAAAAAGGAAAATGCAACCCCTGGTTCATGGCAGACAGTGCCCTAGTTTAGGTTAGGCATGTGGATTTGCTGTTAGCATTTGTCCACAACATTATTAATTTTTCCGAGTGTTCAATATCATTAGTTTGTTTTTAAACCTGTTCAAAAATTCTGTGATGATAATCACTTTTCAGGTAGAATGCCATTAAAACACCTGATCTTAGTCGCCTTTGTAAACCCACAATGCCAACCTGAAAAATTCAGCAAAGGACTCCAAAAAGTTAATTCTATGACTCTTTGGAGACCTGCAAATTAAAAAATTCAGCACCAAAACTGTTCATATGACAATGTTTAATTTCTTTTATATCTTAAAATTGACTAAATTTTTCGAGATTTTCTAATGTAATAATCACTACTCAAAATTATTTTTTTAGTTATCCCACTCTAATAATTTCAGGATATTTTTTCTGCTAATATTTTTAACTATTGCAAAAATAGTTTTTTTTAATTTAAACTGAACGTTTAAAATATTCGTAGAAAATGTATAGAGATTTCTCATTCCATAAAAGGCATATTATGGTAATTTATCAGTATCTAAATAATTAAGAAAAAAAAAATAAGATGAAATATCAATAACTATAAGAGCTCTGAGTGAAATAACTTTTCCTGTAGAATTACAGAGGACTTCACAGTTCTGTCATTGTCATGTGGATATTGTCTTGAGGGTTTCCCTTAAATTATTTTGTTAAATGCTGGTTATATAACCTCTAAATCATAGAATTTAAAGATGCAAATTTCTAACAAAAAGAAGTAGCTATATGGTTTTGGATTGCAAGTAAAATGTGTCCGTTATTAGAAGGAAATAATGTAGTAATTTAATAAAGGGGAAACTAGCATTGAGTTCTCAAATTAAAATAACAGGCATTAGCAGGATTTTAGAAAATGATTATGGTAAGATTATACTTCACTGTAATAAAATTAGAAGCCGATTTCTGATCAAGAACAGCTTAAGTGATACTATGACAACTTATATTCTGTAAGATAACGGAAGTTTCTCTATTTTGTTTTGAATTTATGCCGCACTATATAATTTCTTAGTAGCATCTTATCTATGTTTTACAGGTCGCAATAAAAATAATTGATAAAAGCCATTTGGACGAAGATAATTTGAAGAAAATTTTGAGGGAAATAGAAATTATGAAAATGCTACATCATCCTCACATAATTGCTTTATATCAGGTAAATACTTAATTTATTTTTTCCATAAAACAACCTTTGTTTACATTAAAAAAGTGTAATTTGTATCTCAGATAATTTCTGTACAGTGTGATTATAATTAAAGCTGAGGTGTTAGGAATCGAATTACTGAGAAGCTATTTAGATAATGATACCCAATTTGATTAACTCCTTGGATATATTTGACGACTACGCTGCGTCATGCACTTGCTTTGTCTTAAGTAACGAATGACAAGTATGCTTAGTCATTCAAATTTAAGACAAAGTTAAACATGATCATTCTTATTCATGACAAGAGATTTGTAGCAGTGTAGGAGCATGTTTCTTTCAGTCAAGATTGCGAATTTAGCCACTTTGTGGCTAGATCTGGGCATGGGCATGGCATTTGCACATGCCAAACAAAAAGAATTTCTACAAATAAATCTGTACTCAATATACAACGCTAGAAGAATAAAACACAATACAGACTTCAATAGTTTACAATAAAAACTTCTCAAAACGCTCACTATGGGAAAAACTAGTATACTCTGATTCGGAAATAGTTTGCTCGAGTACATTTAAAGGAAAAAAAATATTTTTGTAGAGATGCAGTCATTCCCAAAGAAGTTAGCTTGTTAAGAATGGCAGTTTCTCTTACGCTCTTCTCCCATCTGCTGAGCATCCATTCCTCTCATCCCAAAGGAATGTAGTGTGATAACTCTAATGTAGCCCATTAATGCAAGTTTATTTTTTCATTCAATAAATATTAGGATTTTTTTATAGTTCTAACAGTCTAATCTAAGTATAGCAATAATAGTCACTTAAACTAGAATGAAAATATGTTATGGTTTTCTGGGAAGTTACGTACAAAGCAATTGCGTTCTGGGGAAAAATTGGGCCCTGGATGTTTTCTGCACCCCTGCCCCTGTTTATCATTAGCTTCCTCTACTGTACATGTTTTGAGTTCCTGGTTCTCATTTCGTGTGGCTTCGTGTCGTCAACTCAATGTCCTATTCTGTATTTTTGAATTGTAAAATAATCTTTATCAAAGTATTAAACTGTAACTGTAACATTTTTTGTTAACCAATTAGCTGTGCAAAGTGATCTAAGTGAAATTGGGGAATCTATGATATAGTATTTTTGTGCGAAATTCTGCCTTTTTTACTGTTTGGACCTGCCCCCAAAGTGTCTTTTTGGATACGTGCCTGTCTGTGGCCACTATAATCCACAGGTAACAAAAATTCCAGTAGCCACTGACCACAATAAGTTCTCAGTAATCAGACTTAGCACATCCGCTTAAACATTAACAGAACATTGCATAAAAATATTCACGGCATTGGCCTGGAGTGCTATACCATTCCTTATATTTCTGCGAATCTGATGATGTTAAGTGATTGACCTTTGCATATTCTCATCTTCTGGATGTGATCTCTGACCAGCCAAACGTAGATGCTCCTCTTACTTAGAAATGTCGAGCGAATGATTAGTGAGCATGTAAATGGAACTAGACTCTGCAACTACAGGGAAGTGTCTATTGGGAAGATTCGGTCTACTCTTCTGAACAAAAGAATATGTACATCTTTGCCGCGAGCTATTGGTGTGGCTTGTTTTAGACTTGAAACTGGACATGACTGCCTACAGGCCCACCTCTTCAGATTTAATCTTGTTGACACACCAGATTGCATTTTGTGCACTTCTGGGAGTCCAATGACTGTAAAAAACATCTTTTTTCTTGTCCTGCTCTACAAGACGTCCTTTCTGCAGACTTTTTTATGACTCTCCCAGCTACTGGGGCAAAATCTTATTCGTATTGGACTGCAAGGCACCGTATGCTCGAAAGAGCCTAGGCCGGCGTAATTATAAAAAAAAAAAAAAATTCTCATCTCACTATGAGAACGTGTGGTGATCATGCTCAGTGGCATCCGCTTTATCATTAATGTAATGTTAAAGACTTCTGCTCTGGCTGCCATTCATGAAAGGTACACCCAAATCAGGACTGGCTTCATGTTTATACCGATGGGTCTGCCATAGCTTCCTGTGCCAGGGCTTGGGCTGCTCGTTTTTCAAAAATTTTCAGTCTTGAAGATCCTCCCAGTATCTGGTCAGATAATTTTGACAGCGAAATTTTTGCAATTTTTATGGCCCTTACGGCTGTTACTGAGATTCCTCTTCAAAACATTGTCGCCCCCCCCCCCCTTTTGCCCTGGTATATCCATGTTTTTACTGTAACATTTGTCATGTCCCCCCCTTCCATTACAGGGATCATCGCAGTCAAGATTGTCGATTGTTTTGTGACCCCTTTATAAAACACTATCTATTAAAATGATACCGTAACAAAATTACAATTGATTGAAATGACCCTTTGCAAAACATGATGTGTAACTGTACCTTTACAAAATTCGAAGCAACACAATCAGATATTTCTCATAAAGGCAGCCTGATAAAATGTCCTTTTACAAATACAGTCAACTTGCGATTTTGTGACCCTTCCAGATTCAGTGACCCTCTTCTGATGAAGTCCTGACCATTTTCCTATATGTTTTGTAAACTTTTGATTTAGCTTTCATTTGATTTATATATATATATATATAACGTCCTACTTCCCAAGGTTCCAGGAAGGTTGTTTAAATTGCAAGTCGACTGTAGTTACTTTTTTTTCATAATTGAGATGCTTTTCAGATAATCATTGATTTTTTATTTCATCTGTTTTCTTTCGTTCGTGTAACTCAAAAAGAGGCACCTGTGGGATGTTTGTTTTCAGCTAATGCAGCAATAGAAAATGACAATCAGGCACATAACACTTTCAGTTAGGGTAAGGAAGGAGTTAAGTGCAGGAGAAAAAAAAAAAAAAAAGATTGTCTGTTTTTAAATTTAAAAACTAGGTTTTCAAAGTATAAATAACATAACTGTATCAGCATTTGAGTATTTCTTTCTTGCTTTTCAGATAACTGGAATGAAACATAATTATTTTTATTTTTTTGATAAATTCTTTTCTCTTACATTTATTGTTTCAGTATAAAGTTTGTATTTTGAAATGATTTCTTGAGTACGTTTTTATTATTATTAGAAATATAAAATTATCCTACTTTAACAATGTTTATTGTTATATGGAAAAAAATAATAATAAAAATAAAATACTTGCACCAAAATAAAGAAGTAGTGTAAAAATGTAAATTAATTAAAAAATGTGAATGAATTATTTTTACAAAATGAATATGCTAGTATATTGTTATCAGTGTTAGTTGATATGTTTTTTACTTTCTTTTTAGGTTATGGAAACAGAAAGAATGATCTATTTGGTTACAGAATATGCTAGTGGTGGAGAAATTTTTGGTAAATCAATATTAATGTAACATTTCCTGTTCTGTTATGTTTTTAGAAAACATTTTATAAGAATTCTGAAATTTCATGTTGACATTAAATAATGTTCTAGCAAGAATTACGGCAGGAGATCATTTTGACCTTTTTCATTTAGATTTTTTTCAACTAACTTGCTGTAGTTATATATATATATACACAATGTACCCCCCTTTTTAGCCGGGCTATGTTTAATTGCATCTATGCTTTAACCAGTCATAATTGATTTAAATACATGACTTTAAAAAAATTACAACCACAGTAGAAGAAACAAACTTTTCTATTAACTACTTTGTGTCAACATTCAAATGTATTAATGAGTGCGTAGATGTATCGGATGTAAAGAAATGATTGACCACTGACAGGGAACTTCAGCAAGAAACTTTCTCAGATAGTAGCATACACATACTTCCTTCAAAGCGCAGTCATAGACATAATCTTTATGTAAAATATATGCAGACTTTATGTTAAAAAAATGTTTGGCAAGGAAGAGAGAGTTGACCCCAAACAACACCCAGTTGCATATGCTACTGTAGTCAGATGACAAAAATCATTGGAGCTACTGCTGATGTGGTTCACAATAACAAAGACTCTGACATTAATGATCAGACAGTGACCTCCATCATATCACATATAGGTGGTGCAAAAGTACTGGCTTTTAAAAGAGGGCAAAATTCTGTAGCAAGCCATCAAACTTCCAGCCTTCAGCAAAATATTAAAAAAAACTATTTCTAAAATATGTATTATTACTGTGGCGTAAATGGAGTTGTTGCGAATTAATTGGTTCATCTGTTCCGTTTGTGGTTTGCAGAGGAAGATGATATTGCCAACAGTTCTAATGCAAGAAATTTCATCTGGGAATTGTCCCAGAGTAGCTCAGTGGTAGTTAAGCGGCAGTCCTGAGTTCAATCCTCAGCTCTGGAATTTTTTGCATAGTTGGTGAAAAATAAAAATTAATCAGCCTAAACACTCCAACTAGCCTAATATACTTGAAAGGTTGATAGAATCACTTTCTAAAACATGTAAAAAAAAAAAAAAACTTTCCTCCCAATGGCTTGTAAAACATCTGTGATGAATTCATGCATTTATTATTATGCATTTTCATCAATTATAATTTTTTTTTTTTTTTTTACAGTCCTCTTCTTTAACCGGAATTTTGCTTAGCTGCCTTAACCCCAGTCTCATATAGGTCAACTAAGAGGAAGTCTACTATATGCATTTAATTTTAGATGATATATTTACAAAGATTTATCCCATGCTAACAAATGGGGCAGTGTTTTAATTTGCATTTAAAACAATGTAGGATGTGAAGTGAAAACTTTCCAATATAAAATGTTCTTTGTTACAATGAAATTCAAAATTTTAAAATAGCAAATACTTTTTAGTTCCTTAATTGCATTTTAGTCTACAACAGATAATACAATGGTAATAATAACAATAAAAAGATAAAAAATAATTTTCATAAAAATAGTGTCTCACCAAAAAAATATAAATAAATAAAGGCTTATAAGAGAAGTATGAAGGGGGAGGGGGATGTGGATGATTTACATTTTATCTCTTTAATTAAAAATATTGTTACATCTGTAAACTTTCTACTATTCAAGTTTGGGATAGTTCTGTACAAAGAAAGCACACAAATTATTATGTAAAGCTTAATAAATGTGTGCTATTTGATAATATAGATTTTATTCTAACCTTCTTTCAAAATCTTGTTTTATTTATTTTTATTGTTTTCACTTTCAGATCATTTGGTGGCTCATGGACGGATGAGTGAAAAAGAAGCAAGGCATAAATTCAAACAAATATTGGCTGCTATTCGTTACTGTCATGAGAGAAATATTGTACACAGGGATTTAAAAGCAGAAAATTTACTTCTAGATGAAAATATGAATATCAAAATTGCAGGTAATTATGAATAAAATAGTATTATGCTTTTGGTATTTATCTATAATGTTACAATTTTTTTTAAACTTTCAAATTTGTAGTATTCCGTATCACATTATACAAGTCATTAATACATTGATAAAGCATGGATCTTTTTAAATATCATAACTAATGTAAACATTGATATTTAAAATGCTGTAATCCTTTTTTAAAAAGATGATTTTATTTATAAATTATTATTTTTGAAAACTTTAAAAGTGAAATGATATGATAATAGTTTTTAAAAGGTTGCAGGTCAATATGCCACAACATAATCTATGCCACAAACAGTTGTACCATATGGTCCAAAACCAGAACATATATGAGGGGGTCAAGACACCCCCTTACTCTATGCAAAAATGCTAATTTTTGGCGGCATATCTATCTTTTGTATCTGTGCCTCAAAATAGTATATGGTAAAAATATTTTTAAATTTCATATAAATATTTATATTAATTAAAAAAATATTAGTTTTGTAAGCTCTATGATTCAATGAATCATAAAGAAAATTTGCTATAAGAAAGATTAAAAATTTGTAATGCAATAAACATTTTTTACGAAATATTTGTGAAATTTACTGTCAATCAAATTTTATACTAAGAATGGGACCCCCCCCCCCACTCACTTAACTGGACTCTTCCCATGTGAAAGCTATAGGTAATGCCCATGCCCCAAACCACATCATAATTTTTGGAAGAGCTTTAACTGTATTATATCTATTAGCTTATGAAGGCAATTGCATAATTACCAAAAACATTATCTTTTATTTCAGATTTCGGGTTTAGTAATTACTACGAAGCTGACAAAATGCTATCTACTTGGTGTGGAAGTCCTCCATATGCAGCACCAGAGCTTTTTGAAGGAAGGCAGTACAATGGACCGAAAGCAGACATCTGGGTATATTTACACTTTGGGTTTTCTTTTACCATGAGTATAGAATCTGGCACAGTAGTACAGCTTATTCAAAAAAAAAAAAAAAATCCATTCTAAACATGCATTAAGAAAATTTGCTTTTCTGGAACTTTTAATTGTTATTGACCAGAAAAATATTTTATTTAGCAAAATGTTACAAAACTCATAAAATTATCACATTGTGAACAGTAGGATTGATTTTTTAGCTTAAAAAAAGACAAGACAGATGTCCACTCTTTTACCAGACAAGAAAAAAATGTTTTAAGATGAATCTGTAAATGAAGTACCAATAATTTATTTACAAATAAGTGCTCAAACATAAAAGGCAAGTGAACACATGGAACCAATAATGCTCAACAAAAAACTCAATAGTCACACACTCGAAGATATAGATTTAAATCAGATTCCAGAATTATTCAATGAAATATAATCCTTAATATGGTGAATGTGGAAGCAGCAAATAGAAAAACTTTTTGATAATTCAGAAAACCTCTATCTTAGCTATTTATTTCATACTAGCTTCTATCAGAGACTTCATCTGCATCAGCTTTAGAATTAGGTCCTGAGAGAAATGAAGCATGTGTGAATAACAAAAAGGAAATAGTTTGTACTATAAACAGAAATGACTGTATTTAAATATTATTTATTTTTTGTTTATTTTAAATGAAGTATAATACATGGTATATGTAAAGTTACTTAATTTAGATCTTTTTTACGCATTTGGCAAATGGAGATGGTTATGTCAATATTTGTAAACTATTTTGAGTGTTCCTGTAAAAGAAATACTTTTGCTATATGCATGAATTTTAGCCTATGTTACTCAGGAATAGTTTAGCTTTCTATCAGTAAAAAAAATCCTCAAAATCGGTTCAGTAATTAAAGATGGCCATTTAACTAGAATTATTTTGATTGTCTCTGTAAAAGAACTATTTATGCTATATGCATGAAAAGTTGCCTATATGTTAATCCAGGGTATAAGCTATCTTCATTCCAAGTTTTATCCGAATTCGTTCAGCCATTTTTGCGCGATTGAGTAACAAACATCCAAACACACAAGCATACACTTTTATAATGTTAGTAGGATTTGAAAATTTATGAACTTTTAAGAAACACCTTTTGACTTAATTATTTCTTATGCTTTTTACTTTGGTGTAAAACTGGCGTTAATCTCCGTGCCATTTCATGTTTTCCAAATGCACACGATTCTGCAAATGGCATTTCTGCTTTATTTCAAAAGCATAAGTCATTTTATATGGGCGAAACTCACGAAGCATGACAACCTAAAAACGGTTTTAATTGATAATTAAAAATGTAATTAAAATTTTAAAATTCTGAGTCTCAGGTGCACACTATGGAACTTATGGGTTTATATGTTCAAATTTTCAGAGCTCTGTATGTTGTAGATTTATGTGGCGATACAGATTTACAAACATTCACTTTTATTATTATAGATTAGTATTTCAATACATCACATACTATATAGGATTAATAGAAAAGCATATGGTGATTTATATTTTAGGGCTATAAGAAAATGTGTTATTATATTATATTTGCCAAAAAGAAAAATTGAGGTAAAAATAAACATTTCAGTTTTTACACATATTATTTGCAATGTAACATACCATTAATATCTTATAATATTTAAATTAATACAGCTGTTAATGAATTAACTAATAAAATAAATGTTCCTTCATTACCAGACAGATATCTAGGTTACAGACCATTTTACTTTGATACAAAAAAGAAAAAGAGCTGTCATTCATTTAAAAATTTCTAGTGTGTTGTACATCTTAATACTAGGTTTAATGAAAAGACATCAATGTTTATCAGTGTATCAGTAACAAAAGAAAAAAGAAAAAAAGTCATTGAAAACTAGACATAAAATTTTGTAAATTTTTTTGAGAATGACTTGTCTGTGCTTCTAGATTTAAAAAAAAATTAGTGTTGTATTATCATTTGAAAAGATTCAGATAATATCAATTCTTATACAAAGTGCCTGTATCTACAATACATTTTCCTCCCTGTGCTTCCTTATTTAAATAATTTAGTATTTTTCCCAATGCCATTCTCTTGGATGATGCTTGATCTCCTTTTATCCGTCCACCAACGCCCTCCTAACCCACACACATTTTCCAAAGTTTGCTTTGTATGTATGTTAAAAACTTAATTTTTAAGTTTTGAAACCAAAATTAAAATTTATAAGTTTAATCTTACTTTCATTCAATGTTTGAAATATTCATATTTTAAAGGTTAAAGTGTCCTGCTAAAAGGTGCCAACATATTTGTGCCATAAAATTTGGCTCAAAAATAACCAAGTTTTCCTGATGTTTCTCAGAGCTACCGTGAAATATTAAAAAAATTATCTTATCTTAGAAGAAATTTTGTAAAGGATGAGAATTTTCAAAAAACTCTGAATAACTTCAGCCTCTGAAACTTGGATCTTTTATTTATTTTTTATTGCAATCTTATTTGTTTATGTTGTATTCACCTATTTTGTTTAGTTGTAGTTTATAATTTTTATTATGTGTGTACTAATACAAAATCTTAAAAATTTCAGAGTTTAGGAGTTGTCTTGTACGTATTGGTGTGTGGGGCCCTTCCTTTCGATGGGAGCACTCTGCATTCGCTAAGAAACAGAGTTTTGGCTGGAAAGTTCAGAATCCCATATTTTATGTCTAGTGGTAAGCATTAAATTTAGCTCTTTTTCAATTTCAAGAGTAGATTCTTTTTAATTTCATTGTATGTTGAAAATTGTAGCATAAATCCTAATTTTTAGGTTAATATTTTGGTGAACTATAGTGGCTTTCCCCCTCTAGCATTAGTAGGAAACATCAAACTCATAGCAAAGTTATTCAATAATGGGGATCCTGTTTGTGAATGACATAAAGAGGTTTGCGTATGTTACACAAATGTAGTTGCTTTGGGGGTTGGGGGGGGGGGGGGTCTGTCTTTTACATATCTAAGAAATACTTGTATACTCTCTTTGTACAACTTCAAAAAATTGAGAGGTTTGTTTGTGTTACACAAACCTAGTTGCGATTTGGCAACGAGGCAGTTCTAATTTAAAAAAAAAAAAATAGAGGTGATATCAGCATTTTCTGAAATCCTTTTTTGGGGAAGGCAGTTGTCCGCTCTTGCCACAGCTAGTAAGTTATGCCCATGTTCTAGAGCTGCAGAAACTGATTTAAAAGACAGATAAACCATGATTTGGGGGATAAACTCTATATAGCTTAGCTTGAAAAAAGAAAAACTGTGCAAACATAATGCCAACCATTCAGTTATTTTTTTTTTTAGTAAAGTGCCAAATGCTAGTTGAAAAATTAAGATTAAGACAGGCAAAACATTTTTTTTTTTTTTTTAATTGAGCTTTGAAAAC
Source organism: Cheiracanthium punctorium (assembly GCA_038373885.1). Taxonomy (NCBI): domain Eukaryota; kingdom Metazoa; phylum Arthropoda; class Arachnida; order Araneae; family Cheiracanthiidae; genus Cheiracanthium; species Cheiracanthium punctorium. Next base: position 163,693 of record JAWZYV010006042.1, on the reverse strand, counting down.
AGATTTTGGAATGAAAGTATCCTAAAATCACAAAGGATAGCTAGTCTGGTGTCTAATTTCAGTTATCGATAAACATTTAATTTTTTCAACATGTTACCTTGGAGCAAGTAATTAACTTGCTCCAAGGATAGGACACTTTTAAAGAAATTAAGCAAGTTAATTACATGTTGATGTCAATTAGTTTTAATTTACCATATTTTATACATATATTTTATTTGCATGAAAGCTTACTACTGGTTTACAAGAGCCAAATGTGGCTTGTGAGCTGCGCTATGATCACCTTTGTAATTTTTTTATATTGGAGTTAGTTTACCTAAGTAATTTTTTTATATTGGAGTAAAAAAAAAGAATTCAAGTAAAGAGAATTGATTTGCCATTTTCCCCAATTGTATATTGGTATTTTGTTCTTTTCTGTAAAGTTAGATTCCATGACTCAAAAAGAGGGTTGTCTTATTTTGCCCATAGGATAGGAAATCCACCAAAAGTTTCAATTTTGTCTACTTGTAATTTATTTAGTTTTGTTCTGTATTTTTAGTTATTGTTTCAGTTTTTTATTCATTCTAAATACAGTACTTATTGTGAGTGTCACATGTAACATAGGATAGCTTGCAAAATGAAAGTGAATTTAAAAAGCTGAAAATAATTTTTAAGTATCAATTTTTTTGTTTAGATTCAACTTTTTCTATTGTTTCTTTCCTTTTTAAAAAATCTGATTCAAGAATTAAGCACAAATGATTGTAGTAATTAGCATAGAATTGTTTTTCAAATGAATGTGAAATAAAGAGAATTAAACTGTAGCAAAAAGTTTTTGAAATATAATTAATTTAAAAAGTGTAATTGTGAAATTGTTTTTCTCTGATCATTAGATTGCTGAAATACAGAATTAAGCTTTTAACATGAAATGAACTCTTTCTTTAAACATTTATATACCCTCTAAAAACAAAATTTAAGTTTAATGACTCATTTTATTTTGATAAATTTAATTAGTTTTACAGCAAAATATTCTATAAAATATTTATCTTTTTATGGGTTTATTAGATTATTAAACTGAAGCAACGTTTTAATTTTATTAAAGTATAAATATACTTGATAAAATAAAAATATAAGAATACAATGTTATTAAATTATAGCATTACTTTTATTCAAATTTAATGGATTATAATTTTGTCCTGTCCAGCATTCTGGATTTTTTACAAAACGTGAACAAAGTACTGACTTTGGAGAAAATATTTATTTATATATAAATGTTTCATGGGATAGGACACAGCAGTTAAGAAAGTAATCAAGGGAATGAAACTACAAAAAGCTGTACAGTGGGAAAGGCCGAAGAATCTGTCTCCCCTCCCCCCCCAATTCTTAATGTCGTGGAAAAGTTGGAAAATTTGGTGACTTAAAGACATATATTTAAAAAAAAAAAGAATATCTGCCCTAAAGTGTGCTAGAATTTGGAAAGATTCATATTTTTATGATAATTTTTAATAATTTTAAATTAGCCTTTTTCTGAATCTAAAAACTAAAATTCTTAACTATTCGAACCACAAAAAATAATTCTTAAACATTAAAATCCATTAACAAATTTCTGGTTGTGCATTCCCTACAAATTTAACAAGATTTTGATAAACATTTACATACAATGGTAGATTACATTTTAAAGAGGAAAAGCTACCAATTTATAATATTTTTTTTCTTTAATGAATACAAGTTTAAAATCCAATTAGAACGTTAGTAATATTTGCAGATTTAAAAACTAAATCCATGAAATTTATGTTGAATGCAATTGAACATCTTCATTTTAATTCTTAGCTTAAGGTACTTTGAAATCTGATTTATGGGTGAAGCTAGACATGGTTGATTTTGACAGCAAAGTCATTCTTATAAAACCATCTTTAAGCTCAACTCCACAAACTTTTCTTGAGAATTCTGTCACAAGTTTTACACATCTTTCAAAATCCTGGGTGCAAATTGAGATTGTCTTGAATGCTATATCCTACACGTTTTGAGTCAATTTGAATTTGTAAGCATAAAATTAAAATTCTTTGTTTGAAACACGCCTTGGGGAAAGTGTCTTCAAACAGTTTGTGAATGTGTAAAACTGTATCCTTTAGATTCTAACTATCAAAGTAAAGTTGTTGAATCTATAAAGAACCATAAATACCTGTTTTATAAGATTTTTTTTTAAATAGCTTTCTAGTGCTATTTAAAATTTGGAATTCCTCCAGATTTTTTTTTTATTCTTTAGAAAAAGAAAAATCCATAATGGTAATCTTGTATTTGAATGTTGATACAGTGAAACCTGTGTGTAACGATACTGTCTATAATGATAAGCCTGCTTATAATGATAATTTCTTTGGTCCCTACGAAATTCCTATTTACTCAATGTATTTTGAACCTCTCTACAGTAATTTTTTCGCTTTTTACAAGCACCTGTCTATAACAATAATTTTAACTCTGACAAAAAGTTTCATAAAATATATAACCCAACTTTTTTATTTTGGAAAACAGTACTCATGGTCCAGAATATACAATAATAAAAAATTGCAGTATAGGAGTGGAAAGAGTAAGCCTTTTCAGACATAACTCTTGAATTTTGATGTGCTAAAGCTGAAGTCTTTAATCTGTGGTTTGGGTAAAATATTGGCCCTTATGAAAAAAAAAATTCTTTTGTAATGCTATAAAGAAATAAATTGTTGTGCCTTTTCCTGTATAAAGTTAGTAAAATTGCACCTAAAATTTCAACATCTTATTGAATTGTAAAAAAAAAAAAATGCAATATAGTAAACTCAGAATCAAAGTAAACTCAAGTTTATATGTTATGTATATGAACTGAGCTTCACTTCTATACAGTATATTCATCACCTGAGCTTCTTCAAATTCATTTTACAGGCTATACACATTGGTGTCTAAAGTGTTATTTCTTCTTGAAAATATATTTTATCATTAGTTTCATAATTAGAAACCATCTTTAATTTCAAATAATGTGCAAAAGCTCAACCTATGTACAAGGATGAACTGTCAATAACGATATTTTATCTAGGTCCTTACACTATCATTATACGTAGGTTTCATTGTATTACTTTTTTCCATTTCAGAATGTGAACATCTCATCAGGCATATGCTGATAGTAGATCCAACTAAGAGACTATCAATAGACCAAATAATCAAGCACAAGTGGATTGTTCAGGAAGTAGATGAGCAGTTCGGAAGAACACTTAAAAAGTTCAGCGTCGCCAATGACGTGGAGGAAGAGGAACCTGTTTGTGAAGCTGTGATAGATTATATGTTACAACTTCCCGCTTTCAAAAGAGAAGATATCATTAGTGTTAGTAGTTGATAGTAATCTTTCCCGATTTCTTGTTTGACTTTTTTCTGTTCAATATTTATACTGCTGTTTTTTCTGTTTTAAAACTTACATATACAGTACAGCCTCAAAGTCGAAAGGATACTGAAGAAATTCGAGATATCGAGTTTTCGACATTACCAGATGAAACAAAAAGGTTGTCAGTTTGTAAGGGAAAACACATTTATTCGAGATATCAAGGTTACACTGTAGTATGCGTTGTATGTTTCAAATGTTCTCAACCCCTTCTGGTAAAATTTATCAACGAAAAATTGCGAATGAAATAAGCATTTAATTTTCATTAAAAACATTGTTTCATTTTATAATTCTTACACATTGTTAATTAAAATGATTTATATGGATATAACTGTAATGAAATCCTGCCGACTAACAACAATTTTACCTTGACTTGTACCTATAAATTCTAATGATAAATATTATGTGATAGTAATCTATGATAACATAAAGCCCATATCACACCTTCCCCATCTTCAATTCAAGCAACACTTTCGTTCAACTGTTTTCCACAACAGTTGGGTGAAAAGGATTGTGCGGTATGTATATTCAACATCCGCAACTTTTCCCATCTGGTACGGGAAAAATTATTCTTTCCCGTACCGACTATTTCATTCAACTTGTTCAACTTCTCTGATAGACCAATCACAGGCAAGCAAACGGAGAGGCTGCAGTGACATCACAGATTCGCTCATTCCCTTTTCCAGTCAAACCAGTTGAGTGAAATAGTCGAACAAGTTGAACGAAATACTTGATTGAATTCAAGATTGAACGTAGGAGAAGATGTGATATGGGCATAAGTGACTAAAGCTACTGGATTCAGTACTCTAGAATCTTTAAATCAAATTTATTATCATACTCAACAGTAACTTTGATCATAAGACCAGAGTCTCCAATCTTTACGCAATATTGCTAACCACTTTTTGCACCCAGCATACTTTTAAAATATTTCTTCAAATTAGTAACTTTCTTACATTTTAAGCTCAAGTTTGATGTATTTTTAATTGTAAAATTACTTTTTACGAAAAGTGTTTAATTATATTCTGTAATGGTCAGTGACTGCACAACAAGTATGCTTGACAATGATGAGATATGGGCAATTTACTGGAATGGGTTAAAATTTTTTGTCAGTTTTTTTTTTTTTCCCTCAAATATCCTTAAAAAATGTTCACAGATTTTTCCCAAATTTTATATTTTTTAAGAATGTATTTTCACCTCTCATCTCTACTCTAATGAACATTTCAAGCAGATAGAACAAAAAATATAATTAATGATAACATTTAATGAAAACAAGACACTCACACTTGCTTTTTGCACAATTATTTCTGTGGTTTTTTTTTTTTTTTTTTTTGGTCCTTTTTATTTTCTCTCAAAAGTTTTGTTTTTATTTAGTTGTATCTATTTTTTTTACTACTTTTTTTTGTGTGTGCCCTATCTATTTGAAATGCTGTTATAAAGAGTTAAAAGGCAAGCATTTACCCTAGGAAGACTGATGACAATGTTTTCTTTCTTTTTAATAAAGAGAAATTTAAAAAATGAATATTTAAATTAAACAATCTTCACACACGACGATTTTTAAATGGATATAATTTTATGAACTGTGACTCTAAGTAATATTACTTGGCTATTCAGATTTCCAGCAAAAATAATAAAATTGAAAACCCCATCAAGATTAACAGATTCTGTATCATTATAAATTAGACTGTATTTTTGACGTAAGTTTTAAAAATATTTGCCTGAGGGAGATTTTTTTTACTGTTTATTTATTTATTTTTTTACTCATGTTAGCCAAATTATTTAATGCAGCTAATAGAAATTATCATGTTCTTAAAAGTAATAGCACACTTATTACTTCAGTTAAATAACATAATGGTTTTTTGCATTCCTCAATTTTTTTTAAAAATGTGCATTTCTTAACTATTATATTTGTAAACATTACAATTAATAGATTTTCCTTGATATGCTGACTATTTGAGGACAAAAATATTAATTTATACTTATGATTTTCAGTCTGTTAAAGGAAACAAGTTTGACCAGTATAGTGCAATGTATCGCCTATTGCTTGAGAAACTCAAAGCGCACCAACGCATGGCATTACTGCCCCAAACACTACCTGTTGCATCTCAACCTCAAAGGAAAGCTAGCATTACAACTGGTGTAGGTGAGCTGAAAAACAAATATACTCCTATATATTTCTAACTGTTATTTTTTTCTGAGATTAATCTATATTCATGTATATATGAATGTCTGTCATGTAAACACTTATGAACACTTATTGGATTGGCCCTCTGAAAACTAAATATCTTAGTTAACAATGTTTTGATGTTAGTTTTTTTATTAATACCACTTCTAAAGTTTTTTAAAAAATTTGAATTAAAGAGTTTAGTAACCTTGTTAATTGTGATTAAGGTATATTATTTTTCCCTACAGTTGAGAAGTCCCCACCTGCAGAACCTACGACTGAAAGTGAACCTGTTACAAAGCCCATGTTTAGCCCCATACCAATTGTTCAGTTAGTGACAGAAAACCTAGGACAGGTGATAATAAATTGTTTATTTTAGACAGTAATGTAATATTTTATGAAATTCAAATTTCTATTTCATTTTTCTTTTCATGCCTTTTGATAATTGCCAACAAATAAACTCATGCTTTGAACCATGCTTTTTTCCCCCTTAATGGATACATACCTTTTATTGTGTTTTTTAACAAAGTTTTTATTTTTACTTTTTAACACCTTTTTTTTTACTTTTTAACACCTTTTTTCAAATTTTTAACTTTTTTTTTTTTTGTTAGTGATTGTGTTATGCTTTGAACTGTTTGTTTGGTCTGAGGGCTAACTTGCTATTCAAGTTTGAGTGTTAAACTGAATGCCACTGCAGTTTGTAAAGACAGATTCGGAAAAAAGAATTCTTATTCTTTTTTCTGAATCTGTCTTTACAAACTGCAGTGGCATTCAGTTACAATTAATAGAAAAATAAAAAAAAAACCCGCACACATTTATAAATTAATTGTGTGAAATTAATGTTGCTGTAATTTGTGGCTATTTCCTTTGGCTTCACTTCAGCAATCTAATTAACAATTACTTGAGCCTGTGAATATGATCTATAACTGTATCATTATTTCTATTCAGTATTCAAAACTTATGACACTGAGTCAAAATAGCTATATCTGTGTTTTTACAGTTTGTGGTGTAACATTTTATGAAAATAAATTGCAACATTTGACTGATGAATTTTTTCTTTAAAAAACCAGCATTTATTTTATTTTATTTTTTCAGTTTGATGTATTTCTGTTTTGATCAAATTTATTTAGAATTTTTTAATTTGTCATATTGTCATGGATCAGTATTTTGCCACATCTCATAAAAAAAAACAACAAAAAATTTCTTTGTTTTATTAGTTCTTCTTGCAAATCCCTCTGATCTGAATTAGATCAAATCCGCGAGTTCATTCTCCTTCATGACTTCCAACATCAAATTAGATCTCTTTAGCAGATTTCCTCTCACCAAGTCGTTAAAACTGATCATAATGTTTTCGTACCACAGGAGAATCTGAGGATTCTTTAAATGCCCTGAAGTTACCCAAAACAGGGTGGTTTGGTCCTTCCTGTCACCCTTGAAACCAATTGCAGCATCAGGACCTGCTCTATCGTACCATGAATATATGTTGGGATTTTCTTCCGGAAGTGTTAATTAAAGCCTTTCTTTTTGAGCATAGTTCAAGGTAGTACAAAGGTTCAATAAACCTGAGGCATAGAAGTACCCTTCTTTGCTAGTCCATCAGCTATTTCATTTGCATTTTAGATTTACATGAGATGGAATCCATTGTAGATGAAGCATGGAAGAAATGAACTAGGTCTTGAGTGTTTTTTGAAAATTTGCATTCCTTTCAGGTCTTTAACCTGACCTAAGAATCCAAATTTCCCCAGATGAATATCACTTTAAAATGCAGTCCAAAGCCATATCAATATTTTATTACTTAAATTGATACAGGTTTATTCTATCTAATTTTTTCGTTCTTTTGTTTGTTAAATTATGCTAATACTATCACTGCGGAATATTTTTCTGGGTGGATTAATTTTAAATAAGATGAAAATTTATGCTGCAGTTTGTGAAGGAAAACTGATGTTATATTGTTAATTTTTATATTTTTTGTAAAATGAGTAGTTCATTGGCTAATTTTAAGAGTTGATTATGTATTCTATTAGTACTTATGTTGCATTTAGACTTTTGATTACATAAAAAAAAATCAATAAACTAGTTACTGATATTAATATTTTACTCTTGTATGATTTTTTTTTTAAGCTCGGTGATGTTGAGTTAGAATCTGATGAAGAGGACAAGCGCATTGAGACTGCTCAGTCTCAATACCATGTTGTCAGGCGGCATACTGTAGGCCCGGACAATGCAGATGCTCCTGAAGGGGGAGCTGTGGGTGGAGACTTTTTTCTTCCTCGTGGCGCTCCCTATTATGGCCCCACCCTCCACCCAGCAACAGCCCTACCTCTCAGTGCACTTCCTCACACGAATCTTCCTCAGAACCTCCCACTCGTACAGAACCAACCTCCACAGGTGTTCTGTGTCAAAGATCAGCACCTCCTCAAACCTCCTCAAGTTCTTGGAGCGGGTGAGTTCTTTTACAGTATCATCTTTTTTGCAGGTCAGTTAACCGAATAGGCCCACTAGTGTAAAAGGTTGAGAATCGCTCATTTAATCAGAGTCTGCAAAGGTCAGAAAAAAGTAATGAGCTTCTGCACCGTGAATACCTGTATGAATTTTATTGTTTGTACTATTATGTCAGGGTTGCTACAGACCTGGAAAGTCAGGGAAATGAGTTTTGGTCAGGGATTTGGGAAAAAGTCTGGGAAATTAGCAGACATTGAAGAAAGGTCAGGGAAATGCACGAAAAATTGAATTTTGCTGTAAAATCAAGAAAATAGTTGCTGTTTGAACCTAAGTATAGAAATTGTTTTATTTTCATTTTCTCATTCAACCTTATAAATAATTTTAAAATGTTTTCTTTATAAGCATATCTTGTGCAGTTGAAATATGCTTAATATTATCCTAAATTATTATCAAACATGGTTTTTGTTAGAATCCAGTGATGACAAATGAGATTCTTGAATATATTAATTTTATTATTATTATTATTTCTAAAAAAAAGGGGGTCAAAATATAAAAAAAAATTATTAACTCTAGGATGTAATGTTAAAAATAGAAACTCAAAATTCGGGAAAGCACGCTAGATAAAGTCTGGGAAGAGCATGATAGATGTCAGGGAAAGTCAGAGAAAAGTTGAGGCAAAAGCTGTGAAATCTGTAGAAACCCTGATCATCTTTTTGCAAGTCAGTTAATCCAATACGCCCGCTAGTGTAAAAGTTTGGGGATCACTCATTTAATCAGAGTCTGCAAAGGTCAGAAAAAACAATCAGCTTCTGCACCTTGAATACCTGTATGAATTTTATTGTTTGTACTATTATGTTGAAATCTTTGAAAAAGGTAAAAAGGAAACCAAATCTAAAAGAGGATGGTCTTGTTTCTTATTCCATAAACTACCAACCAAAAGCTAGAATATTTTGTGGTTTTGTGCTTTCATCCTTCGAAAAAATATTAACTTTAAATGTATGTTGAGGGAATTTTTTGATATTAATTTCTGTGTATATTATGCTTGTTTCATATTTAGCTCAAATGAATAGATTTATTCAACATTAAATTAGTAGTATATTTTAAAATCATTAAAATTAAGACTAACAGCACAAGATTTATTGCAAAAATAGTAATTTTGCATGGAGTTTATGAAATTTTTAATGCCAAAATGTGGTTATCATGGGTGAAATAATAAGATTCATGATCGAGGAAGTGCCTTAAAACTGGTTTGAAAAAAATATCAAGGCTGTGTGTAGACTATAAAAGTAAACTAATTTTGTCAGGAACTGAAAAAATTTCTGCTATTGCTTCACAAACTGCATTGTATGCTGCAACGAATCATAAACCTGTTTTTAAAAGTTTAGGAAAATTCTTAAAAATGCAATACTTCGTATAATGTGTCACGCTTTAGAAAATTTTGCAATGCAATCCCATGTGTTTAGGAATATTTATAAGAAGTTTCATAGTAGTCATAGTAAGTTTCATAGTCTTTTGTTTATTATATAGTGTGTAGCAACCTTGTGAAGAGACAGGTTGAGTGTTTCATGTTCTTCACATGGTTAGTTTGTTTAAACGCAAGTTTGTTTTTTGCAAACAGTCTTTTACGAAATTTTCATAATCAATAAGATCTTGGCAAAAAAGTTGGGCCATCTAAAATTTACAAAAGGTTTGTATCACCCTTTGTTGAAAAACATTAATTGCTTCTGACCGATGAATGCACCCTCTTACCTAATCATGGAGGCCTTTTACATAATTTTTCTGGCAACTACAGCTCTGATTTTTATTTTATATTTTTCTTTGGAGCTCCCAATCCAGTACTACTTAGGAAATCGTCTTATAAATTTAGAATAATGGATGGCAAGAAAATGGATGAAATGTAAGACTATAGATCAAAGTTTGCCCCAAACTGTTTAATTAGGAGTAATTGTAGGGAACCTTGATTTAATCTGTGAAATTAAAGTTAAATTTATAGAAAACTTTTGTAGATCAACTTAAAATTTTTGCAATTGTTGGAAAGGGTGTTTCTTTTGAAAAATGACAGGCACCAGAAAACCTTTGAACAGCTATAAAAATAAACTAATGATGTTAAACACTGGAAAAAAATTAATAATGCTCCACCAAATGCACTCTAGACTAATATTAACAGACAACTTATGTCTTATTTAACTTTCAGAAAAAATTCTTGTTCAAAAATGGGCCGAAATGTTACCTGTTTTTGGAAATATTACAAAATTCCATGTTTAGCATTTTTTCTAGTCTCCAGTGCTATTGGATTTTTTAAAAAGTGTTCAAAAGTTTCCTGATTTCTTAAAAGAACAACCTCAAAGGAAGTTAGGGAATATTAGATTTTGTTATTAATGAGAAAAATACACTTCGACAAAAATGTGCCAAGTGAGTTAAGGAAAAATTGCTGGTAAATGCAAATTACTTTACGTCTGGAGAAATTTTGACTTATTTAATTTTAATTTTTCTAATTTTTAATCTGAATTCTCTTTTATTAGTGGGTGGTCTTGGACGACGTGCATCAGATGGTGGTGCTAATTGTCAAACTTACTACAAGCGCCAAGTCATTCCAGGGCAGCAAGGACAGTCACCCCATAAAGAAAGACCCACTGCTGTGAGTGTTTTTTAATGACTGCTCATGATATGTTGATGACACTGTAGATGCAATCTTTGTTTTTTCTTTAAATTATGTATTATATAAAGTTACTTTTTTATTTATATGATACATATTTTTTAACCACTTTTTTTCCATCACAAATTTTCATTAATTTATTTTCAGACCTTTTTTAAAATCGCACAAGCTACAGTGTTTGTATACATAATGACAAGTCCTTCAAAACTCATAACACTTACAGGTCTGAGCTATTCCGATCACATATCTATCTCTCTATGGGCTCAATGTATTTGGTGCTTTTATAATGAAATTTTTTAAAAAAATACTTGGTAGATATATACAACACATCCCAAAAAGGTGGTAACATGTTTTAATTCTTTATCTATTAGAGATAAGTGGACAGTGTAAATAAAAAAAAAGATCAAAACATGGTGCGGAAAAGACTACAGTAAGAAAAAATTCCTCTCATTAATTTTCCAAAAGTCACACTTTTTAAATTTGTATACGACCCCCATACAAAAAAAAAAAAGAAAAATTGTCCATACATTAATACAAATGCTGACATGACTTAAACCACTTTTTGATAGCTGTCGAAGGGAAACAATCTGGTTGGATAATCTCATTTCAGGAGGTGTACAGAAATTATGAAAAAAAATATTTTTCCACATTCTAGCAATAAGTGTTTGCATTTGAATTTATGTGTATGTTCATGTGCCCCCCCCCCTCCCCTTATCATCTTGGTTTATACATATCTCTTAGATGTTTTATGATGAAAGGCAGAAATTGTGTACATCACCCATCACCTCATTGGTGTATGGGACACATTTTACTAACTGGGAAATTTTTGTACTAGGGTCATATACAAATTTAAAAAGCCTCACTTTTTGAAAATTAATGAGAGAAATTGTTTATTAAGCCTTTTCTTTTTTTATTTTGAACATTTTTCCAATTTATAATGCCCACTTACATAGGCGCACCTACGGAGGGGGCTATGGGGGCTGAAGCCCCCCCTAAAGGCGGGAAATTAGAAGTGAAAAGTATTGCAAATTGTCACTAATGAGTTAAATGTTTTCTTTTTAAAAATTGTCTTCAAATTATATCTAAAATACTTTTTACCAAAAAAAAGATGTTAGAGCATGAAACACGGTTAAACTTGGTTACAACATCACTGAAAAGATCATATAATTATTTGATTCTAAAATGAGTTACATTGCTTGTGGGGTTATGTTCTACGGGCAAGTCGACTAGCACAGAATATTTTGACGTTATAAGAGAATTATAACTATAATTGAGGTCACTACAACCGAGTTCAGCAGTATTTGAAGCCCAGCCCCTCCTAAACTAAAATCCTGGGTGCGCCACTGCCCACTTATCTTTAATAAATAAGAGATTAAAGCGTGTTACCACCTTTTTCGAACATCCTGTATATTTTAATAATAAATTCAAACAGTTCTTATTGTTAATGAAGGATCTATTTATTTTTATTAAGAATCAATATTGAACGAGAAATTATTTGAAAAAGTATGATTTAAAGTAAAATAAATTCACTCAGAAGAAAACATTTTTTAGCCTAAATTTTTACTGACTTGCCCAATGAAAACTTATCCAAATGTTGTAAAGGTACTTGAAAAAATAGGTTTTATTTGCAAAGAAGCATTATTTAGTAAGCTTTGGTTGCCGAGTGCTCTAAAAGTAACTCTAATTCTAGATCTTTTCATATGTTTAATTCTGTTTGATTGTGCTATATATATATATTTTAAAAAACTGAAAAGTTCATAGATTATGACAACAAATGTTTATTGTCAGTACTTTTACAGCTCAGAGAGTTTAGTACTCTCTAAGCTTTGACTCTCTGAGAGATGGCCCAACTTAGTTTGCTTCATTGAAAATGGCAACCCAACTATCTCTTAGAACTCAAGATGTTAATTTTTTCATCCATTAGAGTATCATCTCCTGTATGTTTTTGTCCTCTTATTATAATGAAAGACCCTTTCATAGCTAACCAGACTATAATCCCATATAAAGTCCCAGACAGCACATCAAACTTGCAGTAAGCTTGATTTATCAAGTCAATAAACTTGAATTAATCTTGAAAATTTCAAGCTTGTAAGCTTAATGCAAGCTTGACTCAAGTGTTCAAGTTTACACTTGCCCAGCTTGCATTAATCTTGACATAGCAAGCTTAATTTCAAGCTTAAAAATTTTTTCTAAAAAAAAATTTCTTAAATACCAGCGCCCGTCGGCGAACTCGCCCCTCATATTTTATTTTTCCACCCATTATACTCTCTATTCTGAAATTTCAAGTTAATTTAATCTGTTTCCATCAAGCGTCTGCGGCTGGGATAGAACTCGGGACCTTAGGGTTGGTTGGCCAGCGTCTAATCCGTTTTGCCAATCTGCCTCGCGCTGCCACGACTAAAGTTTGAAGTGACTGTCATGGTTGCCACGCCGTTTTCTGGCGAGATCGATCAGTGTCCGATGCTGATTTCTTTCTTTTATTTTTCCATGGGATGAATCAAAATTAAAATAATTTTATGTGTGATTTATAGACTCTACTAATAGGGAAATAAGCATAATATAAACTTAAAAGCAGCACAAGTTTTAAAACTTTCAATATCGCAGCACTCATTTTGGGAAATACTGGCCAAAATCGAGACAAACGACTGATTTTGAAATCAATTTCGTGGTATAATTGTATTTTATTTTGAAGAATTTCCATATTTGGAAATATAGAATCTTTATTTTTTAATTCTATGGTCAAGTACATTTATGACTGATGATAAATTATTTATTTTGTGGATGTGGCTTTCCAAATCAAGCAGTAATCAAGTTACATTCAAGCTTGACAGTTCAAATGACTTCTCCAAGCTTGCTGCAAGCTTTAAATGAATTGAACTGTCAAGCTTGTATTAATACGTCAAATTCAAAGAAATGTCAAGCTTGATTTAAGCTTATGTGGTGTCTGGGGTCAACTTATACAGCCCACCATGACTTCTCTAAATCCTAAGTTTGGCCCGCAACTTTCTAAAGGTTGCCCATACCTACTTTAAAGCAGTGTTTCCTAACCACTGGTTCAAGAACCAGTGCTGGAAGAATGGAATGAAAATTATTATTCAAAATAAAAACAAAGAATTTTTTTATGTTTCCAAGATTATCATTTTTTAGTGTGTAGGGCATTTCTGAAGTGTTGAAAAGACTGAAAGGATTACTTTTGCCTCTCAAGCATCAGGGAAGTGAAGGAATAACTTCCCAAGCAGTGGTTCTCAACCTTTTTTCTCTTTCTGAACTCCTTCTATGTTTATTATTATAATTTTTAATGGAAAAATGTTGATTTTTATTATATTTTATGTTTTTATTTTTTTATTTATTTATTTATTTTGAGGAGTTAGTCAGAGAAAGTTGTTAAACATGTATTTCAATAATTACGACCAAAAAAAAGTGTGTGTGTGTGTGTATCTTTATAAATAAAGTGGTGTTTAAAGTAAATAAAAAACTTTGTAGAAAACACATAAAATGTTATAGGTAAGTAGATACGTACATTTCGACCAAAAATTGTTTTGGTCTTCCTCAGTCAGAGCCCTTCGTCACAAGGAGCACAGGGAACTATGTATCTACTTACCTATAACATCTTATGTGTGTTTTTTACAAAGTTTTTTATTTACTTTACTGTTTAACACCAGTATTTTGAGTGTTTTTTCCGTTGTTTTGTTTAAAGTGATGTTTGTTGATTGAGATTTTTCTATTTTGTGAACAGATGTCTCCCAATGGTACCTTACCCCAAGGTTTGCAGGCATTAGCTCTGCAAGAGGATGAGAGCCAAGAACAGGAGGAGCTGCAAATGGTGCAACAAACTGCTGTTCAAGGGTATGACTGTTTTTTTTTTTTTTTGTTGTTGTTTTTTTAATGAAAAAGAAATTTAATTATGAAACACTTTGCTAAAGCTCATTTAGTTTGAGTTTATGCTAAGCTTTTGACCATTATGTTAGGTGGGATTGGATGATGTTTACAATTTTTTGAAAACATAGATTTTCTACAATATATATGAGTATGTTGACTGTAGAGTACTTAGTTTAATAGTAAAATTGCAGTTGTGTTTCTATGTGTGCATATATACATACACAAGAGCAGAATTATATTCAGTGCTCTACAACATGACCTCAAACAGTTACAAATGTTCTGCAGGTATTTTGTCCAAATCAGAAAATGCAAAATAGGCATAGAAACAGTGCGAAAAGTGAAGTGAAGAGAGAAGGCACTGCATATAGGGCACTTTTCTTTAATTGTTCTGCAGAATATTGTTTTTTTCTTTTGAAGGATAACATGTTCTGAAAAGATTGTGATTGTTGTGCGTCACATGTTGAACTTTTGAGCACTTTCTGCTTCCGGGTATACATGTATGTATGTATATGCTAGCACTGCAGGTTGTAGCTAAATTAACCCAATAAAAGTAACCCTTTCTTTAAAGGGTTACTTTTATGACATAATCAGAGGCTGTGTTTGACATAATCAGAGGTTTGTATATGTTTCGCAAAAGTAGTTGTTGTGGGTTTTGGTATGTTTAGTGATGGGGTCCAGATCCAGATAACATAAATGAATGTGCAAATGCTATTGCAGAAAATGTTCAAAGTTAACAGACAGCTTTCATTCTTGCTTTACAAATTTCTTTATTATTAAATTTTTTAAAAATCATGAAAGTATAATTATACGACATTAAAAAAGCAGTAAATAGATCATCATTATGTCTGATTTTGTACAAAATAATCAATATCAATATGAACTTTAGAATATGAACAGAGTTCATACCTCATATCTATCTACTCTGTTCATCAATATGAACAGAGTAGTATGCTGTATTAAAATAATGTTTATCTGTTAGCTATGATATAGGACTTGGGAGGTTCACAGCTTTTTTTGTCATAAAATTTTAAAGAAATGATTCAAGTTTGCAGACAGTTTTACATTTTATGTATGTCTGATGGGGTCCCTTAAATTGAAAATCTCTGAGAACTCTAAAAAACACTTGCATACTTTCTTTGTACTGCTGTATGAAAGTCAAGAGGCTTGTTCATATCGCACAATCATTGTTGCTGTTGGGTGATGAGGCAGTTGTAATCTCATCTGCAGTTTAAAAGTGAGTTCCTGAAAACTTAGCTCCTCAATTTTTATCCATGCTGCAAAGAAGTCTTGAACAATATTCCAAGGGTATGTCAAGGAATGTTCCGCTGAAAACTTAATAAGATTTTGGAATTCAGAGGCTGTTTCACAGAGGTTTTCAAAACTAACACGCAAAGCAGAAAACCCTCTTGGTTTTACCTAATTCTGTAGATCATATAAGGACAACCTCCGGCCCGCGGAACATATCAAAACCCCATATAAGACATTCAAAATCTCATATAAATCCCAATTATACGGTCCGCTACTTCGTTAACATCCTAAAATTTGTCCTGCTACTTTTTAAAGGTTGCCCATCTGCTGTAGACTATGAAAAAGCAGTTTCATGTTACGGCCAAATATTTACAAAACAAGGGCAGAGTTTGAAGGAATCATCGGTGTTGCAGGACTAACATCTCTTTATTTTAATAAACTTTAGAGAAAAAGTGAGACTCACACACTTATTTGTTTTTTAATGTAAATTAAAACATTTGCTTTTCTTTTTAACGTAGTTATTTCCCTTCGTAATTTTTTTAAGGGGCTGCATACATATTAAACTACAAAATTTAATTTTTACATCAGGGTTTTCATTACGGGAAAAAAAAAAAAATGGGTGAGAATTTCTTACCCTTTCAACAAAAATGAGTGATATTTTTTAAAAATGGGTGAAATTTCTCACTATAGATGTGTATTGGATAAATACCCAGTGGGTAAGGTATTTACTCCTGCCTTGAGTAAGCACCCAAAATCAGGATATTTATTAATTTTAGCCATTTTTATTGCATGTACCGGGTCTCCAAGTTCTTAAGTTAGGCCCAGTTGAGGAACAACCGTGTTCCCAGGACCATTTTTAATTCAATAGACTTTAGAAGTTCTTGAAAATCCACTTTTACACTCTGTGTTACAGCAGAAAAAATGGAAGTGTGCTTAACTTTTCTTGAAAAAATGCTTGAATTTTTCGAAATACGATAATTTTGTGCAGAATAAAACTGATTTATAAGGTGCACGAATTTCTCACAATAATTATTTTTTAATGTGAGAAAACGAAAAAAAAAAAAAAAAAAGTTAAGATTCTCTGTCTAGTGAAAACACTGTACATGGTCCTTCATTTCCTATCACTTATATTTGGAAAAATGTTACTTTGTGTCTTAAGGTAAAAAAAAAATCCTGTCTCCGAGTAGAACAGTTACCAACAAGATATTGCAAATTTTAGCATTTGTTGCCAAATACTAAGAGGATGTCTCAAAGTAACATGAAGTATATAATAAATTAAGATTTTTAAAACTATTTCCATTTTTTATTTTCATACAAGCTTAAAATAAAACTGATTCATTGTGTAGCACATTACTGTTTTTAAAATAAAATTCAAATAAAAGGAATTTTAAAAGAAAAAAAAAGGAATTCTAAAATCAAGACAATTTTTAAAAAAAATTATTGATTTTAGAAGTATAGTTATGAAATTATTTACTATTTTCTTAGAATTAAATTATTGCAATAGGTTTCATAGGTTAACTGAAATATAAAAGAAATGCTTTTTCTCCAATAAAAATGCCGAACCCTTAAATTTCATCATAAAATAGAATTTTTTTAAAAAATGTATTTGTATCCTTACTACTTGAAAACTTGTCAGATTCTCTGCATATGCATATATATATTTATGTATATCTTCATTTACCAGCTACTCTATGTGGGAGCAACCTCAGAATTTCCGAATGGGACTTAGTCCCCCTGAAGAAGTGCAGAAGAAGATGCCACCTATGAAACAAAGGCGAACAGGGTTATTAACAGTATTGGAGAAGCAACCTGGTAATTACAACATGCTTGATTCTTCTTTAGTAATGCTTACATTTTGATTACTATTAAGTATTATGTTTAATATTTCGTAGCTAAGTATATAATTATATTGACTACATTTTTTTCATGGAAAGTGTCGCATGTCCGCAAGGGATAACTTGTTGACAGAAATACTAGCTTGAAATTTATCTCAATTTTGCCACATATGTTATTTATATTAATACAACTCAATATTATTGAGTACTCATTTATAAGGAAATACAGAATTTTTGAAGGGGATAGCTTAAGATATGTATAAAACAAACCCAACACTGCTAGTAATAGAGTTAACGAGATAAAAATTGCTTACACAGCTGTGTTAAGCAAAGGAATACTTCAAAATATAAGGTAGGTAAGTTTATTACACCTTCAGAGGATAACCGTCCCGCCAGTGGCATAACGTAGCGCTTGGAACTAGGAGACAGAAGGTGCCTGGTTCAAAACCTAGTCACGTCCGCAAACCTAACCGTTTGGAGTTTTTCCGTGGTTTTCTACGAAACTTTGCTTAAATAGAGGTCAGGATTTCTTAGAAAGTCCCCCACGGAGGGCAATATCCCCCTAGGCCTAGATCCCTCAAGCAGATAATTGGCCTTAACACCACATTTACATTCAGAGGATAACCATACCTCAGTTGATTGAAGATGAGTTTTTGCATTTCATTAAAGTAGGTTCAGTTTACAAAGTTAGAATTTTTTTTTTAATTAAAATTTTTTTTATTTTATTGTTTTATTAATGGTCTGGCACTTGCTGATAAGGCATTCTGCACAACAATGGCCCAAAGGCATTGGCTATTCTATTTTAAGGGTACCTAATGAGCGGTCAACATAACTCCCTATGAAGAAACCATCGAGTTAACACCCAAGCCCATGCCGGGAATCTAACCCAGACCCAAGGTGTGATAGAATGGTTCTTTAGCCACTATCCCACCTGGCAGCTAAGTTAGAGTGCTAACCTTTGAAACCTGCTTATTTTGTGCCAAAAAAAAAAAAAAAATGTAGTCTGTTTTAATTTGAATGCTTCTGTTCTGAAGTTTAGATTAAGTAGTTATTATAATATGCAATTTTACTGCTAAGTGAAGTGTGTATTGTTCTTATTAAAGGCTCATTGTCTGTGTAAAGTAAGTAAATCATTAGGAGAGATATCTCTTGAGCAGGAGTTGACAAAAGTTTTAAATCTTAGGCACCAGCAAACTTTTTCAGGAGCCCCATATATACTGAGTTATTTTAATGAAAAAAAGGGATATTTTTTTAGTCGCCTAGTCGACCAGGCATTAGTTTTTTTAAACCCTGATCTTGAGGGAAGTCTTAGATCAGTCTAAGGAGAATGGCTTGTATTTATACTGCATACAAAGAAAACTCCATTCCAATAATAACAAATTTAAACTTATAAAAGCGGAAGAAAAATGCGACTTAGGTGAAAAACATATTCTGTGCATATATTGAGAGGGACTAATTAAATATTGTTGGGACTAATTAAATGAGCCAAACAAGAAATAAGGTTTATATGATTTTATTTCAATTTTCAGTTTAATGTTATTTTATTGTATATTCACGTAAACTATATGTGTTCACATAAACTGTATGAATTCACACATTTTTTCATACAATATTTAAAATGCCAGGTTACTCTATGTAAAGTTGAAGAGCTTTTACAGATATCCCTCCAAAGTATAATTGGGGGTGGGGGGGGGGGGGGGGGAGGAACAACTTCAACATTCACACATGTATACTGATATTATATTTTGGTTTCCTCAAACTATACTTTCAGGTAATTTAGAAGAAAAATCTAAAGATTTATAGGAACACAACTAATTGTTAATAAGTAGTCAATTATTTTCAAACATAGCTTAATTTTTTTTAAAGAAAAACTTTTGAAAATTTAATTTTTATAACATCTTAATTCAGCTTGTAACAGCGACTCATATGCTTTTCACAGTCTAGTTATTATTTGAATCTCCAGGGGGGAAATTACAGAGCTTAGCACTGTTTAATATTTTATAATTTGTTTTTATTTTGTGTTAAACATTTTTATAAAATATGCTTCATTGTTTTAGCAAAGTATAGATATTGCCAACAACTTCATTTTTTTCTCCCTCCATCTGAGTATAACAAGTACTGTGGTATAAATGGAGGTGAGTTCTTAAACAAATATTTCTAGAAAAAAAAAGTAGCTGGAGCTTACCTGCTTTTCTAACCTTTGGCTTTGTACAAAAGCTTATCCGTGCTTTGTTTGGTGACGGTATTGCTGGTTGTGGTGCTTAAAACATTATTTTAACAGTCTGGTGTTGGGTATATCTTTGTTCTTACTGTACTTATGTTGCTTTCCATGTGTGGTACATTTATGTTTTATTGTTTTTGTCTAAAAATTTACAAAGCTAATGTGTGCAGTATATAATGTCAGTTTCATTTTTCCTGTATTCCCTAATGATTACTGTAATCCAAATGTACTTTAGTATTTGATTTTTAGGAAAAAACTACTTTGTTTGAATGATTGTTTTCATTGTATTGAAGAGTAATTACTGACAGTTTAATTCTAGTGTCCTTCAATTGTGTCTTATTCAATCTTTTTCCAAGTGTTTAAGGATATTTTTTTATCATTAGAATCAGTAAAATATTAACTTATTAAATGATTAATTATGTGATAATTTAATTATAGCTAGTGCACTAAAAATCTGTCCCCAAGATGCCAGATCCATAAAAATTCAGCAAGGAATTAATAAGCTTAAAAAAAAAAAAAGAAAAGAAAAAAAGGGAAAACATATTTTATAAAAATAGTGAAATACTCAGTATCTGATGAGAACAAAGTTTTTGTTTAATTGTATTGTAGATGAAAAATTAATGTTTTTGGCACCAATTCAAAAATGGGTGATTTTATGATCTTGAAACATTATTTTTTTTGATTTATAATTGTTTTTCTAAAGCAAAATAAATGTGAACTACCCTTTTTATGCATACATTTTCACTTCTACAAAATGAAGTATTCCAAAAAATAGTAAATCAAAGGAGATTGTGTGTTGTGTTGCATCTTTGTTAGTTTTTGCAAAAGGTGAATGTATTATTGTCACATCTGAAGACGAGGGGGGCGGGGAAAGAAAACCTTTGTAGCAGAATATTTTAAAGAATTTTGGACTTTTGGTTTGAAACTTTGTATTGTGTCAGTCTTTCTGAGGTAAAAGCAGACAGTTTAAAATGCTGCTTTTTCATGAAGTTTTGGCAGAAATAAGAGCAACTTCACCTGTAAATAGAATTGAAAGTGGTTAGTACTCGTAGACTTGGACCCCTTTTTTAAAAAAAAAAAGATATGCTCCTTCATTCCCTCATTTCATTACTTTGTATATATTGTATGGGTATTGTATTTTTCCAAGCAGTCCTCTATACTTGATATTTTAGTACAAGTATTATAATTATGACATGCTTTTTTCATTCCTCTAAGCATTTTTCTATGAGCAAAAAGCATAATCTTTTTTTCATACCATTTGAATGGCGACATTCAATTTTTCTGGAATATACATAATGTCGTGAGTATGTCAGCATTCATTTGCTAAGGGTTATCCTTCTGAGCATCCTGGAAGTGGGCAAATAATGTAAAGTTAATAGATTTTTAAATCATGAGGTTTTTTTGTTTTTTTTTAAACTGTAGCACGTAGGTTTATATGAAATTATTGGTTTATGACTTATGATCAACAATGGGAAATGTATTATTATCCTCCCTACTTACTTTCCTATAGCAAATTCACCATGGTTCTGTTCTATGAACTGAATTTTACCTCTAGGAAGCGACAAAGCAGCCAGTTTGAAGCTTTGGTGTCAGAACTAAAATGTTTCATTACAAGTCTTGCTTGTAATCCATAATTTTATTATTTTGCTATTGTTTTTAATATTTTTCATTTAACATATTTGTTACTCTGTTTATTTTGCAGGCAGGGAAAGTTTGAGGGACACTGCTTCTCTTCAGTCAACGTCTGGGCGTTACTCCCCGGTAAGGCGAGCTAGTGATGGCTGTTCTCCAGTTTCACATGTTCGTAGCCAGCTGGATAGAATGTTCTATCAGACTATGCAGACCAGTTCCGATAGTTTCCAAGCTGTTCTACAAGAATACCAACAGCTGCAGGTTATTCTAATTTATAAATGTCTGTTTTTGTGTTGTTATTAAACATCCAATAATTTCAAGCCTGGGTTGTAGTCACTTTAATTTGGTCTGTAACTAAAATGGAAAAAACTTCGGACAACCTTTTCTCTTTAAAAATCACAATTTAATCCTCTGTATGTCAAGATTTTGATGCATTCCAGTCCTGAAATATGGGGCATTAAATATATATATATATATATTATGCTTTACATCTTCATGATGAATTTTAATGTTGTTATAAAAATTTTTATAGGTTGCTTTTTCAAAGTACATAAAGTATGGCTGGCACTGTTTCAGAGAGTGTAATTTGCAAGTTAAAAATCTGTAAAGAATAGTTTTATATTCAGATGAATATAATTTTAAACTAATGTGGTTCAAAAATATTTTACAGGCAGTTTTCAATAAAACACCAGAAGAAAAAAATTTGTAAAAGAAAAAAAAAAGCAATTTTTTATAGATTAAAGAATGCATTTTAGTTAAAACTATGCATTTCTTTCATATTATTGGCAGAAATAAATTTATAAATTCACTGAATTTTTCCAATTATTTGTAGTTTTTTTTTTTTTTTTTTTTTTTAGTGTGATAAATTTTCATGCATTGAACTAAACCTAATCCATTTTGACAAGTTCAAAACAGGCATTGAAGTTTTATACAATTTACCTACAACCCGTTGTTTACCAGGTCACAAAAGTCTGGAAAGCAAAAGGGAAAAAATCAAGAAAAAGTTAAATAATAGAAGCATTAGGTCATTAAATTTGCTGAAAATTGTGAAATTGATTTTGTTTTCTGACATGAATTTTGCTTTCTGACATCAATTTGCTGTTTAAAAGTGATGAATCTAGGAAAGATTAAGCAGAAGGTATTCATCCATAGTATAACATTAAGAAACATTTACCACAAATTCTGTTAAACATTTCAAAACTCTTTGGCCATTCTCAAACAATTACTGCTTACTTCAAACACCTTCTCTTCAGGAATTTGTTCCATACACTGTTAATCTGCACATGTGTGGTGTTGTTGATGGTGCCATCTCTAGTCATAGTTTCTGAAGATTCATTCTGATATGCATGATTTCCTCTTCAAAAATCTGTGATTTTTTTACATTTTCGAAATCTGTTGTAGCTAGTTTTTCAATGGAAAATTTCTGATAATGCTGTATTGAATCTTCAAATTTTATACCACTTAAATGTTCTTTTATTTTTATTACACTAGTATAGCTTCCTTTTGCGTTAGTTTTGTTAAAGGTTAAATTAAATTTATAAATGCTGGCAGTTTCTTGAGGTTTAATAGGGTCTTTATCTGAATGTATTCTTTTAAAGATTGGTGGATTGGGTTTAATTAGTGTTCTTAAGCCGTTTTTTTAAATACAGCATTGGAAATTTTTGTCATAATTTTTGTGGAGTGCTACCGAAATTCAAATTTACTAATGCAGTGTGATATAACAAAAAAACTATCACAATTAAATTCTTATTCTCAAGGAGCTAGGATTTATAAAATTAATTTAATTTTTAACGAAACTTACACAGAAGAGAACTATATTTGATATTTTTGTTGATATTGATTTTCTTTTTAACAATATTTTTGTTGTAACAAAAAAGAAAATAAAGGAACAAGAAACAGAATGCTTACTGGGTCATTCCATTTCAAATCAACCAGTAAATTCCAAAAATGTCACCCACCGTCTCGGATTTCTTTGAAAATTTTTATAAATGTAGCCATTGGTGTTCTAACCAACAATATAAAATTTTACTTCAATATCTCTAATACTTTTTAAGATAAAAATTATTAAAATAATGGGAAAGTAGCCATAAATGGCGTTTTTGCATACACTTATTTTAATGGTGCTTTTTCAGATAAAAAATCATAACTTTCTTTATTTTCAATATATTAAATTGAAATTTATACCAAAATGGTCACAAAGGTTTGGAGATTATAGAAAAAATTAATTTGATAGTGCTGTTTAAAACTGGAACCCCCCAAAAATTCATAAACTTTGTTTTTTTCAAAAAAATTTCATAAAAACAATAATTTTGCAAAAGCTGTTTCAGAAAAAGGCACAGCTCTTAACAAAGCAAACTATTTTTTTACTTACATGTAAATGCATAAAGTAAGATAATTAAAAATAAAAACGGTGGTATTTTGAGTCCTAATAGGTTAATTTAATTAAAAACCAAATATTTTGATGATTTTTCTTAAAATGTTATGCTGCATGCAAATGTTATTATAAAATAATTATTTATTTATTTAATTTTAAAAAGAACTTATTTTATTTAAAAGTTAATAATGAGTTAGTTATTTTACTTAAAATTTAAATTATTTTGAAATAAAAATTTTTTTAAACAAAATCGGAAATATATATAGTTAACATGCATCAAAATTTTTCTAGCTTTTTTTATTGTCAACTACAAATTAAACATTTTTCTTGAGATTCACCTATGTTTTGTAATGATACATTATAACATCTAAAGCTTCTTCTTTTGAAATTTGTGACAGTTTCATCACTGCCAGTTGCCAGTAGATACTTTGTCACTGGTATCACTGACAGTTGATACTTTGTCATCAATCTCAGAAATAAGTTTGTTTACGTTCTTCCTACAAAAACTACATATTATTTTGTCCAGGAATCGATTTTTCACAGTTCGGCAATTTGTTAATTACCTCAGATAAATTTAAATTAATGGTTCTCAAACATTTTTTTCTCTTTCTTTTATGGCACTTAAACGGGTCAAAACATGATGTTTGAAGTATTTCAAATTTATTCAAATAAAATAATTTGTGATGTTCACAAATATTAAGTAAAAGCTTCGATTGTACATTACTTCTCAAACTTATTCAGTTCAAGTCTGAAGGGCTTAATAATGCAGAACTTGATTCTACTTGAGTATAAGTCTTTTTATGGCATTCAGTTCCATTTTCTTAGCCAATACTACAGCATGTTTCGGAATGTTCTACTGTCATATTAAATGGAACTGATATTCAGTGGTAGCACAAAAAAAGAAGAAAAAACATTCTAATTTAAAGTTTTTCAATTAGATTTTAAAAAAAAATGAGCTTATATATAAAGCTGAATAACTTAGCTTTAGATTATTGGTTTAACTCTTTAAAATAATTTCAACAATCCCAGAGAACATCAAAAACAATTCCAAATTACTGAAAGAACATCTTCACTTAATCAAAGAAAGGCAAAACTGATTCCAATTATCAAAGCATCTGACCAAGGAAGAGATATTCACACCTGCAAACAAGAGGGTGACTCATTGGAAGAGGGAGTGGACCCCACCCCTTTAAGACCGCTTTCCACATCGAGAGGGAGCCGCTCGCAGCTTGGCCAATTATCACGTGTAAGCAATAAATTTTTCGCACTGCAGAGAAAGAGATACTCCGGGCAAAAGGTAATTGGGGACCGTGCATAATATTGTAGTTTCACACCCCATCTATTGTTCGGTAGAGGACAGCATATGTGTCACCCAATGTAAAGGCCTCTGCCGATAACCAGAGACCGTCGCGGCTACAATGTATTTGAGGGGGTTTGGAAGCGGCGACTGTCAGCGACACATGGGGTGTCATCTACCGAATAATAGAGGGAGTAGAAACCACAAGCATAAAAACTGCAATATTATCCACGGTCCCCAATTACCTATTGTTCGAAGTATCTCCCCCTTTCTTCTGAGTGCGAAAAATTGATTGATTACAAGTGATAATTGGACAAGCGACCCGCGACGGTCTCTGGATATTGGCAGAGGCCTTAAGACGTGGCCAAATATCCTCCTTCAAATACATTGTAGCCGCAGCAATCACTGGGTGTGGGCAATGGCCTTTACTATCTTACACTACTCAGTATCTCCCCCTGCATCTTCACATATTACACCAGCTCCTTACCACACAACAAACTGAAAGCATGTGATCTGATCTAGTTACAGTCCAAAAGCCTGTTGACTGAAAAGAGACTACTGTCATAGTTCTTTTAAACTGATGTAAAAATAAACAAAATTATGATAAAAACAAAAGTTTTTAAAATTGTTTTAATTATAAATCAATATAAATTTCATTTATAAATAAATAATTGTTTTATATATAAACAATATACAGATATGCTTTCTTCATGCCTCAGGCAATTTACCCCCCCCCCCCCCCCCAAGAAAAAAAAAATACAGAATTGGCGGAGACAACATTTCAATTTGAAAATTTTCCAACCATGCAGCACTTAAATTTAACTAAATTTCTTTTTCTGCATGTTTCATTACTGTTAGAATAACTGTTCCTAAAAGTCCATAGTACAACTTCTGAAGAGATATTAAAAAAATCTTTGAATCTCTAAATTAGGATAACTTAATTGCATAAAAATAACTTAAAAAGTTGCATCATTTCTGGAGGGGAAAAAAAAAAAAAAAAAAAAAAAACCAGCCTGTTTCCACTTTTTCTCCCCAACCCCCATTTTTTTATTATTTGTTATTGACACACTCTCTCTTTTTCCTTTTTGCTTGAACTGATTTAAAAAATACTAATTTAAACATTAATAAACTATTTTAACTTGATTTCCTATGACACACAATTAAATATAAATAAATACCAAGTTTTTAACTGACAGGTGAGGAGATTCCCATTATAAACAAAGCATTGTCTACATTAAAAATAAATAAAATTAACAGTTATATTACTGATCTAAAATAAGTCAGAATGAGTGTAATTCGACTTGTAGTTGGCAATAACCAAAAAAAAAAAAAAAAAAAGAAAAGAAAGAAAGAAAGAAAAACTTCCAAGTTTTGAGACATATTTACTATATGTATAATGAGATTTTGTTTAAAAAGTTTTATATTTTAAAAATAAAAAAATTAAATTTTAAGTAAAATAATTTTAACTCATTAACTTTTAAATAAAATAAGCACCTTTTTAAATTAAATAAATAAAAAATTATTTTATAATAACATTTGCATGCAGCATAACATTTTAAGAAAAATCATCAAAATATTTGGTTTTTAATTAAATTAACCTATTAGGACTCAAAATACCACCGTTTTTATTTTTAATTATCTTACTTTATGCATTTACATGTAAGTAAAAAAATAGTTTGCTTTGTTAAGAGCTGTGCCTTTTTCTGAAACAGCTTTTGCAAAATTATTGTTTTTATGAAATTTTTTTGAAAAAAACAAAGTTTATGAATTTTTGGGGGGTTCCAGTTTTAAACAGCATTATCAAATTAATTTTTTTTATAATCTCCAAACCTTTGTGACCATTTTGGTATAAATTTCAATTTAATATATTGAAAATAAAGAAAGTTATGATTTTTTATCTGAAAAAGCACCATTAAAATAAGTGAATGCAAAAACGCCATTTATGGTCACTTTCCTATTATTTTAATAATTTTTATCTTAAAAAGTATTAGAGATATTGAAGTAAAATTTTACATTGTTAGTTAGAACACTAATGGCTACATTTATAAAAATGTTCAAAGAAATCCGAGACGGTGGGTGACATGGCCTGGTTGATTTGAAATGGAATGACCCTACTATAGATTTTGAAAAGAAAAGAAAATTGCAGATTTTAGAATAAATTACGCATATCAGAGCGAATTTTTAGAAATTATGATCACATATGGTATCATCAGTGATACCATACATATGCAGATTAAACTAACAACCTGAAGAGAAGATGAGCAGCAAAGAGAGCAGTTGTTTAAGAATGCCAAAAAATTTCAGAGTTTTTAACAGATTTTATGGTAATTTTTTTTTTAATGGTATACTAGTGATAAATCTAAGTTATCCATCACATGCAAGTCAAGGAATATTCTCAAAAGGTAAATAAAAAGTTCAATACAGGTCAAGATATAACAGATCTTCTGTGTGGTAGACACTTTATACAATCAGATAGAATGCATAGTGTCATCTAGTGATCAAAACAAATGTACAAAAAGTATTATACATTTGCACAAATAAAGAGCTCATGTTGAATGAAAGCAATGCAAATCTTTTCCTTCTACTTTCATCTGTACTGTCATAATGAATGAATTTCACACCCCACACGAATTGCTTTAGCCGTATTCAGATGTGATGATTAGGGACTAGCTTGGCCCTTAACTACCAAAAAAAAATTAAAAAGTTACAACCTGAACTAATTAATCAAGCATTATTTATGTTTTTTATAGTTAGTATAACAGTGTTGCAGTTTTTTTACCAACCTGAGAAAATGACAGTGCAATGTTGTAAATATACCGAGAATATTCACTGTCAGGAACAAGCTGAATCTCTAAGACAAAGCCTGAAGTGTATCACTTCTAGAGTCTCACTGAACAATCTTCTCAGCTGAATTTCCACACAGTAATTCACTAGAAAGCATCCAGTCAAACCCAGCAGCTTCCATTTGCAAAATTAAAATTTTTTTTGCAACAAAAACATTCCTCAAACAAATTGTTGATGGAATATACAAACAGAATTTATCACTGCTCCTATAATGTACAATAAACATATTCTGCTAGCAGCCTTTACACTATAGTTCTTTATGAACTTAAAAATACAGTGCTCCAGTGACTTTGACAACAGAAAATTGTTATCACTATGATTGATTACTCATAACTGGTACCTTCAAAAAAGGGCTACGTCCATTTAAAGTAGGATAATTCCATTTAAAATATAAAGATTATCTTTAACCTTTAATATTACAAATTATTTTGTTGAATGATCATTTCAGCTGCTCCTTTTCTAAAAGTTACAACCTAATTTTGTTAAGTGCTTTCACTTAAACAGTTTATGTATTGCTAGGCTATTCTATGAAGCTATCCAGTACAAATAATTTTACTGACTGTAGAGTACTAGTAATTGCTTAATTTCACTGAACTTTTGATTCATTATTAAAAGCAGTTGTTTTGAAAGGCTTAATTTTGGTATTATCGAATACTGTTTTATTTTAGCACCAATAACAGGAAAGTTGAAACAACCATAAACACAAGTAATCATTGCAAATACAGAATGGTTCGTAACTCTTGAAAAAAAAAATTAAAGGGGTGGTGGTGGGAAACTATTCCTTTCAGAATCACATTGCAAGATAGAGTGGGAAAGGTCTTTTCATTTATCTGTTAATAATCAGTTTAATAATCAATCCTGTAATCAATATGTAATTCATACTTCAATGATAAACTATTATTAATCAGTTTTAGTCGCTTTCTGTGAAAGAACCATTAGTTTTTGATGAACCGTGGTTGGAATGTTCACTATTATTTCAAGGTGATTAACAGGTACATGAAGATGGGGTTTCTAACCATACATTGCTGTGTGATTCTAAACAAACT
Organism: Cheiracanthium punctorium; assembly: GCA_038373885.1. Lineage (NCBI taxonomy): Eukaryota > Metazoa > Arthropoda > Arachnida > Araneae > Cheiracanthiidae > Cheiracanthium > Cheiracanthium punctorium. The sequence goes on along the minus strand of JAWZYV010006042.1, from coordinate 134,685 downwards.
TGGTTCCTCTGCCACAACAAAGTCTCTGCCACAAAAAACAAAGCCTCTGCAACAAAACTTTGTATATACTTACATGTATATACAAAAATCAAAATTCACCCTGTATATATTGTATGATTTCACTTTTGTAAATCTAACCCTAAATGCACGCTAGAGTAAAAACAACTGTTTGAAAATATTTTGCAAAAAATTTTGATTAAAGAAAATAAAAGATAATTAAAGATTGGGCATGTGTTTGCTTTGTACAGGAAATTGTATTGCTGAAGTCAAGTGTTGCATTTAATGGTACAGTTGTAAAATTAATGCTGATTATGTGCTGTCTCATTACGATTGAAATAGCCTTTTGAGGATGGCTGATATATTCTTAGATATGCAACAGATCTTTTAAGAGGATGGTCTTGATTTACATGTTAATCAAGAAATTCTTTCCTGTTCTGTTGTTAACCTGCTTACTGTGTTGGGGATGTAATGTCATAATCAATAAACCCTTGCTTTATGGGCATGTAATAGTTATTTGTTACCTATTATTGAATAAAGGGCAGTTTCAGCTGAAGAGGAGTAGCAGGGGCGATAGAGAAAAGTTGAATTTTGCCATCTTTATTGGCAAAAAGGTGTAAAAAAAAAAAAAAAAAATCCCGAATTGAAAAGTTTTATAACTTTATGCATGTTTAATCTTTCAAATCAAGTATGTTTTTTTCTATGTATCAGGGTTATACATTTGCAGAGTATTTAAATATATGTTTCTTTGCAGCAGTTGCATGCTGGTGGTGTTGATTCAAGGGTGTCTGCTGAAATGCAACGTCAGCACTGTCTCCACATCCAGCAGATGGCTCAGCTTCAAACCTCCGGCTACTTGACCTCAATATCTTCTCCTCCTTCTATTGCTGGATCACCCATTCACCAAGCTCAGCCCAGCGTGGGTGGTTCCCCTTCAGCCCTATCGCAGCACCTACAGAAACTACACCTCCAACACCAAGCAGGTCCATTGAGCTTCACGGGCCCTGAATGTCCTATTCAAACATTCCAAAGGATACAAGCCTTATCCACACCTCACCACACCAGTCCCACGACTCCAGTATCATCGCCTGTGTTCCCCTCAGACACATCTCCTACCCACATGCCAATCTCTTCTAGCAGTACATCTCCCCAGCAGCCTTATCCCGAGTCTCCCACACATCTGTACACTTGCTCTACCAGCTACCCCCCTCCGCAGAGTGGCAACAGTCCCCCGCCAGTCTACACAAACTTGGACATGATACAGGAGGACATAACGGAGCACATAATGCCCGGTGGGAGTGATTCCATGCTGACTGTTGTCACCAGCTGTGACAGTGCCCGCTCTTCTCCCACCTGTCAGCAGATGGGGTTTCCTCAGATCAGTATTACCGATGAGACGGGACTCGTGACTGTCTCATCCTCCTCCCTGACTGGACAGAGCATTGTCCACGAGACTGTGGCAAGAAAGCAGCTCCTCCAGAAGCAGAAGAGTGAAACGGCTCAATTACCCATTCCAAAGAGGTACCAGCTGTCAGTCGGTTTCGATGAGCACATAGTGAGAAGTTCGAGGAGGGCAATGGTACGGCAGTGCAGCAGGGAAGCGGAGGACAGGGACATTGCTAGCGAGTTTGCCAACTATGGAAGCTCCAAATCATTGCTGAGGTGGGCTACAAAACAGACTATTCGACAATCGTACGTACATGCCAAACACTTGAGGCAGACATTTCCTCCAATCGGACACGTTTCTGCTCCTGTGAGTAATAAAAAATCGGGGCGTCAGTCTCTGGGTCAGCATATTTCCACCAGTGACCCCACTCCCAATCCCTGGGCAGGGAAACCTTCTAATTGGTGGAGCAAAAAGTCTGTGTTTCGGGAGCACCAGTTGCATAAGACTCCTAGTGGTAGTGTTCATGTACCTCTCCCTACAACAGAACGGTCTTTCACTTGCGAAGCGGACATTCTTCAGGAGATACAGCAACAGCTTGATCCAATTGTTCGCGGACTTTCAATGATGCTCCAGCGATCAGAGAGGGGACTGGCTGTGGAGCATCCAGCTGGGGTTCAGATTGAACTGGAGGTGTGCGATGGCCCACATCCTGACGACAAGAGACTGAAGATGAGAAGAATATCTGGTGATAGTTTACAATATAATGAAATATGCAGGGAATTATTGAATGGTATCAATATATGAAATACCGAAGTCATACCTACCCTGCAGTGAGCTTGAAGCATACTGTTGCCATAATCTTCCACTTCTGAATATGTGCTAGTCTTATGGTAATGAATCTTGTGGGAATGTTACTTGTCAGAATACTGATTCATTCCCCTTTTTTCTAGAATTCAGCAGGTCCCTCTGTCTCTCTGTGGGAGCTGCCTTAGAAAACATATCCATCAATTGCTCAGCCTGTATAGCAATTATCATTAGTTTAAAAATAATATTGCACACTTCTTTTCCTATATTATTATTTTTTTCTGTTCTTTTTTCTTTTCTTTTTCATTTGTGTTGAAAATTACAAAGCTGATCGTGAAAGTGGGACAAACTTAAATTCTGTGGAGTTACTGGACCAAATGAAAAATAACTCTGTTCAGTGGGATTGTTGCTCAATGTATTATTAAACGCTGGCCTCTCGGGGCTTGTCAATGTAACAATCAAGTGGTGTGAGTGATAAACTTTGAAAAAAAAAAATTAAAACACTTTGTATTATATGTAAATATATACATGTTATGTTCTTGTTATCGGTTGAAATCGCTATTGTGTCGCTTACACATGTATATTTGAATGTGTATAATGTTTTAGTCTGTTGTAGATACGATTTATAAAAATGTTTGTTGTTTTCAAACTAAAACTTGGTTCTTTATTGACAGCAATTGGTAAAGAAAAAGAGACTAATTAAAAATGGAATTTTAGATTTTAAAAATAGGAAATTTTTCTCCAACTAAGAAAATTAGACAAGATTATTAGGCAACAATATATAAAAGTAGCTGTTCAAATAATAATTAAAAAATAGAGTACTTATCTTCCCAAATTATTAAAAATTGTATTGGGATTCAGCAGCACAGTACATTTAAACTCTTGTAAATCACTAATTCAAAAATTAGTCAGAGAAACTGCTTCAAATTTGAGATGTTAATGTAAGCTATGAAAGTGATAGCCGGTGCCTGCAACTAAATATATATTTATGTGCTATAATCTAATGTTTTGAAAACATTATTTCAATCCTATATATTCTTGTATTTTACTGTGTGAATTTGAAAGAATGTGAGATGACTTCATAGTTTATGAACTATTTTTAATCTTGGATCTATTTTAACTTTGGCACATATGTTATGCTGGTATTTTCCTCTACTTGATTAGTACCAAACTTTATCAGTAAAAAAGTATTAAATTAATTAGGTTTTTTAATTATAAAATTAAAATAATTATTGTCTGTAAATCAGATTTGTGTGATTTATTATTTATATTCAAAGCTATGAAACTTAGTGATGGCTATCTTTAGTTTTATTTTGGTCATTTAGGTTCATTTTTGTCATTTTAGTAACTTTACAACCCATTACCTCAAATTTATTGAGTTGTACCTTAACATTATCCAACGAGCTCTTCAATTATGAATTTGATCTTAATTAAATTTTGCTCTGCCAAGATTTTTCTGAAATAGTTTTCTGTCATTGTCTATATATTGCACTATTTGGGATAAAAAAAACCATTGGCTAGAATTACTGGCCATTGTAATACGAAAAATAAAATTTTTGTAATTTAGTTAAATAATTTGATCAACTTTTCCAAATATATAAAAATTGAGCTCCAGGGGGAAAACAAAAAGCTATCACAATTTTTCTTTTCTTTTTTGTAATTACTCAATTTTGCTACATTCCTTAAGTAATTTAATATTTTCCATACCGAATTGCTTCCACACCCACAGTGTTCTCCATGGTATGATGTGTAACTGCTTGCATTTTGTCAGAATAGATGTAATTCTTTTTTGAATTTTTTGTTGATTTACAGATACTTATTTTAGTATTTTAAATTCCATACCAGTATCACATACGTGCTTTTAAAGCTTAAAAAGTATTTATTCTGTACTGGTGTATGTTTCTGATAAATATATCCTGATCCCAATATTTATTATTCCTGTATAAACTCATTTTTAATGAATAGGTTTCCATACTTGCAATTTTTGTACATGTTTATTGTGATGCATATTGGAATTTAATCATAATTTCAGCTCATTAAATTATTATTTTTTAATCTTTTGCCTATTATTTCTAGTATTTGAAAGCAGTGAGATTAAACTTTTTCTATATTTAGGTCGGGAAAAAAAATAATAAGTTTCACCCAATGTACCTTAACAAAATAAGATATAAAAATTCATTAATTTATAGAAATTTTTAAAAATGCTGTTTCTGTAAACGTTTTCTTATTTAATACTATAAGTTATATAGTGCCTAATTATGTAGATTAAAAGAATATACGTTTGTTTAAAAAATATTTTTCAAAGCATTTTATTTTTTGTCTGTGTTTGCAAGTTATTGTAAATTTTGACAAGCTTATTCAGCTGATTCAGATGCCTGCTAGTTAGAGGAATTGTGACCATAAGTTGTTAACTTCACTTTCTTCAGTTTAGAATTAGAGATTTAAATCTAAATTAGGCAAGAATGCCAATCTTTACTTAATAAAGCTACACGATTTAATGCTATGATCTACTGCCTGTAAAAATGTATGATTTTGTGTCAGTACTTTATCAGCATTATCTTAGTATCGTGCTGCTTTTAAAAATTCTTACTACTACTAATAAAATAAATCAATTCAAAAATTCTCACAAAAAATTCTTTAGTATGCAACTTGCTGCTGTAAGACTACCTTCTCTAATTTCCCTAAAATTATTCTCAGTCTTTTACATATTTTTCTTTCTTCACTTTTCTTTCTGTCTTTTGTTCATTGAAGTTATTTATGCTGATAAAAACTACATTTATGATCAATTTTGAAAACTTCTTATATTTTTTAATGTTTATTAATAAAAATTATATTTTCTTCTCTCTATATAATGAGGCAAAGTATACTTTTTTTTTTTTTTTTTTTTTTTTTTTTTTTTTTTTTGCTTGGTCTTAATAAAATGCTTTAATGCTTCAAAAACATGTGCTAAACTTAACTGGAATATGTGCTCCTTGAAAACATTTCAATCCATATATGTATTATGTGTAGTATACAATAACCTAGGAAGAAAATTTAGATTTTTATTCATGCTTCTTTTACAGTTTCCAAGTGCAGTGTAACAATAAAATGTCTAAGGTGATTTAATTACTCATTTGTTTAAAATGAATTGTGTGTTGCCCAACTTCCAAGAAAAAAACCCTGAAACACTTATTTGTATTTCTGAAGTAGCTTTGGAATGTATTTTATTAGTTTTATAATTTATTTAATCTCTTAGGTTATATGGATCCATTAGTTATGAAAGGATTTCCCTTTTGTCAATGATTAATTGTTTTGTGTTCACATCTGTCATTAAAATTCATGTCAGTTAACATTTCTTTTTTCTTTATATTAATTTATTTTTTTAAGCAATTTAAACAATGCTGATTGACATAAAATTCCTGTTAATAGATGTCATTTAATTAAATAAAATGAATAATAATAGTTAGAATATTGTACTTAAATTATTATGTCACTTTATTTATTTTTTAAGTAAAAAGCTGTCTAATTTTAGTATATTTATTGGTTTTTCCTTTTTAAATTGTCAATTTACTTTTTAACTGTTTTCCACTTTGTATATGATTTAAAGTAGATGCATTATTTTTAGACCAACATAGTATACACATAATAAAACATTATAACATGAACATAACAACATTTTCCCAATTTCCTAGTTTATGTTAACGGTGTAGTTCAAAAAACCATGTGATTTTGGTACATAAATACAAATAAACTAATTATGTAATACACTTCAAAATTTTTAGAATGTCTCTTTACAAGCTGTATTATGCACTGTAATAAATGATAAGCCTGTATTAGTAGCGAAACTATCAGAAAAAATTTAACAGGATATGCCACTCTTTGAAATTTTTTTGCCACGCAATTCCATGTTGAAGAATTTTTCCGAAAGTTTATAAAAGGTACCGTTGTCTCATTTATTGCAGTGTGTAATACAGCTTAGAAAGAATCATCCCGAATTTTTTCGAGCCCCTGTTGCAATTAGCTTATTCTGATTTGTGTACTTAGACCGTGTGCGAGATTTTATTTTTTCGAACTACACCCTTAAAGTTAAATGAAATGTTTTCTGCTCATGCTAATTTATTTATTTCCTTTTATTATTATCACTACAAATGTAATTATGTTCTGAAGCATTAAAAAAATTACTAGGATTATTATCCAAAACTTCAGCAGACAGGAAAACACCAATTTAAAAAGTGTTCCAATGATTTTTCTACATATTTAAAAAAAAAAAAAAAAAAAAATTGCTGTCCACTGTTCAGTCTCTTATCTCCATGAAAATTGAAGAATTATCTATAAATATTGAAAAATAGGGTTATGTTTTTAGGCAATCACTGTGGGATCTTGTACTGTGTATAAAAAATCACAATATTTTCTTTGTATTTTGTAAAGCTTATTGTGTTACTTTTCTGTTCAGAAGTATCTTAACTAGATCAAGAAATTTATTGGGTTTAAAATTGTTCATTATTAAAAAAAAAAAAATAAGGTTTTTTAATCTTTCTCTTTGTACAACCACCATTGCACAAGCAATATGATTGAAGGTGTTATTTGTAATTTCTTTGTTTGATAAGTGTTTAAATTGTAAATTATTAGATCCTTTGGGAATAATTACTTTAAATCACCAAATTAAAAAAAAAAGTTGACCCAATTAAATAGTCCTATTAATATTTTTGGCTTCAAAAGTCTACTATATTTCCATGAAATTAATCAATTGTTATCAAGCTTGGTGACCTGTGTTTTAGTGGTGAAACATTTTAAACTTACAGAGAACATTTAGGAAATGGGTCAAACAGCTATTGGCAGGGACCCTCTCAATATTTTCATGCTTGTAAAAAGTACTTAAGTGTTTAAATAGCCACTTTTACCCCTGCATTACCCAACTTGACAATTTTGTTGGTGAATAATAATAACAAAAAGATACTCATGAAATATGCCCAATATTTATAAACAAAAGGCTTACAGCTAATCAAAAGGATGATTTAAGATCCTGCAGCGATTACAAAGAGTAATATTTGTGTGCATTCATTTTTTAAAGATGTAAATCATTTATAGTTGATGAATACTGATACACTAAAAATTCAGCTAATTGCAAGATGAGCTAGTATATTTATCATTCCATTTCACTCATGGGGATTGAATATATATTGTTATCTGCAGATTGTCTGGTTTATTCATTTTCATAAGTATTTTATATAAAGCTAGATTTTTTTTTTCTCTCCATTTTTACTTTGCAAAGTAAAGATCTGCATTTCATATGACTTTTCTTCATTCCATTTTCTGTACTTATCTCATCAATACATGTTTTGTACTTAAACAGAACATCTGAAAGGAAACATTGTAATAATTGTTTGCATCCCCACTCCTGAATTTTAATGTACTGTAATGTACTTTGTTAATTTTTCCTTCTCTGCATAAAATTAATGTTATTCTTAATTGAAATATCGTTTAATATTTATGAATAAATTTAAGTTGTCATGAAATACAAGTACTCTTGTTGAAGAATACAATTTTTTTTGGGTTGATGTTTTATGTACGTTCAGTGTACAGATAAGTTTTGTGTATTTGAACTGTATGGGAAGTGTGTGTTCTTTCTTCACTTATTTATATCAAAGAAACAGATGATTTACTGTTTAAATGAATTTAATCATGTGTTATTATGCATAAATATCATTGTTCAACTTTGAATATGTAGGTGTGGGTAAAATGTCAGTTTTTTCTTGTTCAATTGTCAACTGAGTCTCATGGGATGAGATGTTTTGAATCCATTTTTGATTTAAGGTATAAATAAGTTAACTTACTTCTGTATATCTCAGAACAATAAAAATATACAATGATTAACAATTTAAAGAAAAAAGATGTAAGACTTTACATTTTTGATTGCTAGTTGTATTTCTAAGTTCATCTTTTAGAAAATTCAAATTTCAGTAGGCAAGGCATCTGAAGTCCCCATTATTTGCTTTTAGTTTGGTATCTACTTCACTGCATATCTTAGTTACAGCTCAGCTAAGGCTTGCATAGGGCATAAAAGTTAAATTATTTAATTAAAATGATATTTAACAAATTGCTATTGTCATTTCTATTTATTTATTTATTTTTCATTGCATTATTGAAGGATTCTCAAATTAAGATTATCCAGATTGATTAAACCCCTAATTAAGTCCTAAAAAAGCATGAATTTATATTTACATAAGTTAATTATATAGCTATAAATAAGTATAGACCCAGTAAAATTAAAGTAATTTTTTTGTACAACCATGCAATTGTTTTCGTGTTTGAAGAACTGTGAGTCAAGTTCAGCTACCAACAAATATTATTCATCCACTCTTAATGTTTTAATTGAAGTAGAAAATGAAATAAACTATCAGCTCTATTCTTTTACTCTACTGAAATAAATTATTAGTGTTTTCTATGTTTTGCATTATAGAATCGTTAGGAGTTGTTTAAACATGTCAGCTCTAGTAGTTGTTGTTTAATATTGATTGCAATGTTTCATTTCCCTTCTTTCTGTTTCGAAAAAATCCCATTTAAAATAGTATAAGATTCAAAGCTTACCTAAATTTTTTATGTAACAGATTAGTTCATGAAGATAAAATGTGTATTTGTTTAATTAGAGAAGTATAGGGTATAATACTTGGAATAGGCTTTGATTGCTCTCTAAATTGTTCTTTGTTATTTATTTATTTATTTTTTTACTGTAAAAAGAGGACTTAGAAAATTATTAAAATTTTATGCATTCTTAAGTGCCTGCAATAAAAAGATCAGTGTAACAATATTGGATGATTTCATTGAGGGGGAGGGGGCTTATTGCTGTAATCAGCATCTATATATGCATAACTTCTTGTTTCCAGTGATTGAGACAACTTAGTTTCTCAGCTTTGTTTCGGCAACATTTAAAGATTTAATTTTTATTTATTTTTTTAGCCTGGGGGATTATTTCACTTTAGGTTTTAGCAAGCATTCATTTGCTGGATAGAGCCCTATTATTTTGAAATTAGTTCTTTTGTTAAGCCACAATACTGAAATCCAGCTAATAATAATATTGTTAAAATAATACTGTAGGTAAAGCCTGAAAAGTGTTAAAACTTAATAGAAATTTTATTTTATTACATTATTGGGAATTTTCCATTGTTTATCTTTTTGCTATTTTGTATCTGGCTGTGTTCTTTGGTTTATGACAGGCTTTAATTTTTGCTATTTTAATTATATAGCAATCTAAGGTAAATGCTCCAGTAGTGGGCCATTTGAAATTTTAAGTTGAAAAACAAGAAATTCCAATTATCAATTGAGATAATATACCGACCTCTGATTGGCTGAGGTTGGTTGGTTGGAGTTTAAATGGCACAAAGTCCGAAAAGGACATACTGCCAGATCTGATTGGCTGAAGCCTTTATCAACTAAATACCAAAGGTGCAGCGCCTTCATTTCTTGTTTAGTTAGGTAAAAGAAAGTTTGTAGCTGAAGTCGGTGTCTCATAGAAGCATTCTGGGCTCGTTTTTAGTGATATTAAGAGGCAAGTCTTCATTCAAACCATTTTTTTACACGCATTCTTTTTATTTCCAAATCAATTGTTATTCATAAACTATGGCTGAATGAGATAATAACAGTAATTTATGGATAGTGATGGGGGTCGCCCACTTTTAGATCAATGGTTTAATAAATGCTCCAGAAGGGGGCCTACTACTGGAACATATGTGTTTCCTCATGTGCTCCAGTAGTGGGCCACATGCATAGCTGCCAAATTTTTACGCTTTTTTTTTTTGTTATTTTAAGATTTTCCACCACTATTTTCATTTTGATAACTTGATCTTAAAATATGTCCAAAATCTTAAACAAAACTGGGAGATAAAGGCAGAAACAATATGTTCAGGGACTAAAATCAAGAAAAAAAGGACTTCATAATATTTCAAAATGATTTATTCAACATTGCATGCGAAAATTTTTTATCCTTAATGCCCAAACCAGAACTTGCAATGAAAGATCAAGAAATACCTTTAATAAAAATTGGCTGTTTGAGAAAAAAATACAAATCTCATGTGACTAAAATCTATAAATAAAACATTTAATCTGACATTTTTTTAGCATATTTTTCATAGTATAATATTAATGTATTGTTATTATTACTATGCATAACTACTTCCGTTCTATTTTCCTTAGCCACTTGACAAATCGAGGTAGCCCATTTTTGGTTTGCCCACTACTGGTGCATCAAGCTTTTGCTATGCCCACGTCTGGTGCATAAAAATGATCTAAGTTTTAATTTTTTTTTAAATTATATCCCAATTCTTTTGATATTTTAGATGATTATCGCTTTAGATATGAGTTTGAACAACCATAAAAAAATATAGGTTAACAAAACTTGTCCAAAGTTAAGATGATAATTTAAGAAATACCCTTTAATGGCCTACTGGAACATTTACCTTATCCCCTCGTCAGGTTTCCATTATCTGTTTGTGCAGCTAGTGTGTAGTTTTTACAAAATTTACTGAAATTAACTGTAATACCCTGCATACACCAGTGGGTCTATATGTCACAAATTTTCTGATAGCTAGAAAAAGTAATATTTAAATAACTGTTAAGTAAAGTTAATGATTTTCACAAAGAAAATCTATCATTTTAATTAATCACAAATAAACAAACAAGAAAAAGATAGATCACTATATTTTAATAACTTATTAAGCTTAATAAAAATTCTAGTTTCTTTTAATTTATATATTATCCTAAAGCTTAAATTATGAGATCAGTAAAGTTGATGGCTTCACTATGTTAAATAGATTAAATTACAGGTTTAGAGTCAGGCTGTAAAAAATGAGTCTGAACTAATCTTTAGTGTGTACTACTAATCATTTCTGGTAGGAATTGTTATGTTGTCAGAGACATGTTATAGACAGATTCTCCTTTCATGGAAGTTGTAGCTACAAGCAACTGTACAAACGTATTCAATGCATTGAAAATCAGATTAGTACAAAAACTTAGGCATACTTCACTGAAAAAAGTAAAAAAGATTCTCATTCTGTGTAAAAATTGGGATTGTGTGCAATTTAATGTGGATTCAAAATTAAATGTAGATATTTTAATTGGATCCTATATCTTATTTTGATCATTTTGTAGCTTTTATGTGTGTATAACAATGTTAAATCAGATGTATTTCTGTGTTGGGTGTAAATTATATTTTTATTTTTTGAACTGCAAAAACTATATGCATGTATATGAGTGATTATCATTTTTGTATGTGTGAAACTGTCTTTCAAGAACCAAATATTATTTCTGTGATCTACATTTTGTTTTCTCACTGCTGTTTTTGTCACCAATGGCCACTTTGGAAAATAGTCTTTGGTGCTTTAAGATATTATTTTGACCCTCTTATTTTATTGTTAAAATATATATATATATTGTCAACTAAAAGAAGAAAAAGACTATAAATTATAAAAATTAATTATTAGTAGAAAGCTTTATATTGAAATGTTGTGCTTCCAAAAGCAGGCCCTTGACATCTCATTATTGGTAAGTTGAATAAAAAGTTATATATTATATACAACTGTCTTGGTCATTTATTTATATATTTACATTCATTCAAAATGAATAGGCATTAGTACACTCACTCATTTCTAGACAGATAGACAAGGCAAGGATAATAAGAAAGCTTAAAAAAGAAAAAGTGTTAAATATTCGAAACTGATAAATACCTTCTTTGTAAATAACACCTATAAATGACAAATAAAACTGTCCCCAGCTCTTTTGGATGGTACTAACTATCCACCCTACTTCAACTTTCTTTTGTAAAAAGTTTGTTCTTAGATAAAAAGTTAGTATGTTCCATTTTGTAGCCTGTGGTTGGGCCACTAGTCCGACTCCATCCCGAAATTTGAATTTTTGTTATGTGGATGTGAATAATGAAGTCTTTGTGAAAAATTCTTCCTTTTCTAACTGTTGGCCTTCCTTGATCTTTTTTTTCTGGAGGGGGGGGGGGGGGCTACGTGCTTAGTTCATTGGCGATGGCATAGCATGTTATAATAGTGAACCCAATGGGTGTGGTCTTAAGAAAAAATCTGGAGTGACTCTACTCTACTTTTTGACACTTGATCTTGACCAAGTGATTAAAAATTTGATGCATCTCAATCAAATGCGGTGTTCAGACACTAATGCACTTCAAATAATTTGAGTGTATAAGCCGCAATGTATAAAACTACTTTTTTGTAGTCTTGTAAAAGACTAAGTCCTACACACACTAAGGTCTATGTCTATGTACTGTCTAAGACAGTGACCTGTATAATATGTGTACCTATTGTCAAATGCATCATATAGATGCTAGCTCACTTTTCAAGAATTTGCATCAAGCGTCTGTAATGTAAAAGAATTATTTTTTGTAGCCTTTCCCTAAAACTATCTTTTCCACACTCACACCAAAACCTATTCTGGTCATGTGACTGACTTTATATACACACCCAATTTATTCTCAATCGAATGCCTCATTTACATTCCCAGCAAACACACACAGGTTCATTGAACGTCTATTAACGTTCAGAAGACGTTTTCTGAACGTTAATAGACGTTCAGAGAACCTGTGCGTGTTTGCTGGGTTCTAGCATATTTTAAATCATTTGCGTCTGTTGGTCGCAATGTATAAGAATTACTTTTATGCAGCTCTGTACAAAAATTATATTCTATACACAATAAAATCAATACAGATTGTGTGACAGTATATTGTAATATATGCATACTCAATTTGCAGTCAGTTGAATTCACTATGAACCAGTGGTTCTGAACCTTTTTATACTTCCTTGTAGGGAGTAATGTGATCGCGAAAATTTTCGGGAGCCAGATTTCGATGAAACAAACGATTCTGACTACCTCTAACTTTACTTTTAAGAATTTTTTTCGATGCATCTCATCGTACGCTAGCATTGCACGTTCATATAAATGCGTGCTTAACACGCTCGCAACCGGACCAAAGAGTATTAGAGTACAAGCCACATTTCTTATCTCGATTCCACATATAAAATATAAATTTTAATAATAAATGATTCATGTCTCGTGAATAGTAAAAATTTCACATATTTCTTTCAAGCTGCGTCTTTTTCGAAAATTTAATTAGGTATTCAGAAAATGGATGCAGAAAAGTTAGCTTACACTCGTGACTGTCATGCGCTATTGCGTGATTGGAAATCAAACACGTGTTGAATTATTTTTAATAATCAATGAATTGTGGACGTCTTAGTTTCATTCTTTCCAGTCAAAATTTCTCTTAGGTTTTGCAGGGAACATAGTATTATAGATCAATTTATTCAGTAGTACTAGTGGCCACTTGAAGCCGATGAGTTGATAGAATTGATTGGGATTTAGTTAAAATTGGTTAGCAAAGCACGATAGAATGTTAAAAAAAAGGAACTGTAAATTGTTGCCTAGGTGAAAACGTGTGAAGTGCATGACGCTTTTGGGGCACAAGTTTTTGAGTAAACTTTCAAAAGCATTATCGCTTTTTATAATTTAAAAAGTTTTCCTATTGATAATCGATATAAAACTTGAAAACTGAAAGAAAAGCAGCACATATGATGTAACAGTGATACTTTTATACAATGTTTAAAAGTATCTGCAAACTGTTTTTAACTGCGAACAGAAAATGACTTTCACCTACAGCAAAGAGGTCTAAGGATTAATATTTTTCAAAAGCATGTAAATATAGATAATTTTTTTATGCTTATTTCGTGCACACTTTCGTTATTTGTCTTGGAAAATACTTTTTTCTAATCGATATATGAATGAAGTAAATTTTCAAAATCGTCATCTTAGGCAGTGTACAAGAATCAAGCTGTGAAACGGTCTGAAACCGAACATTCTTTTGTTAATAAATTTTTTTTTAAGCCGGCGGTCATTCAAGCTGTTTGTACGATAAAGATATTGATAAATTCTGTCTACAATGTTCATCTGTTTAAAATTAGTCATACCAAGAACGTAATTTTAATTGACATAATCGTGTTTCATCAATTAACCAGAGCAAAACTATATACTCGTTTGCCAAATGAATACTGAGCCTTGAATATGATATTTATAATACGCCTCTTCTGTATTGAGTTACAATCAAGTACCTGTTCCTGGACTGAACTATTTTCCATATATCTTATCCTAATAAGTTCCATTAATCAATAAATCATTGACTTTAAGTCTTAAGGAACTTTTCAAGTTAAGGAACTTTTCACTTAAGGAACTTTTCAAGTTATATTGCCCAATGAATGAAAATCGAACAAGATGTGTACTCTACTTTCTGATTTGAGAGTAATATAAACGATCAATAATTTATTATTTGAAATCGAATATTAAAAGAAAGATGTTTCTACAAACAAAAACGATACTTTAAAGCAAAGAAAATTCTTTAAGAACAGTACCAAGTTTATCCTAATAAGTTCCATTAATCAATAAATCATTGACTTTAAGTCTTATAGGAACTTTTCAAGTTATATTGCCCAATGAATGAAAATCGAACAAGATGTGTACTCTACTTTCTGATTTGAGAGTAATATAAACGATCAATAATTTATTATTTGAAATCGAATATTAAAAGAAAGATGTTTCTACAAACAAAAACGATACTTTAAAGCAAAGAAAATTCTTTAAGAACAGTACCAAGTTTGTGCCAAAATAACAACTGCATTCGAAAAATTTTACTTCAAACAGATCTTACATGATTGAGTTTAGACTGTCACAAATTTGGAATACCGCAAGAAGATTCAATTAGTAATAAGCTAAAAGGATTTTCCTAGTGTGTAATCTAAGATTTTGCTAATCTAAAATTTTTATAATTTTATTGGTGAAACAAAATAATAATTGCCTGGTCACACTTCACACCATATTTTAATTTGAAGAGTTTTCAGCGAGATTTTATTATTTGTTTGCCCTTTTATATGTAATCCTCAGAATAGTATATATTAAAAATAACTTATATGTAAAATCGACTAGTTAAATGTTTCAAGTGTTAAAAAAGGGAATTTTACCTGCATTCATCATTGAAAAACTATAACTGCACTAGACAAATGAACAATATTATGTCATTCATGCTGATTAGAATTCTTTTCGGTACCTTCTCATTATCTGCAGTAAATTTGATGAACGGAAACCTCCTACGTCTTTTTATTTCTGAAACATCAATCTTTTTTAAAATAATTGTATTAGCACAATTATTAACGTGTTTTCATATTAAAAATTAAATATATAAAATAAAGAAAAACGAAGAATACCTTAACCGCAAAATTTCCTACATGGAAGAATGAAACATGCTACTAAAATCAAGACTGCTGAAGATTTATAAATTTGAATTAAATTTTATATATAGTTGGATTGCAAAATAAAGTACAATTCTAAACAAACGAAAGTCGTGAACAAATCAGCACACAAATGTTTTAATAAAGACTTCTGTTCAATGGGCGTGGAAAAGTAGCTCTATTTTTAATTTTCGATTAAAAAAAAATTCATTAACCTTACACAATTTCTTCTAAAGTAATATTTTGAACAAGTTTAGGATAAAAGGGCACGTTAAGATAAATGTACTGATAATTCCTATAAAAACAATTGCTATTAACAGTTGATATGCTTAAAGTTGCATGATCTAAAGTTATTTCATGCCCAAAAATTATGATTGAAATGATTACTTTTATCTGCGTTAAACTTCCTGGATCTCAACGAAGACATCATTAGGAACTATGGAAAATACTCGGACAAATCTTCTTAAATTTGCCGTTAGAGTTACGTCAGAATCGCCACAAGCCAGCATAGTGAATAGAGACGGAAGTACGATTTATGTCTACAACGCCAAACTTATACGCCTCCTTGCGGAGGGACTTCAAGCCCAGTACGAGGTACTCACGCCACAGGACAACACTGTTGGAATGAGACAGCCAGACGGAAACTGGTCTGGAGTGCTCGGAATGGTCATGCGCTCCGAAGCTGACCTGGGCATGGTTGGGTTATTTATTACGGAGGAGAGATACCAAGCGATGAATTTTACATTTCCCCACATCCTGAACAGAATTACATTCATGACGGACAGGCCACAGCCATTGTCCAAAAACTTGGCCATATTCTACCCGTTTTCCTACGAGGTCTGGATCAACGTGTTTCTTGTCTTCGCCGCGGCCTCTCTCCTCTTCTACGTCTTCCTGAAGAGGAAGATACCTCTGCAGAGAGTGGTGCCGATTGTCTTCGGAAGCATCTTCGAACAGCCGCTCGATTTCAAGGTGAAAACAAACGCACTCAGGCTACTCACGCTGACCTGGATTCTGGGCGTCATGATCCTGAGCTACAGCTACAAAGCCGTGCTGCTGTCGTTCTTGTCGTTTCCCGCTCTCGGCGGAATTCGGGACATTTCCGACTTGTCCACGGCATCGACCGACAGATCTTTCAAGTGCTTCACGTTCAAGGGAAGTTATCTGATCGAGCATTTCCTGGAATCCCAAGACGCCACTTGGAAGGCCATAGGCGAATGCCTGAATCGCAACATACTGGAAACCGGAAACGCTCTCGAAGCATTTCCCGAGGCTGCATCTAAGAAGGCCTTCGTCGGCAGTTCATCTATTACGACATCCTATTCTAAAGACTACTTCATATCGGAAGACTCCTTTACCATAGCGATGGGTGGTATTCCATTTTCCAGAGAGTTCTGCTGTCCGGATCGTTTGAATGCAGTCGTACATCGAATTCTCGCTTCTGGACTGTTAGCTAAAATCACGGGCGACGACAACTTCCTGGAGCAACTCCAAAGGAAGTCTCCGGAAAAATCTGACGTGTCAGAAACTGCCGCGAAGATACACCTGGATGATATATCGGGGGCGTTTTACATTCTGATGTCTGGGTGGTTTTTGTCCTTCATCGTATTTTTGGCGGAAATCTTAATTGCAAAGTAATTATTCCAAGCAAACTAATACACCTTCAATGTTTTCTTCATTTAACAAATAGTACACTTTAATAAGCCTGAATCTCAACATACTGGAAACGCTCTCGAAGCATTTCCAGAGGCTGCATCTAACTAAGAAGGCCTTCTTCGGCAGTTCAGATTGGATGGCATCCTATTCTAAAGACTACTTCATATCGGAAGACTCCTTTACCATAGCGATAGTTGGTATTCCGTTTTCCAGAGAGTTCTGCTGTCCGGATCGTTTGAATGCAGTCGTACATCGAATTCTCGCTTCTGGACTGTTAGCTAAAATCACGGGCGACAACAACTTCCTGGCTCAACTCCAAAGAAAGTCTCTGGAAGAATCTGACGTGTCAGAAACTGCCGCGAAGATACACCTCGATGATATATCGGGGGCGTTTTACATTCTGATGTCTGGGTGGTTTTTGTCCTTCATCGTATTTTTGGCGGAAATCTTAATTGCAAAGTAATTATTCCAAGCAAACTAATACACCTTATTCAGTATTTTCTTCATTTAACAAATAGTACACCTTAGCAATGTGTTAAATGAACTCCACTCCTGTCGCTGAATAGTTTGCTGTCTCGTTTTTTCTTATTGCATCAAATTTTTAAAACACATGACTTTATTTCGTTTTGTTTGAGCTCTCTACTACTGGTAATCGCATAGGGAAACAAAAATTCTTGGTTCCAAATGTAGCAAATTCTTATTAATCATTGACATGAGTTTTAAAAATTTCAGTCTGATAACACAAGCAATATCTTTTTCATACATTTTTTCTCGATTCTTAAAAAAAGTAACTCCAGCTCCCGCTGACACTTTAAAAACCGACAAAATGGCTAATTTTTTCACCTCGTAGTTGTAACCCATGTAGTGAAAAATTGAAAAATGAGCATCATGGTTTCCATGTTTGGCGATATTCAGCCGAATAAAGTGATTTATATTCCTGATATTTCGCTGTGTTTAATACGCCAATCTCCAAAGGATTATGCATACGAATACAGTAAAAAGTGCTAAATTGACCATCCAGTGGTTCTACGGTTTCGTGGTCAACTTAGACAGGTGATCAACTTATCTGGGATACATTACTTACTTTTTGGCTTTCGAATTTTATCATCTACGCACTCATACATTACACAGTACATGTAGTATAAGTAGTACATTACAAAATTATATAAAATATGAAATCAAAATGACACAATAGGAATAATATTGATTATTAGCGTTTAACGTTAATTGTACATACACATTGCTGTATTACGTATCAATTATTGGAAATTGTCACAGTACTTATAGTTACTATGTGCACTACATACATAGTAGTAAGTTGAACAGATACAATTTCGTTATTGTTAAGCTCAATTTATTACTCTATTAATACATTTTTCATAGTATGCGTATGTAGAAAGGGTTTTGTACTTCTGACATACCTGCTACTTACACTAATGCAGTTACAAAAAAATTGTACTTTTACATAAGGAATAAAGATGATACACTAAGAATCTGGACTGAAATAGTCATTAATTTTTCTTTGCCAACAAGTTTTATAGACTTCAGACAAATAAATAAGTAAAAAAAATCTGAAACACTTCCATATTTTAAGTACACACTAAAGTGCTGTATATTAAAAGCGTATCATAATCCACGCGTCGTCCCTATATTAATTCCCTATTCCATTAAGTTGGAAAGTGTATCATTATTCATGAGTGTGCCGTATTTTTCTTCCTTGCTCCATAAAATCCATCTTTGGAATCGAAATCTATCTTAAAATCGCCTACTGAAACTAATCTTATGTGTTGTCCACATACGATTTTCTTGAAGTATCGCGAACCCGCCTAATGAAATACTTATTTTTCCACGAAACTTCATTCTAATAAGCGGAGTGTACCATTATCCGCGATCATATTAGCTAATTATTACATTTGGTACATTGAAAATTTAGTACAATAAGCGGAATACTCCTTTAACCGATGCTCCATTAAGCGTATTCAACTGAATATGCGATTAATCTTTACAGACTGGATTAAATAATTTCTCTTCGAATTAAGTATTTTTTCTTTTGATAACAAGAGACTAATTTTTTTTTTTAAATTAAGAAATGGACAAAAATTCCGATTATTAAATTTTCGTGGAAAATTGGCTTCCTTTATGTGCTCAAATTAGGACATCATTCTGCGCGATGGTATAGGTTATTTTCGTGTCCTCAATTGAGAACGGGGGGTTACAGGGCCGTAACCAGGATGAAATGTTATGTGTGGGGCTTTGAATCTAGTTCGGGTGGTGGTGGTGGGGGGGGGGGGGGGTTGACCAAATACAAGTATTAGTAATCGAGTGTTAAATCTCTGGTTACGGCCCTGAAGGGTTACCACAGTAAAATCTGCATAGTGAATTTTATAAACACATTTCCTTAAGATCAAATTTGCTTGAATCCTAATTTCATTACGATTAAATTTGAAAACTGTAGGACATGATCCTTCTTTCGACTAAAATATTTTATTCGTTGATCTGAAATAAAGCTGGAGTTCGTCGTAATAAGATTTTTACTGGATATAAACGATATGGATCTCAGGTCATCACCACAGAGAAATTTCTAGAGTATCTTCAAAGATATTATGGTATCTTCTGGCAACCACAGCTTCCGAGATGCAAGAATACGTCCTTGAAGAGATTTCACACATGCCATGTTTCGAACAATCTGCATGATCCCGAATCCAATTCTACCGATCCGCCACATTCCTCCCCTTTCCGAAATCCATTTTTCTCTGTCCCCTTCCCTCCCCCTCCCCCTTGGCCAACATCATAAACTCTCCTCTGTGCGTCGCCTTCCCCTTGTTGGAATTTGGAAACATAATACTACCACACTACTTACCTCGCCCGATGCATTAGCCCAATTCGAACTTATCCTCAGTCTCTTGTAATCAGAAAATCTTGAAATGGAAGGTTTATTTGATAGAAGGAGGGGAGGATCACGTGCACTTAAAGTGTCAAATTTCGGGAATGGCCGACGATGATCTGCCGCAGTCAGTGACGGAGGAGGCCTGAAAAACTAGCACCCCCCCTCAATGTTTGAAAACACTAATGGACTAACCCCACAGTAATGGAATTTGCCGATCATTATCTATATCAATAAAATAAATCTTATACATGTACATTGCTCCTAATTCAAACAACTTCGCCGTATCATGAACTGAAGTCAAACAAGACGGTCAAAAAAAAAAAAAAAATCCGTATACAGTGAAGTCTGACTTACGCGAAAAATGCGTACCAAAACCCCTCTCATAAGTGAAAATTTCGCGCTGTGAAACAAGGTATGCATACGACTGTTTGAAACGCACACACGGTTATTTTAGGCACTTATAAACACCCCTCAAACCTTTTTAAACCATTCTCTAACTATATATTTCAATTTCCTGCATAGATTACTAAATAAAGCCAGAGGTTTAGACTAGGTCGGTTTTGGGTTCTTCCGCCTTCAGTGACGCTACGAGAGATGAAATACCGTTCGCTGATTGGCTCGCTTCTCCAGTCGCCAATGACGAACACGATACTAATCCCTCTTAATCGAGACTTCTGTTGGCGAAAAATCTTACCTTTCTGGCGAGGGAGTTCGCGTTAGATTTGAGATACGTTACACGACAACTGACAAACTCGCGTTAATATCCCATTCGCGTATGATACATCGGGTTGTAACGCGAATCCACTGTATATCAGTTTGTCTGTAACGCTTTTTCCAGTTCGCGTATCACGGGATAAAAGATAAACCAAATTAAGTGACTCTGTCACTTGGTTTTATGATCCGTATACTCAACTTAAAATGTAGGCGATGAGATGTTTTTCAAATTTTTGTATACATTTTTATGACCCATGATCGAATCCGTTTTCGTCGGTCTTGCTGGCTGCCCAGAGTCTTAAGTGATTTTCTTCAGTGTAACCTAAGTCAGCTAGCTCGTCTCAAAAGACCTCTATCAAGATCAAGGAATATTTCCCGTAGGGCTTCATCAGGCTGAAAATTTAACAACGCCCAGAAAAATATCGTCTATTTTCTTTGAAAATCTCAAAACTGTTATTTCAGAGTTCTATTTTTGTATTACCTTCAAGTAAAAAATAGTAACTCTGGCATTTTCCATTGTATTTCCATTATTACGTTTTTTGTTCGAGAAACATGCTGTACCACTATTGTTTTAATGTTTTATGCAAATAAGATCAAAATCTTTTATGAAGTATTCCCATGCTAAGCAGACGATGTATCCATTTCACCAATTGCTATTTCGAATCAATTTTTTTTTTCAGCGTTTTGTGTTACGGCAAGGCCATCTGCCTAAGGGTTGTTGCCTTTGGTCGGAAGACTTTTTACAGGGCTTTAAGGCCTATTCATGTAACATCTGGAGAAAACCCACCAAAACTGCAGACCGTTAGATAGACAGTCGCGCGGTAGGCGCGAACACGGGACTTTCACGCTTCAGCCATATGTCCAGTGTCTAATCCACTCGGTTAAGGTGGGACGTAGTTCTTTTTAAGCAGGTATAGAAATTAGAATATTTAGTTAGTGGTTCAAAAGATCAGTGGCCTCCATGACTTCATTTGCCCGTGTACATGATTTAAAAAAAATTGAAAAACAGAAGAAATTATATGAGCAGTATGCATCGACTTCCGTTAAGAGCTAAGTTAAAAAATGCAAATACCTATTATAAAAATGCTAGAAGATAAAGCCCGACGTGGAGGCGATTACAATGGCGCTAGAAAAAAAAAAAAGCTTTTTCCGAAAATATTTCTATATACACTCAGTATATACATATTTAATCCTCCTCCAGTTAAAATAAGTAACTTCGTATTCAATTTTTATTATATGCCGAAATCATGCCTTTCTGGAAACTTGCGAAAACTTTTCGCATTCGAACGATTACGTTTCTCTGGGAACATCCTCTCTTATATGAATGCTTCATAAAAAGGAATTAATTTTATTTGTGAAAAAAAATTAATTAATTAATTAAAAAAATAAATGTATAAATCTGGAAGAACTATTTTAAACAAATGGGAGTAGGAATTTTCCCGTCAAAGCTTGAGAACCGTGTCTTCAATATGATGCAATACGGCGGCTAATTTTGTGATGCAAATGATTTTTTACTCTCGAAAATAAAATAGAGCTGAAAATAGCGAAAATATCGCCAAAAAATGGAGGGAACGGGTGGATTTTTGGATACTTAAAGGATCGCAGATTGTTTTCTACATTTTCCTACATAGTCGTGAAAAATTTCAAGCAGATCGTACAAACAGCGTGGACGTTTTTACGCTTTTCGTCCTAAACTGTCACAAATAAATTTTTTTGGAGTATTAAGTGGAATTTTTTTTATTTAGGAGTGATTTCCAGAAATTGTTACAGAATCTTTGTACAAGATCAGCGTAGCTATACAGTAGGAATAAAAAGATCAAATTATGACATGTTTTGTAAAATTAGACGATATGAATTGTTAAACTAAATGAGAAATTTTTTCTAGCGATAAAAATGTAAATGAAAAACGTTACTGGTCCGACGGACCAACAAATTTATAATCTACTGGTCGGTATATTTTAGTGGTTACAGACTAACGGTACATAAATAATGTCAAACCGTGTTTTTGAGAGTGTCATAAAATGCTTATATTTTCACCGTAACCCTTTGAGGCGCAACCCTTTCCCAATGCTGAAAAAAGGGCAGCCGTTGCCATCGCTCGACTTAACTACCAGCAAGATAGCCGACGATAGAAACGTTCAACGCGTGCCACAGATCTAGAGACCCTTTTTTGACGACAGCTGGCTGTGCGCGCACAGCCAGCTGTCGTCAAAAAAGGGTCTCTAGATCTGTGGCACGCGATGAACGTTTCGATCGTCCGCCATCTTGCTGGTAGTTAAGTCGAGCGATGGCAACGGCTGCCCTTTTTTCAGCGTTGGGCAATCTATCCAGCTGTTCTCGCATTCTTCCATTTTTCAGCAGATGTCAGTGCTGTTAAAAATAATCGTGACCATTTTTTTACGGGAAATGACGTGCTAAAAAGTAAAGGATTCTTGTGGAGCTATGTCACTCGCCACTATTTTTACAGAAATCCAATCTATTCTTCGTGACTGGCAACAGTCAAAACGCCAGAGTTTGGTGTTCCCAGAGCGGGAACACTGCGCGTTAAAGGGTTAACTCGAAAGATATTCCGTGGGAAAAAACTATTTTTGAGTATAAAAATATTCAAAAGGCTCTTCTGTCTGTCTGTTCTCCGTCCCATCCTGACTTACGTCATCTATCCACCGTGACTCGACATGAGTTTTCATCGTCCTCTCATCATCATCTCTATTGGGCACGACGGCTTGTACTTGTCCAGTTGCTAAGTTCCAGACGCCAATCTTTTCATCTATATTTAAACGAAAATGGCGCGAGTGTTAGGATTCCCGACCTGATTTGTTCTGAGGTTAAACATTCAATATTTATTCTCGAAGAGCATGGCTGTGGTCGTGAGTACTTTATAATATAAAATTTTGAATGATGTTTTATTCGGTTGGACGTCGTTTGACTTGTTTGATATGATTACTCTGAATTCTTACTTGGGTGGAGTCTCGTCATTTGTCTCGCTCAAACTTTAAAAATTGTAGCGCTAATTAAGTTAGCCGAAATTGACTGCAGCGTCTCTGTCATTGTGTGTTGATATCAGGGTTGCCAGATTAAATTTACCAAACAAGGCCAAAACAGGCCAAGTTTGTAAAATGAGTCATACTAAAGAAAAGCGTAGACTTTTATTCCTTAAATACTGATAATAGGCATCTGCAATAACTACACTGTAACTAAAAAAAAAAAAAAAAAAAGTACAGAATTTTGTGGTATCGATTAAAATGTTCCAGAGGTTAAATCTACATAAGTACAAAATTTGAAATTTTATAGGCCCCTGTACTCACACACACACACAAAAAAAAGAAAAAAATCACCTACAGTATAATTATATCAGCCTTCTATCATAAAATGGCTTGTATATGAAAATGAATACATGCTGACTTAAACTACTTTTCAATGGTTCACCAACTTTCTTTAAATATATCTATGAGCCTTTTTATGATGAGCCTTATTATAGTAGATCCTCCCTCCGTAACACGGTAGATACGTTCCGTGTAATATAAATCCGCGTTGTGCGTGGCCTGAGCTTTACTCCACCTGGAGTGCAAACTGCGCTGTATAATCGCTGCAAAACTTATTTGCACACCTTAGAAACACAATGATGTTGAGTGTTGACATTCAAGAGTTATGTTAATTATTTTGTAATTAACATAATATCATATTTAATGATATGAATAATATGAATTTTAATAATAATAAGAATTTTCAAAATGTGAATAATATGAATTATATGAATAAAATGAATAATATGAATTTTAATAATAATATGAATTTTAATAATAAAATGAATTTTATGAGCTAAAGCTTCATAAAATCAAAACGTCTCCTTTTAACGTGTTGTAAGAATCTCTTTTAACGTGATATGCGAAAACGATCACGATTTTTACGCCGTGTTCCATGAATCTGTGTTATATGAACCGATAACAGAATTCATTGGAATAGCACATCACTAAAATGAAAACGTGATGTTCATATTTAAAAAGAGTTTAACATATTGAAATTGATTAACATCCTAAAAAAAAAAAAAACCTCAAATATACTTACGCATTCCAAAATGCATTTGCTACTTCGATCACTAGTTCATTCGAGCTAATCGATTTCGAGCACTATTCGAGTAGAAACTTCGAATGGTATTCCAAAAGAACACACGAATATTATTTGAATAGGAACCGCAAATAGTATTCAAATAGTAAAAAGCGTAAATATTCGCTATTCGATGAATCGATTACTCATTCTATTCGATATTAGTAATAGATAGGGATGGACGCGAGACGAGAAAATAGGGCTGTCTCGTCTCGTCTCGCGTCTCGTCTCGTCTCGCAACCACTTTGTCTCGTCTCGCGTCTCGTCTCGTCTCGCAAACCACTTTGTCTCGTCTCGCGCGAGGACGTCCTCGCGAGTCTCGCAAAAATTAAGGACTGCGAATTTTTTACCATATTTTTTAGTAAACATTAATACTAGTTATTGAAAAATTAGTATTAACAATAGCAATTAGTTGCATATTGCCATATTAGTACATATATTAGTTTACCATATTAACTCATATACTTATTTTGAAATGATAAAAAATTCGGATTTAATCCGTATATATAATGTGACATGACACCGAAAATTTATTTATTTGCGTAACTGCGTAAATGTAATATTTATGATTGATGGGAGTTTCATTTGCTTTTGAAAATATATAAAGCTTTGAATTTTTACCGGTCGATCAAAACGGCACAATGCATACATAGGTTCGATCAAAAATCTAGAAAATCTGATGTGTCCAACACATGACTTCCTTGCACGTCCATTAGATCAAAAATATTTTCGACGCACTTCCTCTAAATTTATTTGTTTGAAAGAGATAAAAATATCAATAATAGTAAGGTTTAGCGATTTTCTAGCCAAATATTTCGATATCGCCAAGCTGAGTTCAATTTGAAAGATTTCCTTCTGACACTTTATTTGGCGATATTTCACCAAAAAGCCGACAAACTTGAGATAGTCAGCAAGATTTTGGGGATAGCCAAAGTAGTCATTGACCACAGACTTTCAATGAATTGAATGCATCTATACACCTCAATGTATTCAAAGTCATTTGGCTCACCCTGTAAATAAATTCTCAGTCGATTGCTGTCAAAAAAAGATATTGAAAAACAGTTAGATATTACAATAGTTCTAAATACAAAGTTAAAAAAATCTACGGGTTAAAGTTTTTAGAGTCATACAAAATAGGAAATAATTTTTTGGCGCCAAATTTGGCGATATTTCGGCGAAAACTCGTCAATGTCGAAGACATTTGGCGAGATTTTAAGCATGAACCAAAACAATGGACAGATTATCGCCAAATTTGGCGATATTTCCGCCAAAAACTCGCCAAGAAACGATAAACAAATGGCGATACTTTGGGCATTGGACCAAATGACTGACTATCGCCAAATTTGGCGATATTTCGCCAAAAACTCGCCAAGGTCGAGGACAGACGGCGAGATTTTTGGGCATGTACCAAACAATGACTGTCTACAGTTGTATTATATTGAAGATGTCCATAGACATTAAGGTACTGGAATTCTTTTCGGTGGTCCTGTAAATAAACTCTCCAGTAGATTGGAACCAAAAATCGAGATGCACTACTAGATGTTTGGTCGCGTCTCGCACAGAAATTGCCTGTCTCGTCTCGCGTCTCGCGCGAGACGTCTCGCGAGTCTCGCAAAATTAAGGACTGCGAATTTTTACCATATTTTTAGTAACATTAATACTAGTTATTGAAAATTAGTATTAACAATAGCAATTAGTTGCATATTGCCATATTAGTACATATATTAGTTACCATATTAACTCATATACTTATTTGAAATGATAAAAATTCTATATTACACATATTAACACATATTAACTCTCGTATGCATTCCGACTCTTCGTGGGCGTTTCTTTCCTGGAGTTGAAAATTTCCCTTTCTCTTTCAACTCAGCTTTCATCCTGTATACACTGAAAGGAGAAACACCAGTGTAAGAGGAAAACAATATCTATTATATCGTTTTCAGATTTTTCAGGATGCTCCTTACGTAACTTGCAGGAAAACATTCATGGCAATAACCTTAGCGGAACTTCTAAGCGGTTTTCCAGCCTTATGCGGTTGGAAAGTAATATCATCATCCGATGCAGGAGCAGTAGCCATTATTGTGGACGTGCGAAAGCGGGGATAAGGAAGAAAAGAAGTAAAGAACGGAGAATGTAATGGATTTTCCCGTTCTGGCGTGGGGGGAGGGTTGCTACGATCTTCGCTCCTTAAAAATTCCGCCAAAACTTGCTTTGACGCTATTGGACTGCAAAGCGTTGACACAATAAACACATTTTCATTTAAATAAAGGCGAAATATTAAATTATTGAGCACGCTTTCATTATATAAACATGTTTTTTTCCCCTTTTACCAACGAATTTAACATAAAAAGTAGTACATATACCGACGAACTATATTGTAAGATCGGTAGGACACAAGGCATAGCCTTCCCCGTACTGTCAGGTTAAGCTGAACTGGAGTATAATGAAGCCCACCGCTTGTCGGTGGGGGGAAGCCGGGTAGACATCCGAGCCCCACCCCCCCCCTTCCCCAAACTTTCTCCTGATCCTACCACACTATGACATCACGGGCACTGGCCCACCAATGCGATCACAACGCATCCTTTTCACCACACAACTCATGAGGTCCATAGCCTTAATGCTACCTCAGCATAAGCGTAGAGTTTTCAAAATTATTGGGGGGGGGCCGGGCCCCACAACCACATATATTCACGTCAGTGGCGTAGCCAAGGGAGGGGGTTAGGAGGGTCATAACCACCCCCATGAGGAATTTTTTGCCATACAAAATGTATATTCTTCACTCCCTTATCATACATCCGTATACATATATGTGAGTTGCAGAAGTCGTAACCCCCCCCCCCTGAAAAAATTTCTGGCTACGCCATTGATTCACGTATATATAAACTTACTCATAGCTGCCAACTATTACGGAATATATTTAACCATTTTTTCTACATGATTTTTCGGCTTAAAATATAGCAAAATTTTTTGTGCTGCGCGCGCGAACTGGTTACTATTTTGAAAAAAAATAATTAAAAAAAATATACTGCTTACAAAAAAGTGGTTAATTATATTCCGTAGTAGTTGGTAGCTTTGACTTACTATATATAAGTGTAAATTATTGGAAGCGCTCGAGCTCTATGGGTCCATAGAATTCTACACCAATGTAAAATAAGTATCCATGTTGGTATCTTCCTACCATGTTAACAGTTAAAAAATAGAAGCAAAGTAAAAAAATCCAACGGAGGAAAAAAAAAAAATATTTTTCAATGAGATAGTGCATTTTAGACCACATATGAAACTTTTGTTTCATTTCCATACTTTACATTGCATAATCTGATTTTAATTAACCAGAGCCTGGCGAGGGCAGCTTATAGTAAACATTGCGTGTTTACGTAGCGTCACAATGAATACTAAATCATGATTGGAATCAAAAAGAAGAAAAATTTTAAAAGTAAAGTTTTTTTTTTTAAAACGTTTGTAAATGGCGTGAATACTTTTTTTTATGTTCGTATAAATTAGTTTTTCTGTATTGAGTGATAAATTATTGGGTGGGCTCAGCCCCTATTCCACAATTTATTGGGGGGGGCTCGAGCCCCACGGGGCCCATATAAACTCTACGCCTATGTACCTCAGTAAAACTGGAGGTTATGCGTCTTTACGCGAGGTACTCCTTTAATCGTATTCGCTCAGGTCAGGTCAGGTCCTTCAGCAGAGATATATTATTGCCAAGACCATCACGAAGTGTATTTATTTTTAGCTTGAAAGAGAGTGTAATTAGTAACTACCGCCGATATATGCATGCCCCTCATAACGTTGCCTTTTCACTTCCAAACCAACCAGATTAAACGCATGGTCAGATCCTTATTTTCCCCCTGATTTTACTTTCTTTTAGCGGGCGTCGGCAGGGGGAGGGGGGCAGCCGGGCCCCTTGACACCCCCTGGTAAAATCGGGAAAATGGGAGGATTTTTTTTTTTTTTTCTATAGGCAACATAGACAAAAAAAAAAAAAAAAAAAAAAAAAAGATTGGCACTTGTCCTTTTCGAGAAAATTCTAATAATTTATGTATTTTAATTTACTGCAACAACTCGCTGTAAAATTTGCGCAGCACCTTCATAATAAAATCAGAAAAATTTCTTATTACTTTCCGAACATGTACCATGTAAGGAAAGTATTGTAATCATGAAAAAAATTCGAATTCGAGATTTTGGTGTATTGACACGTTTTTGAGCTCTTCTGGATTCATTTAGGCTATTTTTTACGAGATGTATGTATGTATGTATGTGTGTGTGTGTGTGTGTGTATATGTGTGTGTGTTTGTGTGTGTATGTGAGTGAAACACGATGGCTCCTTAACGGGGCATTCGATTGAGCTCAAATTGGGTATCTATGTTATAAACCACCGTCGCAAAACCGGTATTGATTTGGGTATATATAAGACTTATAGCTTTTCTACAGGGCTACGACAAAGATTTCTTTTACATTATGGCCTGTGGGAGGAAATTCTTGAAAGTGCGCTAGCGTTTAAAGTTTAAACGATACATTCAATTGAGCTAAAATTGGGTACACATGTTATAAACCACCATGATAAGACCGGTATTGATTTTGATGTGTATAGGATTTATAGTTTTCCTACAGGGCTACGACAAATATTTCTTTTACATTATGACCTATGGGAGGAAATTCTTGAAAGTGTGCTAGCGTTTAAACGGTATTCGTTTGAGCTTCCATTGGGTATATATGTTTGAATTATTCATCGATTAAAATTTATTTAAATGCTCGGTAATGATCTTAATCGTATGTGTTCGGAAAGTCGAGTGGAGTCACGCCAGATTTTTTTATCTTGGAATCTTATTTGATTTAATATTAACACTTCTGTACTTTTCATTTTAATATATAAGATACATTCTTCGCCTGAGTTGTACCTATATTATTTCACGTTCCTTATCAGTGTATTATCCCATGCATTATTACGCACCTATAGTTCTATAGTTTCACTCTTACATTCCAAAAAGTTGAAGTCAGATGAGCAGTTTTAGGATACTCCATCAGAAGCTGAACTACAGACTGTCATAAATGATAAACATGCATTCGTTCCGAAACTTGAAAATTTTCCAAAATTCTCCGGTCTCCAGTAAAAATTCTTAAAATTCGAATACTGTGCAAAATGTGCTACTGAAAAATTTTTCAGCGGTATTTCATGCTTAAGACATTTTTCTGAACGTATCATACAAGGTAAATGCTGTCCGTTTGTTACCGAGCATAGTGCAGCTTGTGAAGAAATAGCATCTTTTTTTTCTAAAAGTTTCTCATATTATTAGTTTATTTTTGTTTGTATTCAAATGGAGTTCAATTAGTTTTGTTCTTTCCAACTACAACCTATAAATTATCCCTCAAATGATGCAAGGGGATTTACAGATTTTTTTATTAAATAATTTCTTTTGTACAGTTTTACATTTGTTCATAATTTACTTTATCATGTAATATCTGCTTTAACATTATCTTCCACATTTTTCACCTTAATACATCGTTTTATTCTTCGACTAAATCGTCATTTTGTCAATTCCCTTTCACTTTCCAATTAGTTTACTTAAGCACTAGTAAGTTCTTTATCGTCGTTTTTTTCAGTCTCAAAAGTTTTTTTTTTCCCCAATCTATTTCTCGTACATGGATTCGTAGGGACATGCCAACTGTTTAATGAAGGAGTTCGATTTTGTCAGGGAGAGCGAAAGTTGCTCTACCGATTTTCGTAAATTTTTGTCATCGGACTGGTGGAAGTGGCCCTCTTCCTGCCAAATCACAGAAAGGCCAGACTACTCCCTCCTCCTGCCGCCCATTCAATTGGTCTGGATTCTCTGGAGTAGCAATTATCAGATTTGAATCCAAACGTGTACTGAAGTTTTTTTGTTTGTTTATTTTTTTCCCTACTCATGGTGCGTATGGCTAAATAAGTTTATAGTTATACTAAGGTTGCCTAATTTTAAATTAATAAGAGAGTTTCAAAACTGGTATGAAAATAATAATCTTAGGCTTCATCAAATGTTGTTAAGTAACGGAAAAAATGGCTATAATGATGTAGAAAAGGGTATAATACATTTCACTTGAAAGAAAGCCTTAAAAACATATGAAACTATAAAACAAGTCGGGAAAAATTAATCCACCCCCCTCCCAATGAAATTTAAATCTCCCGCTAATTTTGTTTCAGATCAATTTCGCCATTTCTGTCCGCACTGTGTCCGCTAGCGCCCCTTGTGACCGCTAGACGTCGACCTTTTGACTCACTCTGGGAATTTCGCTGCCGACGCCCTTGCTTCTCTTATTAAGAAAAGACAAAAAACTAAAAGCATACTAACGGTACTTACAATGTGTTTCTATAAAACATTCCAGCGCCATTTCGATTTACCATTTCTGAATCCATTTTATTTTGTTTTATCATTTTCTTTTTAACTGTCTAATTCAGACAGTTTTTGCAACTGGGATGACTCTCCAACTTCAGTCTCATCATATGCTTAATTTTGTCAAATTATAAAATGAACGTGTAAGCCCCCATTAAAAGTTAAAGAAATATTACTATGTTATATTAAAAGAAATATTATTTTAACCCTTTAACGCGCAGTGTTGCCGCTCTGGCAACACCCAACTCTCACGTTTTGACTGTTGCCAGTCGCGAAGAAGAGATTGGATTTGTATAATAATAGTTGCGGGTGACATGGCTCCACGAGAATCCTTTGCTTTTTAGCACGTCATTTCCCCGTGAAAAAAAATGGTCACGATTCTTTTTAACAGCGCTGCTATCTGCTGAAAAAATGGCTGTGCAGCTAGACAGATTGCACAATGCTGAAAAAAGGGCAGCCGTTGCCAGTGCTCAACTTAACGACCAGCAAGAGGGCGGAAGATCGAAACGTTCATCGCGTGCCACAGATCTAGAGACCCCTTTTTTGATGACAGCTGGCTGTGCCGGGCACAGCCAGAAACTAGGATTTTGAGTTACTCGCGCTTAGAGGATCCGCGGCGGTCGGTTTTTTGTTTTTTCTATATCCACAAAATGGCACGCTTCTTTCTACTCCTTCATTTTACCTTAACTCACGCTTCAAGGAAAGAGACCGAATCTGATAGCCTTTCTATTAGCTACATCCTTCAGTTTTATAGAGCACGCCCAGTAACTAAACATTGTTAACAAATAAATAGTAAAAATACTGTAAATATTAAGTAAGTAAGTAAAAAAATGTTTTGTCTTAACAGTTATACATTGAAAAGATCTATTATTCATTTCCTTTTGCAGGGAGGGAATACCAATGTTCTCAATTTTACTGACACTCAAGTTAAATACATATACCCAGGAAAATAATAATAAATTTGTTCGCGTTGTTACAGATATATTCTATCCACAAAATGTCACAATCTCCCATACATTTTATCTTTGTTATGCTTTATGGGAGGCACTGAATCCGATAGCCCCGCCAATGGTTGCATCCTTCTCCTTCAGTACGATGGGAGACGCCCTATGACTAAACAATTTTTAGCAAATAAATAAAAATAGTAGTATTAACTAACAAAATATACTGTAAATATAAAGTCAATTTAGTAAGTTTTTAAAAATGTTTAGGTTCAAGTGTTATGCTGTGAAAAAAAGTTCTCATTATTTTTTCATTGCCTTTTCCCGGGAAAACCTCAATTTTCTCAATTATACTGACACCGAAGCTATTAGAAAGAATAATTAATACTACTGAATGGCTCTTGAAACAGAATTTACAATTTACTTTGCATTTTATGAAATTTTCGGCAATTAAAATTTAAAAATAATATAAATTAATTAATCTTTTATAGATATATTCTAACCACAAAAAGTACTTTTCCCATATATTTAATCTTTTTTACACTTTATGGGATGGACCAAATGCAACAGCTCTTCCAATGGTTACATCCTTCAGTATTATTGGGCACGCCCATTGAGCTAGCTCTTGTTAGCAAATAAATAAAAATAATAGCAATAATTAGCAGAAAAGTATTGTAAATATAATGTAAGTAAATTTTTTTTTTAATTTTTTGTCTAAAATTCTATGCATTGCAAAATATTTATTATTCACTTCCTTTTCGAGATAATACCAATGTTCTTATTTTTATTGACATCCAAGTTATTCGAAAGAGAGATTATTCGGCAATTTTGGGGAAAAAAAAAAAAAAAAAAAAATTAGTTGATAAATATTGCAATTATTTATTTATCTATTTATTTAGTTTTTGAGCAGAAAATAAATATATATATATTTATTTAAAATATTTGAGCGGAATTTCTTTATATTTAGCGGAAAAAAAGTATTAAGTTAAAATTAGATGTATAATATGGCGAGTTAAAAAAATCATTGTATTGTTATAAAAATCTTACTGTAAAATATGGAGCATTTTAAAATATATTTAAATTTTTTTAAATTATTTCTGATGGTTCAAAATATTATTTACAATTAATAAATGTAGATTTTTTTTCTCTTTGTGCGTCAAAAATGAATCTTCAAAATTTTAAATCAAGCATAAGGTAGCATTATAACAACTCTTTAAAAAATAACCTTTCAAAAATATTACAAGTATTATGTTATACAATTAATCATGTAGAACAGCACTGAGGTACTAGTAAACATACATCCTTAATTATTTTGAAAAAGTAATTTTTGCAGTATTACTTACTAACATGGCGAGACTGCTTATCTTCAGCATTTTTTGTGTCGAAACAACCACAATTAGATGTGAGTTACTGAATCCCATTGTTGAAGTGGGGGGGAGAGTGTGAAAACGCTTAGATGTGATAGTGATAATGATTAGACGTGAAATTATCTTTCAATTAGGGAAATTGGAATTGGTTGTGCATTAAATAACGAACGTGCTTTTAACTGACTTCAAAAGGAGCTTATCAATTTGATCAAATCTCTTCTTTTAAGGGGTTAGGGGTAGTCAGAATTTTCAAAAAATTAGTTTTTTTTTTTTGCATTTTCTTAAAGTATAGTATCTTAAAAATATTCTCTGAAAGTTTGAAGTGAATCCGACAAATATCTTTCGAGTTATTTAGCGAAGAATAAAAGGCTCTCGAGCGGTCTAATATTTCCGAGAACAATTAGCTAGCGGCATAATTCTCCCTTACCTCCTGAAGTTTTAAAAGCAATCAAGCCTATTTATGAAGATCTTGAATGATAATGAAAATTTACTTTCAAGATGTGTAGGTGGATTTAATCAAAATAATAATGAGAGCTTCAACCAACTAGTGTGCAAAATATGCCCAAAAACTATCAATACTAGTTTTACCATTGTTCAAATTGCTGCATACGTAGGTATGAGTATATTTAATGAAGGGACAAAGTCATTATTAGTAATAATGAACACACTGGGACTTAGTTGTGGGCGTAATTCGCATCGGTATACTGAAAAAACCGTTAGTGCACGTGTAAAAGTAGCTGATCAGCGCGCTAACGACAGCACTCGCGAAGGTAGAATGCGACGTAGACAACAACAAATTGATGTTTTAGAAAATTCTACAACGGCTGAAGAACTCTTATATAGTCCAGGAATAGATGACTCAGTGTAAGTATTGAAATTATTCGTATTACTGTACATCAATCGACTGTAAAACTTTAAATGCGTTTTTCTCAAAACTATGTTTTTTGAACTGGTGACCACTGTAACTCAAGAACCGCTCGATAGATTTGAATGAAACTTATACAGCTTTTAGAAAACATAAAAAGCTAGTGCCTGATCGAAGGATTTTCTTTTTTTTTTAAACTTCGAATTTTTATAAACAATTAATTGTTGGTTTTTTTTTTTTTTTTAACCTTGTTTTTCGTTTAAGGGGAATGATTTTATTTTCTTTCGTAATTCAGAGAAATACAAAATAGGGTCTAAAGCAGTGGCGTAGTTAGTGTTATTGACAGTGGCGTAGCCAGGATTTTATTTCGGGGTGGGCTGGGTATCAAATTTAAAGATAAAGTTCAATTGTAAGCTAAGTAAAGGGTCCCATTTTTTTTGGGGGGGGGGCAGCAGCCCCTCAGTAGGACTGGGCCAAAAATCGACATATCGGTTTTATTTCAACATCAAATATCCGATATTCCCATTTTCATTTCAGTGAAATCTCGAATTCGATAAAGGGCAAAAATACAGGCCGGCCAGGGGCGTAGCCAGAAATTTTTTATGGGGGGGGGGTTATGACTACTGCAACTCATATATATGTATACGTGTGTATGATAATATAGTGAAGAATATACATTTTGTATGGCAAAAAATTCCTCATGGGGGGTTATGACCCCCCTAACCCCCCCCCCCTTGGCTACGCCTCTGAGGCCGGCGATAAGAAAATCCTGAGATCAATACCAGCTTGTGATGCTTTTGCTACTGCTTTCTCTCGGAAAGCTTCTTCTTCTCTCATCGCAGAAAAAACAGCTCCATGGTTTATTAGTCTAATTACCATAATTAATTAACGTATATCTCGGAACCTATCCACCGGAGCGCGTTTTTATTGATTCTCGACCCCCCCTAGACTCAACACCCCACCGATGCTTAAAATTTCGAATGCTTTGACACCAAACTTAACCTTTTAATCTTACAGGCCCAGGGGGTCATACGAAGCTCCCCTATATTTTCAATTTGGGCATTTTAAACACTAGCCTCCTCCGACGGCATCTCCAAAGTCTGGAAACCATCCCAGAGCCAATTTCTACATGTTTGCAGTCCTTTTAAGCCTCAATCATGGATAATTAGTCTAATTACCATAATTAATTAACGTATATCTCGGAAACTATCCATCGGAGCGCGTTTTTATTGATTCTCGACCCCCCTAGACGTAAACCCCATCGATACATAAAATTTCGAATACTTTGACACCAAACTTAACCTTTTAATCTTACAGGCCCAGGGGGTCATACGAAGCTCCCCTATATTTTCAATTTTGGCATTTTAAACACTAGCCTCCTCCGGCGGCAACTCCAAAGTCTGGAAACCATCCCAGAGCCAATTTCTACATGTTTGCAGTCCTTTTAAGCCTCAATCATGGTTAATTAGTCTAATTACCATAATTAATTAACGTATATCTCGGAAACTATCCATCGGAGCGCGTTTTTATTGATTCTCGACCCCCCCTTGGGAACTTCCATCGATACATAAAATTTCGAATACTTTGACACCAAACTTAACCTTTTAATCTTACAGGCCCAGGGGGTCATACGAAGCTCCCCTGTATTTTCATTTCGAGCAGTTTAAACACTAGTTTTACTGGAGCAAGGAGAGAGAGATGCTAACTGCCCGAGAACTCAGCGGAGAAGAAACCCGATGAATGGGTGAAGGGTGTTTAAATAGTACGGCTTTCGGCGCAGAGAGAGGGAAAATTTCTTTAGTTGTTTTATTTATTCAAGATTCGAATCACTGATTCGAATCATCGAAGTAGTGAGTGAGTCGAGATTCGAATCAGTAAAATGAGTCGAACCGCCCATCTCTAATACCCACTAACGTTTGCCTTACCTCATGTAATGAAAGATCCTTATGATCGTTACAATCAACCCGACCATACATAGTCGGGCCTGTTTTAAAACTTTAAAAAGATATTAACACAGATATATATAGAACAAGAAAAGTATATTTTATATATTTAAAAGTACTAAAATCAGTTTCTGGTGGTTTTAAACATCTAACTAAAAATTTATTGCTTACAACAAAAGGTTTTAATTGTATTCCGTAACAGGATGGAGCTATGCTTGCTCTATCCAGAAATCGCAGCCTTTTAAGTTTTTTCTTTTGTAAGCAATGTGTGTCTGAAAAAAATCAGGGGGAGGTGGTTTTAACCTCAGACAATCTTCGTTTCTAGAGGACAGTGACATTATACATATGAATATATTTTTTTAATTTAAATTTTTATATTTCATTTAATCTGCTCAAAACGTAGCCTAACGTAACGTAGAACACATTTTGAAGCACCTGAGGTGAAGCCTCTTACCTCCGGCACGTATTAAATTAAAGTCAAAATGGTCACCTCGTAGCCTACGGTTGATAGGTACTTTGATGGAAGGACTTGATAAATTTTTCATTAACAATGGTAAAATATCATGGACAACTGTTGATTCCCAGTTAACACACAAAAAGAATGTTTTCTAACAAGGTAAAAGGGTATTTGATACTTGACATCAACTGTAGCCGTAGCTGAAATTACTTTTAAAATATATTTTTGAGAAAGGAAATTTTTAAACTTTAAGGTACATCCCCACATAAATCGTCGGCTTCTGGGAGGATGAAATGTCGGTGTATTTGCCTCTGGCTACGCCCCTCATATTCATAACTGGCAGTGAGGAATTAAAAAAAATAAATAAATAAATAAAATACACCATAATGTATACCATCATTTCATTAATACATTTAAATAGATGGTGTGAGAGGACGAAATTTCAGTATATCCGCCTCTGGCTACGCCCGTGATATTTATAACTTGCAGTAAGGAATTAAAAACAATAACCCATATAAATCCCATAATTTCATTAACATATTTAAATGGATAGTGTGGGAGGATGAAATTCCAGTATATCTACCTATGGCTACGCCCCTGATATTTGCAACTTGCAGGGAGGATTAAAAAACAATAGTCCATATGTAGACCATAATTTCATTATTTTGTTTAAATAGATGGTAAAAAATCACACTCTTTTTTCGAAGAATAAACGCAAAAGTTCTGTTAGTGAGATGTAAAATTGCGGATATCTTTACTTTGTAACGCCCCCTCCGTTTGAAATCGCAGTCAGGATTGAAAGAAATTTGTAGCTACATCTTTCACTCTGGATTTATTTAAAATGGTGAATATTCATAAATTTTATGTTCATATTAATGTATGATGCAGCGATTTTATTAAAAAAATTAAGGACTTTACACTAGTTATCAAATCATTGATGACGATATTATTTATTGAAATCGGAATATTGTTCCAATTCTAATGAGTTTCCTATTTAAATAACCATTACACATCGACGTTAACGCAGAGTAAGCCGGAAAATTTCAATAAAAAGTAGCTAGAATTAAGGTTACATCTCCACCTACCCTTAATTTAAATCCGTCTCAATAACAAAATACATCTGTAAACTTTCTATTCTTGGATTCTATTACTTAAATTATCATTTTTCTACATTTCCTTTAGGGTGAGATTCAAGTGAAATACAATTCCAACGTTTTCCGCGAGGAACTTCGAAAATATATCCATGTTTCTTATTCAACTGAAACAAACCAATCGTGTTTTGATCACGTGACAGCGTGATAGGCTTGTTCTTTGGAAGCATTCTGGGGACTGAACTGAGAAGTGGGGACTGAAAAACGTTCGAATCGAACTCGATCTCGCGCGTTTCACTTGAATCTCGCCCTTATTCTACGTAAACAAATTGTTCTCACTTACAATCTTTCAAAAGAATTATTACTGATACTGTGGTAAAATGTTTTCAGTGTGGGCGTTACTTTTTAGTATGAGGGCGGTATATTTCCCGCCCAGAGCTCTATAATTCATGATAATGATGATGCCGTGCATATGAGCAGGGTTCGAAAAAGTATCCCTTGGGGAGTAGCTTTTATCATAGTCTACATTCACATTTACTATAAGTCAATATATGTTGCTCCTAAAATTTTTTGCTGTCTCCTAAGATTTTACAATTTTTTTCGACCCCTGCCTATGACAAATCTATTAACACAGTGCCATGGTACAGCCTTGGTAGAAAATGACAGCAAAGATGTCTACATTAAAACAGTATTAGACGGAGATTTAAAAAAAAAAGTACCCAGAATTGAAATTACGCCTTCCACAACTTTTAATGGAGTTTCGCCTCTGCAATCAATTTTTGCGTAAACTTTCAAATCTTAGAATGGGCAATTTTAATAACCATTTTTCTACATTTCCTATTTTTATGTATATATGTAACATTTTATTTTGATCATGTGTCTTTTGCTAACATTTTTAAACAAATTATTTCACTGTGGGCGTTTATTTTCGTTTTTAGGGCGGAAACGTATCCCGCCCATAATACTATTATGAATTTAAGAATACGTATTTATATGGCATCGGCTTACAATCTGTTAATTCCTGAAATATTTGAGAAGCCTATTTATTTATTTATATACATATATAACCGTGTGAGGCCAGCGTAGCTGCTGAGCAGCTTTAAAGCTACAGGTAGCCTCTACGGGGGACACTCCAGAAATCGTGGAGTTTCCCTGGGAGGAGGAAAAAAAAAAAAAAAAAAAAAAAAAAAACCGAAATGCAGAATAGTTCGTGGCAGTTCATGGTTGCGTGGGAGATTAAGTCAAATTGGATATGTCCATTAGTAGGCTGAAAATTGCACAGAGCTTTCTTCTTTGAGATCTGCTTCTCAGCACGCTTTTGGTCCATTCTGCCATACACTCTTCCGCTGGTTGAGTGAGGTGATGTTCTTTAGTTAGTTCGCAGGAGAACAGGTAATAGTCGCTGATGCCTGTTACACCACAGGGACAGTTGCCCGTTGGGTGTCGGTGGAACTTGTGTGTGTTACTTCCTATTTTGTATAACTCTAAAACTTTAACCCGTAGATTTTTTAACTTTGTATTTAGAACTATTGTAATATCTAACGGTTTTCAATATCTTTTTTGACAGCAATCGACTGGGAATTTATTTACAGGGTGAGCCAAATGACTTTAAATACATTAAGGTGTATGGATGCATTCAATTCATTGAAAGTCTGTGGTCAATGACTACTTTGGCTATCCCCAAAATCTCGCAAACTATCTCAAGTTTGTCGGCTTTTGGTGAAATATCGCCAAATAAAGTGTCAGAAAGAAATCTTTCAAATTGAACTCAGCTTGGCGATATGGAAATGTTTAGCTAGAAATCGCTATATCTTACTATTATTGATATTTTATATCTTTCAAACAAATAAGTTTAGAGGAAGTGCGTAAAAAACATTTTTGATTTAATAGACGTGCAAGGAAGTCATGTGTTGGACACTTCAGATTTTTTCTTTTTGTTGTAATTATTACTTACAAATATTTTATGTACTTACAAATAATGTGCAGATGCATAATCAGTGGTGTACACCGACTTTCTTTAAGAGAAGGGGGGAATGGAAGTAATCTTTTGGTTAAATAAAAGCCATAATCTATATGTTTAAAATTAAAACTGTACGGACTTTATGTTAAAAATGCATGGACAAAGGGGGAGGGACTGAATCCTCACCCCCACACCATTTGTGCACGCCACTGAGCATAGTAAATATATGGAGCTGAACCACACTTTTCTAGAGTAAGTCAATGCTCGGAAATTTCTTTTTCCTTTTAATTAGGATCTAAATTAGGAATGGCATGGCATACAAAGGTCCAAATGCCAATTAACACGCTCTACTTTTTCTCGCATATCGTAAAACTCAAAATTAGCCAACTTAAATTGGCACTTTGTCCTTTATTCCCCCCCCTCCAAAAACCAAAGACATTAGAATATACTAGAACGAGTATATTCTAATGTCTTTGCCAAAAACCAATGGTTTGAGTCCCTCTTCCAAAATATTTTAATATTTGTTGGTCGTCTTTTTCTTTTACTTGTGCAATAATCAGAGTTCACATTATTTTACATTCATTATACAAATGATTCGATAATTATTTGTATAAAAACCCAAATCTATATAAATAAAATTAGACTTTTGTCTGTACATTTCTTGGAATTCAAAAATTTTGCGATTTCTGTCCGTTTCAAGCACCCGGGAATCCGATGCGACCCTCAAAAAAAAGTTTGTCTGTCTGTCATTCTGTCCGTGACGCTTTTTTTGTTTAAGCATCACATAAAAACGACTGAAGCGAATGATATGAAATTTGGTGTCATGATAGGTGGTCACTCAACTTAAAACATAGGCGTCGAATTTTTAAAAAATCTTGATTAGATTTTCAGATTTTTCGAAAATCGTTTCAAACTGGGTAAATTTGTGTTCAAGCATCACGCAAAAACGACAGAAGCTAATGATATGAAATTGGGTGTCATGATACGTGGTCACTCAACTTAAAACATAGGCGTCCAATTTTTAAAAAATCTTGATTGGATTTTGAGATTTTTCGAAAATCCTTTCAAACTGCGTAAATTTGTGTTCAAGCATCACGTAAAAACGACTGAAGCGAATGATATGAAATTGGGTGTCATAATAGGTGCTCACTCAATGTAAAACATAGGCGTCGAATTAAAAAAAATCTTGACTAGATTTTGAGATTTTGCGAAAATCATTTCAAACTGCGTAAATTTGTGTTCGCACATCACGTAATAACTGCAAAGGTGAAAAAATGATATTTGGTGAAATGATAGGTGGTCACTCACCTTAAACTATAAGCATCTAATTAAAAAAAAATTGATCAGATTTCGAGATTTTGCGAAAATCGTTTAAAACTGAGTGAATCTTTGTTCCCGCATTAAGTAATAATGACTAAAGCGAATGATATGAAATTTGGTGACATGATAGATGGTTGCTCAACATAAACTATAGGAGTCCAATTTTTTAAACATTTTTATTAGATTTTGAGATTTTGTGAAAATTCTCTCAAAATACGTTCAATGATGATTTCTTCAAACTTCACGTAATAACGACTAATACGAATGATACGAAATTTAGTGATATGATAGGTAGTTGCTAATCTTAATTTATAGGCGTTGAATTTTAAAAATATTTTGATTACATTTTGAGATTTTGCGAAAATCGTTTTAAAATGCTGAAAATTGTTCCAGCATCACGAAATAAAGACTGCAGGGAATGAAACGAATTTGGGTGACATGATAGGTTGTCACTCAACTTAAATTCTAGGCTTCAAATTTTTCAAAAATGTTGATTAAATTTTGAGATTTTGCGAAAATTATTTCAGTATGTGTATATATTCATTCGCGCATCCCATAATTACGACTAAAGCGAATCAAATGGTATTACTTAGTTACTCTGTAACCTGTAATATTTTAACAATACATAAAAATTATAAGTTCGCTTTCTTTACTTTGTCAACATACTACATTCATTCCATAGGCGTAGAGTTATATGGGCCCGTGGGGCTCGAGCCCCCCCAATAAATTGTGAATAGGGGCTGAGCCCACCCAATAATTTACCACTCAATACAGAAAATTAATTTATGCTAACATAAAAAAATAGTATTTCACGCCATTTACAAACGTTAAAAAAAAACCTTTACTTGGACTTTTAAAAATTTTCTTCGTTTGATTTCAATCACGATTTAGTATTCTTTGTGACGCCACGTAACACACAATGTTACTATAGACTGCCCTCACCAGGCTCTGGTTCATTAAAATCAGATTATGCAATGTAAAGTATGAAATAAAGAAAAGTTCAGATGTGTCTAAAATACACTCTCTCATCGAAAATGTTTTTTTTTCCTCCTTTGGATATTTTACACTGCTTCTATTTTTAACTTATAACATGGTAGGAAGATACTAACATGGATACTTACCCTACATAAGTGCAGCACAAAAATTTTGCTATATTTTAAGCCGAAAAATCATGTAGAAAAAGTGGTTATGTATATTCCATTGTAGTTGGCAGCTATTACTAAGTTATATGTACGTGAATCAGTGGCGTAGCCAGAAATTTTTCATGGGGAAGTTACGACTTCTGCAACTCACATATATGTATACGGGTGTATGATAAGGGAGTGAAAAATATACATTTTGTATGGAAAAAAATTCCTCATGGGGGGGGTTATGACCCCCCCTAACCCCCCCCTTGGCTACGCCACTGACGTGAATATATGTGGTTGTGGGGCCCGGCCCCCCCAATAATTTTGAAAACTTTACGCTTATGATTCATTCTGTGTACTCCTACAATGCTGACGAAAGTTCTTGCTTTTTGGAAATTTGCATTCACTAACCCGTCAAGGACGGGTACTTCAGCTCGTTAAAAATAAAAATAAATGTTATATTCCAGCTGGAATTCATGTAAAATCCATTAAATACTTCAGTATAGGAAATTAAAAATACCTTGTTGTTACAAACCAAGTGCTCTATTAATGGCTAAAAACGCTTTTATAAGGAATAATACTATACTTGCATCATGAACACATAATAGCTATATTGATGATTTATTAATGTTTCTGTGTTGTTTTGTGTTAAGGTAAAGCTACGAAAGAGCTATCTGCTTAGAAGGGGTGCAATGGGAGGAGGACCTCTAACGCGTATTCACGTTACATCTGGAGAAAACCGCCCAAAACTTCGATAGCCGCACGGCAGGATAGAACCCTGCCTTCAGAACCTTCACAGAGACCCTCACAATTCAGTCATCTTACCATGTTGTATGTTGAGTGTTATTCCCCAATGGTGAGCGGAAAAAACGCGACTTTTAATAGTGACATAGGATGTAAATGGTCGTTATATGCTAGACAATGAGGCAAGAGCGCAGCCAGAAAATTTTGTCGAGGGGGTTGTATAAGATACAATTTTGTATTGATAAACTTAATTTCTTATTGACGACAAAAATCTGAAAGCTCTTAATAACTAATTTTGAAAGTTTCGCAGGGAGGTATATCCCGATATCCCACTCCATGGTTACGCTTCTGCAGTGACGTACGAAATGGGGGGCGGCTTTGGGGCTCGAGCCCCCCCCCCATACCTTTGGAGGATG
This sequence comes from Cheiracanthium punctorium, assembly GCA_038373885.1. Lineage (NCBI taxonomy): Eukaryota > Metazoa > Arthropoda > Arachnida > Araneae > Cheiracanthiidae > Cheiracanthium > Cheiracanthium punctorium. The sequence goes on along the minus strand of JAWZYV010006042.1, from coordinate 91,260 downwards.
ATAGAAAATAACCATATATCGGTGTCTTTTCCAGTGTCCAGAATCCACATACTTTATTTTTTGTCTGGAAACCGATCATTAGCGAAATTCTCGATACATTAATTCCTCACCCTTGTATTTTTTCCGGGAAAAAAAAAACGGCCACTCAATAGTTGTTTGTGGGTGGAATAGCGAACGGAAGTCTTCATGTCAATTGTGAAAGCAGCGGCCATCTTGCAACTTGTCACCGCTCTGGCTGGCGCCTTATCTCGCAATCTGTTCGGAGGTGTCCTATTGTTGAGGGAAAAAAATTCTTCCGGTGATAGCCCACCTACTTCCACGTGCTGAGATAGCTCGCCCTCCGTAGGTCCATTCTGTTCTGGAGTGAGAGGTCATCCATCGTGTCGGCAAATCCAAAAGACACCGGGCAATTATGTCCTCGGGACATCTCTCTCCCGACATTTCTGTTTTAACTGGAACTATGTAGTAGGGACCCTCCGATACCTGATATTCTGCGTAAAAAAAAAAAAAAAAAAAAAAAAAAAGCTTTGGCATCTCAACACAAAGCATGCGTTTCCTTTCGGCCCCAGTCCTGTGTTCAAAGTTTGTCTTTTTAAATGACTGGAGGAAGCGTTAAGGATAAAGAGAAATTCTGCGAGGGTTGTTCCTCATCTCATAGCGTGAAGTTTTAAAACAGGAAAAGATCTTATACATATAGTAGTATTTTACAATATTTCTTTATAAGTATAGCGCTTTTGCTCATTTTGAAAGACAATTTTTGTGTTTATTATTACTTTTTTTTCTTCTTTCTTGACATGATCAGTGGCATACGCAGACTTCCTTCAAGAGGGGGAGGGGGGTTATAGACATAACTTTGTGTTAAAATGTAATAAAGCTAAAATAAATGTGTGTAAATGTATAAATGTGTATAAATTAAATGTGTATAAATGTAATATTGTGTAACGTAATATTTAAGCTAAAAATTGAAAATTTGTGGACATTTTGTTAAAAAAGTTTTGACAAGGGGGGAGGGGTGAACCCCCAAACCCTCCCCCCCTTGCGTACGCCACTGGACATGATGAATACTGGGTGACTGTTGATAAAAGTACATAGTACAGTTTTTGAAGAACCAGTGGAAAGAGAAAAACCGCACAACATTAAATGGGTTTATTTTTTCAAATGAATGTGAGTGTGCGTGTGTGTGTGTGTGGGGGGGGGGGAATAAAAAATGTAAAGGAGTGGGCATCCGAAAGGGCGCAAACAGAGGTATATTCATGTATTTTGTATTTATCTCTATTGAAAATTGACATTCCGATAATTTTTCAAGGTCAGTGGCCTGATTTTTAAGTGCACAGTAGCCCCATTGCCTCTATAGCTTTTGGTGAAGTGATTTTTTTTTTTGTATCACTAGGGGCCAAGGCCCCCAGACTCGCTACGCTCACTTTTCGTATGAGACATTCGGCCCCTAATCAGGCTTATTCGTAAAAAAGACATAATTTCAACAGACAAAACCCGAAGATTGGATCAGATAGAATGTTACTGAGCTACGCATTGCTTGGTTCTTGCATGTTCATTGGTACATAAAAATTTAAACTTCACACTACAGTAGAACCCCTCCCCCTTATAACACGGAAGATATTTTGTTATGGGAATCCGTGTTGTACGGGTCCTGAGCTATACTCCACCTGGCGTGCGGACTCCGCTTATAATCGCTGGAAAAATTATTTGCACTCTTCAGAAACACAATGATTTTCAATGTTGCCATTCAAAAGTTATATTAATTAGGAGCTAAAGCATAATAAAATCAAAACATCTGTTTCAGTTGTATTTTTAATAATGTAAAACCTATTGGACACCCTTCGAATTTGCCACCCATTGCCAGTTTTCATTATTTGGCGACTTGCGTACATGTAAAGTTAATAAAAGCTACGAACAGATAGGATAGCTTGCCTGCCACCAATGGCGACTTTTCATTATTTGGCGATTTACACATGCTCACAACCTATAATTACTGTTCATGTAAGGTTACCGGAAAACCATTATCCATATTTTCATTTACATAATCGTTTGCAGATTGGCGTACTTAGCACCACGAATTATACCATCTCGTCGCGCTAGCAAATACTGCTATAATGGCATAGTTAACGCCGCCAAATATTTCTACTGGTAGCAAATAATCCAGCTGGACGAGAACCGGCTTAAAAATAATCTGCATTTTAATTATTTTTTATTTTCAAGATATTAGTTATTCTGTTTTGGAAAAAGGAATAATCGCTAATTCTAAACTCCTGTTGTCTAAGCGAACTTACTATTTGAAAATTGTCAACTTTGTGATTTGAGTTACTTATTTCATAGTTTTTATTTTGGCGTAAAATGGGCGTAATTCTAACTCATGTTTGTAAATTTCACGCGATTCTAGATACTTGGAAACGCTTTCTTGCAAAGGAATGAATGATTTTATGCCAAATCTGGCAACCATTCGGTTTATTTTTTCAGTTTTTTATTAATATCTTCTAAAATAATTCGATTTTCTAAATTTAAATCAACTTAGCAGGTTCCTCGGAATTTTTCGAATCTGTGGGCACTTTAGTCGAAACTCAAATCCCCGCGGTTTAGGAGGAGATACGCTGACAAGCTTTTGACAGCGGCGGCGACAGCGGCCTTTACTTTTTTTTAGAATAGAGAGATTTTTACACGAAAATGTGTCACACTCTGAAGTTTTGCAAGCCGAAGGAAGGAAAACATGATAATAAAAACGAAAAGAGAAATAGTTTTAAAAAAATTGCTTGCATTTCTTTCCGTCCGATATTAATATATAAGAATAAAAAATGTCATTTAAATCTCTTTAAAATAGGCCAACGATAGGGATTTAACCGCCCCTAGAAAGTTGTCACCAGGGTGGGCGTCCCCCCCCCCCTACGCGCGCCGCAACGTGCGGGAAAGTTTGAGGATAATATCGGTACAAGGATATTTCAACCAAGGATATTCAACCATATTTCAACCTACTCAGACTAAGCATCAATGCGAATGCAAGTTGCTCTACTTCTAATCTCCCTCTGATATACCCGAAACCCGATTATCACAGGGGCAAGGGGGGGGGCGGTAGTCCGGTGCCCCTGAAGAAAAAGGGGGCCCATATATATCCCGATTATCTAAATTATGAATTCATATGTACTGAAATAGTAATTGTGGGGAAAACACTGAATTTCCTCTATAATATAGGTATTACCTAATTGTCTATCACTAGATCAAGTTAGAGATATTTTTTTGGGGTGATAAATACGATTTGATAAAAGTACAAAAACTACAGTTAACTTAAATACTAAACTACAGTTAATGCAATTTTCGAGTACAACAGCGGTCAAAACTGGGTTAAAATGCTTAAAAAAGGTAGGCTCAGTAAAGGGGCTTAATGCGTAAAAAAGGGGACAGTAAGGGGGGGCCCCAAACTTAATGCCCCGGGCCCCGTCTAAAAGTGGTCAGATTTGAACATACCGTACCGCTTTTCCTATTTACTTATTATTTTTCTTTCAACTCTTCTCTGTTTTCTTTTTTTTTTCCGCCTCTTTCTTTATCCTCTCCTTTGTGTGTTTTGTATATCTCTCGTCTCTTCTAATTTTAAATGTTACGTGTTTGTGCGTATTGTAGAGTGCTGATAGTATACCAGGACCGAAAACGAAGGAGACGCAAGTTAAACGGTAGAGGCTTCAGGCAAATTGTCGCTTTTCAGATCGTATTTATGCGAGACGGAAGAAAATGCGAGAATTCTCGCGAGAAATCTCGCGCGAGACAAGACTCTGTCTCGTCTCGCGTCTCGTCCCGCAAAATATTTTTTTTCTCGTCTCGCGGGACAATGCGAGAACGCGAGACAATGCGAGAATTCTCGCGTCTCGCGTCCATCCCTAGTAATAGATCACATAATTCATTCGAATGGCCGATTATTAAATTCAAAGCGCAATGTTCATATTTAAAAAAAAGAACTTAACTAATTAGAGTTAATTAGCATCCCCCCCCAAAAAAAAAATTTCCGCGAATAAACTTATAAACTTAAATGAACTTATCACTTATATATTTATCGCTAGAGATTTGAGATGCTTTTCGTAGCAACTCAAATTTGAAAATTTCTGCAGCCTAATTAAAACTTGCTTAAGAGAAAAAAAATACAAAAAAAAGCTTATTCTTCAAATCAGAAATAACTGGATCTTTTTCAGTTTAAAATAAGTATGTTTTCAACTGAATATATAATGAAAGCTCGCCTCAAAAGTTTTAATACAGCTCATGTGTCGCCTCTGCAACTCATTATATATCAAAAGTGAGCGACATAAGTGTGCCCATTTCAAAGGAAGGCAAAAAAGAAGGGAGGGGGGTCTCGTTAGTTAAGAATGAATGCTGAAATGCTGCGTATGATGAAAAGAAAAATGTACTTAATTAGCGTGAAGTGTATAGATACACACTTCACCGTAAGAGCACCACAGTGAGTTGAAATTGCGTGGAGTCAATTTTGGCGTAGATGCACAAGGAAAGAAAAAAAAAAAAAAAAAAAAACATAAAGCTTCGATATTTTGATGGATTTATGTACATGTGGGAGAAAACAGGTATTTTATGTCTACGCTAGTTGGTATGTCAAAAATGTTATTTTTCTTATTAATTTCAAAATGAAAAGAGAATTTTTGGACTTTTTAAGGAAATGCATTCAAAAGTTAACGAAATAATCAGTTAATAATTAGTATTATGAATGTTTTTAAAAAAATCATGGCATTTTTATTCCGATCCTGAATTTTTCTACAATGCGATCTTGATAATACGACATATATGGGACAGGGCATCCGCTGAATGATCGAAAAATTCCTGATACTGAAGAATGTTTACAGATAAAACGCATATTCCTTTTCAGGAGAAAAGTAAGAAAAGATTTGGCTTTGAAAAATAATCGATATTATTATTTTTTTAATTATTTAGTATTAAAAAAATTATTTAATATTTAAATAATTATTATATATTTAATTATTTAAATAATTATTACATTAATTATTTTTTTGTTTCTTTGATTTATAAATTTTATCAAAAACACACTCTTGTAAACGTTTAACCTTTTACAGACCGCATTGAGATTGAGGCATATTTTAAATTAGTTTTTTTTTTTTTTGCATATTTTGCCTTCTAGTGCATTAGTTAAAGGATATCAGTCATTTAAATGGTACAAAAAAGAATTTTTTAAATACTATTTTCACTGTGCTACCAATCGGGAACATGGGTCGCTTCTGACTTACACTTTTACATGGATTTCAAAAACTGAATATATTGATGGGTAGTTTAAATATTAAGTGAAATATTAAGAATTAATAAAAGATTTATTTTTAAATTTAAGTAAAGATATGTTTGAAAGAGGAGGGGGGGGGAGGTAGGAGTCCTAATTTATGAAAATTTTCATGATTTTTTTAATCAAGTCATCTTTTAACTTTATCTGCTAGTTTTTTCAGGTCAATATTGATAACATTTCATTTTATAGTAAATTTTTAATTCAATGTCCCCAATTGGGAACACTGGCGTGTAAAAGGTAAATAGCTATAGGATACTACATTCAGGAACGGCCAACCTGTTTGGTTTAAAGCCTGCTACAGTTCCTGGAATGTCCTACTGTCCAGTTGAACCTCAGCCGCAGACCCGGGTCCAGTAGGGCAGCGGCTTCTATTCATTTTTACAGCACAATTTTGCAGGGTTGAAGATTTTAATACTGTGCGAAATACAAGTCAACTCCGGATATAGTGAACTTTCGGCTATAAGGAACGCATTTCCTTATTCCCGATTCACATACATTACAAATGTACGTAGCATTTTTCTTTTATAGTGATCTATGACTTCGGCTATAGTGAACTTAAAATTTCTGGACGGTAGAGGTAATGTTGTTCGATTCCAGGAAGAGCGTCTCTTTTCTGTTCGAGTAGAGAGAAAGACTATCAAGCTCCTGTTCCGAATGACAGGTGAATTGCTAGTGTCTAGGCTAACTTAATTATACTATACGATGGGAGAAGGGTCCGGAGGGGGGGGGGTCAAAATCGTTTCAATGCTGTAATGCATCCTATCCTTTTAAAAATTCATGAAAAAAAGCAGGGTACTTTTGAAAGTGAACCAAAAGCTGATATTTCGGTCTTGACTTTTACGATTTCACGTTCCATTCTCGATGCAATATCATAGGTTAAAAACGACAGGACCTTTGCCAACTGAATGGAATGTGCATTATTTCCCATAAATGGGATTAGCTGTGTTTATTTTACCTAACAAATAATTCTAGAACGACAAATGCGATCCGTTATGTTTGATTTGCTTAATAAACATTCAGAACTATGCATAAAATTCTATTTTCTAGTTTTGTATCGTTTTATTGTTGTCGGACATCGGAACATCGGTTTTAGTGAACTTCGGGTAGAGTGAACGAAATTCGCGGGCCCAGGTAGGTTCACTATAACCGGAGTTGACTGTACTATCTTTCTAGGAACAAAAGTAAAACGGTTTTGGAATCCCAATCGCGTGACCAGGAAAAAATAAAATAATTGTTTTTTCAAAACATTTTCACGAAATAAGTATTTTTTGAGTAGTTTCATACCTTAAGTTCGTTCAGGGAGGGGCGATCGCCCCCCCCCTTTTCATCCGTCACCGGTTCAAAATTATACATATTTAAATAAGATACAGTGAAACCTGTGTTGAACGACCCCCGTATTTAACGACCACCTGGTCTTGTCGACCATGTCATATCGGTCCCGAGTACCATATAATTATAAATAATGGTTTATTTTCCTTATTGAACGACCACCTGCCTGACGCGACCAACGACCGCTATGTATAACAAAGAAATTATTTAAAATCCTATTTTAACGACCGCGAATTCTTAAAAAAATTCTTATTTTTTCCTATTTGAGTAAGTTCGTAATCACGCGGTATGATGAAAACGAAAGTTGACACTTGTTTAGTTGAGTTGTAACACTGCTTCCAGTCACTAAATAATTCATGGAGTCAGTGAATGAAATAGCTGCATCCACGCAGTTACTTGTGTTACTGCTTCTTGGAGGATATTTATTGAAAATAGAATTTTTTCAAAATGATACATATCTAAATAAGACACCTCCATAACTTAAGATAATCTCATTCTAGTATAATATTCCCTACTATATAAATGAACGTTCCTGAACTCAAACAAACGGCAAAATAAGTGATCAAAATCTCGTAGCACCTCGCAATTTAAAGCTTATTGTACACTCACCTCGGTGTATCTCAAGTCGCTTAATAAAGCACGCAGCGAGATATCTTCCCGTCCAATTAAACTGAAAGCCCGACATAAATGGAACCTGTTTTCTTCGGAGATACAGAGAAACGGCGTGAAATATTCGGCTAACAGCTCGGAATGGAGATAACCAAGACCAATAATAGTTGTTGAATCAATAAATTTAATTAAATCAGCAAGCTAATCGTGGACCCTCTAATAGCAAACCGCAAATGAATTCCGCGAGAATTAATTAAAAGATAAAACGGGCGTTTTCGTTTTGCACAGATTGCGAGGAGATTCGGTTGTGAATGTGTTATTGTAGTTGTTTAGATTATCTGTAAATATCGTTTCTGCTCGATGCTGTTTTATTTCGTTGTTGAACTTGCTTTTATTGATGACTGGCTTTCTACCCGCGACTTCGTCCGCAAGCTTTTAAGAAAGCTGACCGAAAAGTATAAAAGAGTAAGCAGATGGGCACAGCAGGGAGAGTTGTTCTTCAGTTGTCAGTCGAGCAAGAGCCAATTATTCATTCCACACCATACATTGCATCCTTAACCCTTTCAGGCGCAACCCTTTTCCAATGCTGAAAAAAGGGCAGCCGTTTCCATCGCTCGACTTAACTACCAGCAAGATGGCGGACGACCGAAACGTTCATCGCGTGCCACAGATCTAGAGCAGCTGGCTCGCACAGCCAGCTGTCGTCAAAAAAGGGTCTCTAGATCTGTGGCACGCGATGAACGTTTCGATCGTCCGCCATCTTGCTGGTAGTTAAGTCGAGCGATGGCAACGGCTGCCCTTTTTTCAGCATTGGACAATCTATCCAGCTGTTCTCCCATTCTTCCATTTTTCAGCAGATATCAGTGCTGTTAAAAATAGTCGTGACAATTTTTTCACGGGAAATGACGTGCTAAAAAGTAAAATATTCTCGTGGAGCTATGTGACCCGCAACTATTTTTATAGAAATCCAATCTATTCTTCGTGACTGGCACCAGTCTAAACGTCAGAGTTTGGTGATCCCAGAGCGGGATCACTGCGCGTTAAAGGGTTAAAATATACCCGATCACACAGCGCAATGTATTAGATTATTTTGAGTGTTCCTGTAAATGAACTATTTATGTTATGTGCATGAATTTTAGCTTATGTTCCTCAGGAATAGTGTAGATTTCTATCAGAGAAAAAATCTTTAGAATCGATTCAGTGGCTACAGATATGAATATGGAGGATAATTTAATTCTTATGAGTGTCCCTCTAAAAGAACTATTTGTGACGTAGGCACGAAAGGTAGCCTAAATTACTGCGGAATAGTGTAGCTTTTTATCCGTGGAAAAAGTTTTAGAATCGGCTCAGTAGTTATAGAGACGCCCATAGAGCATAGTTTTAGAATTCTTTTGAGTGCCTCTGTAAAAGAATTATTTGTTATATGCGTGAAATGTAGCCTTCATGTTAGTCTAGGGTATAAACTATCTTCATTTCAAATTTTATTCAAATCCGTTCAGCCGTTTTTGCATGATTGAGTGACAAACATCAAAGCATCCAAACATTCTATCTGATAGAACCTTTGGGTTTTGTCTGTTGAAATTATGCCTTTTTTAAGAATAAGCCTTATTAGAGGCGAATGCCTCATACGGAAAGCGAGCATCGTGAATCTAGGGGCCTTGGCCCATAGTCTTCTTAAAGAAAACACAGAAATGATGACTAAGGAAGTGAAATGCAGATAAAACCGAAGCTCTGCGTCCTTTGTGCCGTATAAATGAAATATTTAAACAGTAAATGCTAGTGAACACGAATAGAGACTAAGATGAAACGACGGACGTGTGTATGAGTAACGTCATAAAAAACGTTTTACTGTAACTTAGGCCGTAAGCAAAGTATAATTTTTTTTTTCTTACTTTTCGAACATGTACTATGTAAGGAAAGTATTTAATCGTGAAATATGTCGACTTTCGACTTTGAGATTTTCGACTTTCGACTTTGAGTCTTTCTGAATTAATTCCAATTCATTCATCTCTTCTGAATTCATTTTACCGTGATGTATGAATGTATATATTATGTATGTGTATGTGAGTGAGCAAAATAACTCCTAAACGGCGTATTCGATTGAGCTGAAATTTGGCATATATATTTTAGACCACCATCTTAGGACCGATAATGCATATAGGACATATATTTCTTCCTAGAGGGCTGAAAAAAGGCCTCCATTACATTATGGCCTAATATTAATAGCAATACTCCAACAGCAAATTTTTGAATATTCGCTAGCTTCTAAGCAGGGCATTCAATTGATCGTAAAATGCGCGTGTTTATTATTGATCACGGTTAAATGAACTGCATGGATTTTGGTTTGTCAAGAGCTGATAGCTTGTTTATGGGGTTACAAAAAAAAATTCTTATACATTATGGTCTACGAACGCAAATCATTTAAATCATGCTGGTGCCCATATGTGGTCTAAATAGTGCATTCGAATAAGTTCAAATTAGGAATGGTATTATAAGGCCACCGTAGAAACCATTTAAAGTATGCTAGTGTGTAAACCAGGTATGGACAGCCTTTGGAAAGTTGCGGCCCAAACTTAACGATGTTAAGTGAACTCGAGGGCCGTATAATCGGGAATCATGTGGGATTTTGATTCGGTTTATAGGAGCTTTATAGGGGGTTTTGATATGTTTCGCGGTCCGGATCAGAAGCCGGGGAGGGCCACATCCGGCCGAAGGTTGTCCATATGTGGTCTAAATGGTGCATTTGAAAAAGTTGACATTGGGAGTGTACAAATATTATAGGTCACCGTCACCACAACCCATTTAAAGTGTGCTAGTGCCTAAATGGTGTCTTCGAATAAGTTCACATCGGGAATGAATATTATAGGTCACAACTAACTGTGTAGAGTTTGGTTTGTGTAACGTTTACAGTTTTTTACCGGGCTACAGAAAATTATCTTATACCGTGCGGTTTATGCACTCAAATTATCGTATGTGCACTCTCACCTGAACAGACTACATCAGCTGACTTAATTCAAATTTATTGAAACGCTCAGTACAGCTCAAGTGCTTGAAATATCGGGTGCAGTCACTCCCGAATTTTTAGAAATAATACGTCAAACTTTTTTCTAGGAATTTTGAAATTCATGAAAGTTTTAAAAGGATTATGGAGGCTTACAGATCATAAAAATACGTACAGTGATAATTTTAATAAATACATGCACTATCCTATATTATCTGTATTCATTAGTTTCAGTAATTACGAATAATTATCTTGCATTGCACACATGGCAAAGTAATTTGCTTACGAAATTTGTAGAAGCGACAAAAGTTAAAAGGGACGATAAGCAGATTTTTGTTCCTTTAGTAAGAATTCCGAAAAACTGCATTTCAGCATGTACAGCGAAAACTAATTAGCTTAGAATAATTAATTACTTAAATAAAAAAAATTTTTTTTGTTTGTGTAAGCCGTTCTTTTATAAGCCAGTATATTCGGAGAAGCTAAGAATTCAAAAACATTCGCTGGAAAAAGCTATTTAAAAGTGAAGAGAGGGGGGGGGGGAATCTAATTTAACCTATGCAAAAATCTTGCCTTTTAATTCAAGGTATTGAAATCCGTTTAAACTAGTTTGAGATTACACCGAGATAAAAAAGTTTAACGTTTAAAAAATTTTCGACTCGGCTTACATGCTGATGCAGTTTTAAATTACCCTGTAAAACGTAACCACAGGTTTTGATGATTTTTCTTAAGAAAAAAAATGCTTTAAATTAATGGAATGGAAAAAGGCGTACTAATTAAAGGAGAAAAAATTAGAAGAGGATAGAGATAAAAATAAACCAATTTACATTAGAAATTTTCCATCTTTTAATGCCCCCAAAATAAACTATATTATTACTTCTCAACCTTTTAGAATTTTGCGACCTTCCTGGAATCCAAAAACTCATTTAAAAGTCCTTGTGGCCAATTTAAAACGAAAAAATTGCTTGTAAAAAGCTTTGCGATCCCTTTATTACAATGAGTACCGAATCCCAGTAAGAAAAGCTCTGAAAATAATGATCTCCTTTGTCGCTTTATATGCCCAAAAGGTCTAATGTGGCTTTAAAATCTAAATACAGAAATCGCCTGCTGTTTGAAAATAATTTATTTATGTGTGTTTTTTACTTTCCGAACATGTACCATGTAAGGAAAGTATTGTAATCATGAAAAAATTCGATTTCGAGATTTTGGTGTATTGACACGTTTTGGGGTCTTCTGAATTCATTTATGCTATTTTTACAAGATGTGTGTGTGTGTGTGTGTGTGTGTGAACACGATAGCTCCTGAACGGGGCATTCGATTGAGCTCAAATTGGGTATATATGTTATAAACCACCGTAGCAAGACCGGTATTGATTTTGGTGTGTATAGGACTTATAGTTTTTCTACAGGGCTACGACAAAGATTTCTTTTATATTATGGCATATGGGGAGAAATTCTTGAAAGTGCGCTAGCGTTTAAACAGTACATTCGATTGAGCTCAAATTGGGTATACATGTTATAAACCACCATCGTAAGACCGGTATTGAATTTGATGTGTATAGGACTTATAGTTTTTTTACAGGGCTACGACAAAGATTTCTTTTACATTATGGCCTATGGGGAGAAATTCTTGAAAGTGCGCTAGCGTTTAAACGGCGCATTCGATTGAGCTTCAATTTGGTATATATGTTTGAATGATTCATCGATTAAAATTTATTTAAATTCTTGGTAATGATCTTAATCGTAAGTGTTCGGAAAGTCGAGTGGAGTCACTGCAGATTTTTTTTATTCTTGACTACAATCTCAAAGATCGTCTTATACCCCTGAATATCCGTTTAACGTTTATTAACAAGCAGCACAATAATGAGACAAACACACGCAGCCATGCTCTTGCCAGGATTCGAATTCCGACCCAGAGGTTTGGCAGTAGGGCACGCTAGCCACTACACCACCTGAGTGGCTATGTGCGTTAGTCAATAAGGATCCTTACGTAAAAAACAAAGCCAACAACTGGAACTGCATCAATTAGTAATTAATCGTTTCAACCAAATAGCTATTTTATTATATTGTATAAGGTTTTTACTTCTTGGTAATATTAAAGTCTGTAGCAGTTCATTATGATTTTAAAAAGGCTTTATTTGATGGAAGGATCGTACTTTTGAAAACATATTAACGACCATTCTTATGCCTAAATGCCACCCCCCAGGTTGAAAAACGATAAACTATACCAGACGTGACCAAATCGTGATGCAAGCGTCAGGCTTTTGTGATAATTGCATCCTTATGCCTGCTTATTGTGTGTGTGTGTGTGTGTGTGTGTGTGTGTGTGTGTGTGTGTGTGTGTGTGTGTGTGTGTGTGTGTGTGTGTGTGTGTGTGTGTGTGTGTGTGTGTGTTTGTGTGTATGTGAGTGAACACGATAGCTCCTGAACGGGGCATTCGATTGAGCTCAAATTGGGTATATATGTTATAAACAACCGCAGCAAGACCGGTATTCATTTTGGTGTGTATAGGACTTATAGTTTTTCTAAAGGGTTACGACAAAGATTTCTTTTACATTATGGCATATGGGGAGAAATTCTTGAAAGTGCGCTAGCGTTTAAACAGTACATTCGATTGAGCTCAAATTGGGTATACATGTTATGAACCCCATCCTAAGACCGATATTGATTTTGATGCGTAATGGACTTATAGTTTTTCTATAGGGCTACGACAAAGATTTCTTTATGGCATATGGGGAGAAATTCTTGAAAGTACGCTAGCGTTTAAACGGTACATTCGATTGAGCTCAAATTGGGTATACATGTTATAAACCACCATCGTAAGACTGGTATTGAATTTGATGTGTATAGGACTTATAGTTTTTCTACAGGGCTACGATTGTTTGTTGTTTTAAGACAGTTTGCAGACTTTTTAAGCAGTTTGGTGCTCGAAAAAAAATTTATTTCTTATAATTTATGCTGCTACGTCGAAGAGAAGCATCTGTGCATTCCAAAATACATTCTCATCACAAACTAGAAATAAATTCACACATCACTGACCAAAATCAAAAACAGTTAACCGACAATACAAATTAGTTTTGAAAGAGCTAGTTAAATTTCAATCAATTTTTTTATCCTAACTATTGATTCTTCTGTGCCATGTTATCCAATCTTTGACATCCGGAAAATAGGTCGTATAGGTTATATCAATCAAAAGGTCTGGAGTTTTGGTCGTTTTCTTTCTGATGTAACGTATTTACGCTTTAGAACGCCTTAAAAAAATCCTCCGACAAGGCATCCCCCCTTTGAGAGATGCCCTTCTTGTAGGCTCACCATAACACAAACAAACAAACATTCTTTAATGCGTATTTTAGGTATTCTCGATTTAAAACAAACCAAAAATGATGTGTTATTCAGAATCATATAAGAATGCGCTCTCCGTCGAAAATCGCGCCTAGTTTTTATAAATGTACAGGGGCACTCAAAAGAATTCCAATACATAAGGATCTCGGGAAGTTTAGAGACATTCATCCATTTCAAGCTCAACAGAATAACGCAAACTCAACACAATACTCACACAATAACTATACACAACAACACACAATAAACGTCTAAAACTGTTTACCCTTCAGTTAAAAGATGGAAATAATAAAGTTATTTTACAGGACGTCGCAAAATTACATTAATAGTTGTAAACAAAGTTTATTGAAAGAATATTTCCAAAATATCTATAAATTTGAGGCTAATACATCGCCAGATTTGGCATAAAAATATTAAGTGTTAGAAATTGTTTTATAATCATTGTATTTGACATTATTTATCTATCTTGTTTTTTTTTATGTACCGAAATGACGCAACTTTCTTAAAACAAAAGTATGAAGATAAATCGATATGAATTTATTTTCAAAAGGTTTTTTTCTCTCTAGCCTTTGCTAGGTGCTATGCAGTCGAAGAACAGTTATTATTTTAGCCTCAACATATTGCTTTTAACGGAAAGAAAACATAGCTCGGTGTCCAAACTATTTCGAGTGAATTTTGAAAATTCAGTGGAGAAGTCTATAGTATCAACGGGAGTAAAAAAATCATACCCTTGATAACCGTAAATTTTCGTTTTTATCTCAACGAACATTTCAACGTGAATTTATATTTCGTTTTCAAAAATACATTTCATTCTTTATCGGGACAGCGGAAAAAAAAACAACAACTTCGCACTTTTGAATTCCTTTTGTGTATACTATGTATACAATACATGTTTATGCATGAAACCTAGATTATATTTTCCCTTGGAAGAATAGTTTCGGCTGGGGGTAGTTCTCACGTTCTGCTTTTATAGGATAATTAAGCAGACTTTTCCCATGAAGGGCATAGTGGGAGAGTTTGAGCTGACGGCCCAATTCTGGAAAAATCTACAGAACGAGTTGCTTTTTTATCGTGAACTGGGTGCAAAGTGCACAGTGCACTGGTTATTTCGTTTACCAGTGCATAAAAGAAATGCTAAAATGAAATGAGAAATATCACACAGAGAGTAGGATTCAGCGCACCGTCATACAAAACCCGTGGGAATTGAGAAGCATAGATCAAGCACAGAAATGCCCAGAGACGCTAGACTTGTGCTTTATCGCCACATTCGGGCCTGTGCTGTTGTTTATGATGCCCCCTGACAACCGCTTTATGGCGGTGCCAGATCCGTCCTAGGTAGGTAGGCGATGGGCAGAGGAGGGGTGCGCTTTCCAGTTTTAGGGCCCCAGTGGGAGGAAGTACGATTTAGCCCGTGGTCCCCTAATTTTGAACCCGTTCCAGAGGAGGGACCAACCCCCTGAAATCGGCACCCCCCAGAGGTATCGTTTAAAAAATTGGAGGACATTGGAGCCACGACAGATTTTACGTGCAGCAGCTCCCATTAGCGTAGAAGGTCCCCTAGTAGTCGAGCCGAGAGGACCCTCCGAAGCACTGGCCAAGCGGGATGCTGCTTCACTTTCCGTGTTCTAATGGGAACGGAGTTTAGCGCCCAGACTGCTCCGGGACACGTTCGGGCATGTGGTATGTGTGAACTACAAATGAAATTGACTGTCAACAGACGCATTATAAACCCTCTTGGCGAATGGGTCTAGTGAATGTGGATACGTTGAACTATTCTTTATTTATAAAAGAATGTTTCAAATATATGGAAAAAACTAGTCTTCCGTGAAATGCTATTCCAGAAACTTTCACAAATCATAAACTCCATCCATGTGCAGAACAGCTACGCACCATTTTCCCTTAAAAATAAAACGTTGAAAACTGAAATGTGCGCTCTGGCCAGGGGCAGATTTGCCAAGTTCGGGGCCCTTGGAAAAAGCTTCATTGGAAAGGGGGGGGCCCTCTTTTGAAAACTCTATTCAGAATTTACAAATTTTTAAACTTGAAGAGCAATTCTGGGGCCCTTTTTTGGGGGGCCTGGGCGATTGCCCCGAATGCCTTCCCGGAAATCAGGCCCTGGCGCTGGCCACAAATGCTCCATAGAAAACTGAGGAGAATTGTATGCGCAAGAATGATGCTCGTAAAATCTCGCCACAAGTCACGTGAAGGGACAAGTGCCTCAAGCTAAGGTTGCCATGCTGCTTCTTCTCCATGGTCCGGACCCAAGACGGGGCCAAATTCACTTGGAGAATTCTTATGCAGAATTTGAACAGTTATGCAGGGTGTCCGAAAAGTCCTTGACACATTTAAAAAAATCATAGAAAAGCAACAAATTGTCGTGTGAATGTGCGGTTTGCACAATAATACTTCATAGGCTCACGAATTGTTTTTGACATGGTAAAGAAAAATCTCTTCTAAAATGTGTTCATAGGTGATGCAGTACCGTCACAGTAAGAAAAAAAATCTGGAGTGACTCCACTCGACTTTCCGAACACTTACGATTAAGATCATTACCAAGCACTTAAAAAATTTTAATCGATGAATAATTCAAACATATATACCCAATTGAAACTCAATCGAATGCACCGTTTAAACGCTTGCGCACTTTCAAGAATTTCTCCCCATATGCCATTATGCCATAACATAAAAGAAAGTTTTGTCGTAGCCCTTTAGGAGAACTATAAGTCCTATACACACCAAAATCAATACCGGTCTTGCAATGGTGGTTTATAACATGTATACCCAATTTGAGCTCAATCGAATCTACCGTTTAAACGCTAGCGCACTTTCAAGAAATTCCCCCCATAGGCCATAATGTGAAAGAAATCTTTGTCGTAGCCCTGTAGAAAAACTATAAGTCCTATACACACCAAAATCAATACCGGTCTTGCGACGGTGGTTTATGACATATATATCCAATTTGAGCTCAATCGAATGCTCCGTTCAGGAGCTATCGTGTTCACTCACATACACACAAACACACATACACACACACACACACACAAACACACACACATACATACATACATCTCGTAAAAATAGCATAAATGGATTCAGAAGCCCTCAAAACGTGTAAAAACACCAAAATCTCGAAGACGAATTTTTTCATGATTACAATACTTTCCTTATATGTTACATGTTCGGAAAGTAACAAGCGTAATGTAAGTTGTTCAATCATTTTATTAAGCAGAAAGCAATACCTTTCATTACCAGAGTTCAATGTATACACCTTTTGTTGCTCGAACCACACCTAAGCGATACTCAAGTTCATCCCATGTTCTAGCTAGCTCTAGATAGATTGCGGTTTTCCTTAAAGATGTTACGAAACCTTCTCTGAACTGTAGTTACGGATTTTGATTCGAAATACCAACCTACGCAATGCGCTTTCTCAACTGTAGTCACCATAGCTGGCATGGATATTACCGCGGCGTCAGTACTGTCACGATAAATTCCTATTGGCTCTCACTGCTGAAAGCTGGAGATGCAGCGCCATCTATGAACACATTTTGGAAGTAATTTGTTTTAAGATGATAAAATAAATTTTTGATTCTCTGAAGCATTATACAGTGAGAACCTCATGTTCCTACAACAACTTGTTGCTTTTCTGCGAATTTTTGAAATGTGTCAAGGACTTTTGGATACTCTGTATATTTTTAACAGAATTATATTTTATCATTGAATTTCAATGTGGTATTTTTGCCCCTGAGTGGTTAAAAAAGAGTGTTCATACCCAAATTTACATCTTGTATAAAATACGAGTTGTTTTAAATTGAATCTCAAGGGAGAATATTTAAAATTATGAATACTTTCAAAACTTAATATTACGAGTCATTCAACTTCAAAACTAAAGAGTTTTTTTTTTTCTCTCTCTCAACTTTGGAGACAGCTTCGTTGATGTTTAAATGAAAAACTTTTCTCTTTTCCCTTTCAAAATTAAAGTTTCGGCTTCAATCTTGAAGATATAAAATAAGTGTTTTTCTCTCCGTGTCTTGACTATCAGTATTATTGTTGTAGTTTAAACTAAAACAGAAAATGTTCTCTGTAATATTACGCCTTTCATGCTTAAAAAGTAATTATTTGCGGGGGGGGGGGGGGCAAGAGAATGTAATTTTTTTTTTACTGGTTGGGACGGATAATATTTTAGAGAATTTCTGTGATTATCAGAGATTTAAAAACACAGGACATAAGCAAGAAAGATAAACCATGCAGAGTGCATGCCAACGTACTTTTAAAGAGAATTAGCTTGTCTAAAAATTTTTGTTCTTGCGCCAAATAACTTTGAACACTGAACCGTGAACTTCGTTTATTGAAAATTTTTGAATTGTGTTTAGTTTTCAATTGTCACTACCTTAAAAATACTTAAAATTAATGATGAAGTATACCTATTATGAAAAATACATTATATTGTTTCTTGAAAATTTCTACATTGTGTTTTAATCTCAATTGTTACTACCTTAAAAGTACTTGATGAAATATACCTATCATGAAAAATACATTATAAGAGTATTGCCAAGTATTTTTTTTAAGTTTATTATTCATAGATTTTTTTAAAAATTCGCTGGGTATCTTTTACAGGGGCATCTAAAAGGGTTAAATATATCGCATTTATGTAATTTACATAAAATTTTCTAACACAATCTTATTTGTGTTAAAACAAGAAGAACAAATCATGCTAAACGCATCCGTTGTAAAATAATTTTCAACACAACAGGCTTTTTTGCTCTAAATTTGCCGACGCATCGTCGCCAAACTTCGTGAGATTTTGCGTATAATCTCAAAGAATTCCTATCTTACAATTGACGCAATTTTGCGCGATCCTGTAGAAAAAATTAAATGTTGTTTCTCACCTTTAAATAAAAAGACAGCTTTTATAAAGGATTATGAACTTATTAAATTGTGCTGGAAGTGGATGTATGTATCTAAACTACCGTAGGCGTAATGTATTAAAATTCTTCTGAATGCTCCTGTAGTGGAATTATAAATGCTGCAGACACACTATTTCCGATAGATAGCGTCATTTTGCAGTTTTTAATGACATAAATCAATAGTATTTTATTTGAAATAGATTAATGGCATAAAATGCGCAAAGGGGAATGAATGCCTATAAACCGTAATGTATTTGAACTCTTTTGGATGCTCCTGTAAGAGAACTGTATCGAAGAGTCGTTGTATCAAATGGTGAATAAGATTGTGTCGCAGTTTAGGAAACACACGCAATTTCTAATTTATGGCGTTTTGTTGGACTGCCGTGAAAGAGACCACGGGTGGGTTCACGGGAAACAGTTCATCTAGTTATTTCACTCAGTCAGTCAAAATTTTATCATGTAAAATAACTGCTTTTCTCTCCGTTTCTTTAATATCAGTATTATTGTTATAGCTTTAAACTAAAACAGAAAATGTTTCTAAAATAATGTCAGAGTAATATTGAAACTTACAACGACGTTAGAAAAATTTAATTTTCTTGACATAGGACCTTTATGGAGGAACTTAATCCTATGTTAAAAGTATTGGAAGGTAATGTCCTTTATTTATATACTGTTCAAACAAATAAATTTTCAGCCAATAAATTTCCAACAAATACTAAATTACAAACATTCTGAGCCTAAGCATAGGAATATTTGTTCAATTTTAGAGCGAGAATTTTATATATTTCTTTTTTCTTTCAATAAAAATTGCCATCCTCGCCCTTTATTCACGTCTACCTTCCATGGAGGATTCTATTCGAAATATTCTGAAATCGATTTTTAAGTATTCATGAATGTGGTATTTTACAGCCAGAATTTTATGGATATCTCATTTTTTCTTTGATATCAAGCAGGATATGTGAGAAGAACGTTTTGGCGCCCTATCCTCCATAAGCTACGAATTTTGGAAAATGGCCACCTATCTAGCCCCTACGCTAAAATTGCAAATACGCACCAAATTTCGTCATCCCAAGCTTCAGTAGTTTATTCCTTTGAAGCACAACCATGGTCCCAATGTCGAAAAAGTGCCACAGAGCTAAGAAACTTTTTGACACAGCCGGCTGAGTCAAAAATGTTCTGTAGTCTTGCGACATGCACTGGGCGATTCGATCGATCGTCATCTTGCTGGTAGTTAAATGCTGGTAGTCTCCCAGGATAATCAGTCGGCGGGATTCGCACCTGGCTAACCGAAAAATACCATAGTTTGTCACCACATAAGTTACTATTGAAAATTAATTGCATCGTTATATTAATAAGAAAAATACGAAGGAAGCATTAGTCAACGGAACAAGAATGTTCATCAAGTTTATACATCGTAATGCTATTGATTGCGAAGTTTGAACTGGAACCGCAATAAAGGAATTTTAATTCCACTTATAAAATGTTCTGGTACAATTTTACCATATCCTTTCAAAAAACTTAATTTCCAAATACCTGCATTTGCGATGACAGTAAATAAACTCAAGGATAATCATTCGAAAAAAGGGCAAATTTATTGAGGAAGTAAGTTTTTATACATGGTCGGTCAGTGGTACGTCTCAGCCAGTAGAGTTCAATCATTCAGCGGTTTAAGATTTTATGTCCAAACATAATGGGCCTTCAGCCGAGGACTGCTTCAGGCTCTATTTTCGGAGGGGCACTAGACTTTTTAGATTAGCCAAAATTGTTCAAAATGTAAATCGAATGTGGGAAATCCAAGGTCGGTAGAGGGAGATGACCCTATGACCCACTCGCTGGATTTGCCTTCGCATTTAGCAAAATTTGATGGCGTTTTTACAAAAAACACAGTATTCACTGAAAAGTGTGTTTTGTTAGGTGAAATTGTACAAAAGTGGTCACTATAGAGAGATGGTCTCTTAGCCAAAGTGGTCAGTTTAGTAGGTTCCAATGTATATGAATCGTGAGACATACTCTTTGACAGAATAACTTTATTCATGCTCATATTAAATAATGCTTTATGGTCGAATTTCGTCCACTGGCAGACAACTAGTTCATTTAAATCTGTAATTTGCTCTAGGGTTCAGCAGAATCTTCTTGCCTCCTTCTCTGGCTATGTTCCTCCAGATTACAAAACAGATATATGTGAATGAAAATGAAAAATAAAAAGTGTTCTTTGGCCGAAGGGTTAACTGCGCCAACGTTTTAGCCCTCAATTTCTTTTCATTAGCAATTAATTTTACCAGTTTCATATTTAAAAGTTCCTTTAAATACACGAACTACTCAAGGCTGAAGCAGTACTTTTATCCCTCCCTTAAGTTACGTCCAAACGGGCCGAAAAACAGATAAAAATGGAACTGTTAAATTTATTGTTAATTCTTATTTCGGTAATTAAGTTCTTAATTTTTTCAAATATTTTCTAGTTTATCCATTCATTTAAATTTGGAAGTCGCTCTCGAGTGAATCAGCAAAATCTTTTTTATATCATTCCCTGCCTATGCTCCGCCAAATTTCAAAAGAGACAGACTGGAATGAAACTGAAAAATTATATGTCACAATTATATTATCATATTGAAAAAACTTCCCGTGCGCGAAAAAATATGAGTGTTTAGTATTTCAGCTTTTTAAACATAAACAAAACATTTCTGTGATATAAACTTATGTATATATTAAGTTTATTTAATTACACCAACTACTTAAGATTAGGCAGTATTTTTATCCCCACCTCTACTTACGACCCAGCAGGTTCAAAAACAGACAAAAACGTGGAACAGTTCAACTTATAGTTAATACTGAATTTAATAACTCCAATTGTAAGTTCTTCTGCAATTTTTTAATTATAAAATTTTATTTTGATAATAAACCCCTAGTCCCCTGCTGGCGCCACCTTCGATTACCTGAATAATCTGTGAAAACACAAAAAGATTAAAATTGGCAATTATGGTAATACTTGACTAAAACATATTAATAGGAATATACATATATAGGGAAATATAGGGAGATTGCTGTATTAATACATAAAATATGCACTAGTTACGAAAAACAAGTCCTTAAAAAAGTATTAGAATCTTTTGATAGTGCAAATAAAAAATAAATTCAGATATATATTTATTATTTATTTATTACATCTAGAAGAAGCACCTAGAAAAGCATTAACCAAATAATAATTTCTTAAAGTTTTTTCAATATGTGCATAAATTAAAAATGTTTTTATATATATATATATATATATATATATATATATATATATATATATATATATATATATATATATATATATATATATATAATCAAATCTTATTCAAAAATAAATTAAAATACAGTGGTTACACACGTTACATAGCGCTTATTGAAGCTGCTTAAAGGAAAACATGTGCATAATATTATTTATACACATGTCGTGGTTATATAAATAAAGCATAATGCATTTTATGCTTTATTTATATAACAACAATGGCTGGCCTAGGGGGGGGCATTCATCTTGTATTTACTAAATAATATATACATAAAATAGGCATAAGGCCCATTCTTTACATATATGTATACATGTGTGTGTGTAAAGAATGGGCCTTACGCCATTCCTTGTTGAAATGATTGACACGACTCCATTGGGGTTCTAGGTTGAATATTTTATTTCAAAGTTCGGACAGAGGGCAGGAGTCAGGCCGGCGACCTTTTAGCTCCGGGGCTATCTTCGTACATAGCAATCTAACAGCTAAAGCTGGAAGCTCCTGCAAAAGCTTCACGTTCCAAACTCCTAAAAGCTAAGCTAAAACTCTAAAGCTCCCAAAATTTCCGCGTTCTTGCTTAAATACTCCTTAGTTACTACACCTGCTGGCAAGGTGCAGCACGATCACGAAGGTGTTACTCTCAAACGTAATTAGTTAACTAGGTTGTCAATCAAGACATGAGAAACACCTGCTTACCCAGGAGTTCTAAAAGTGCGTAGTAGCAAAGCCACAGAAAACTTAAACTACTACTGAATCAACAATTTTACGCCTTATGGAACTTCAAAAAACGTCTCCGAGCGTAATATTTGTATGGCCGAGAAACAAACTTTACAGTAAAAGATTAAAGAAGCTTTTTCAAATAACATTAAATTAAATTAGGTTAAATTAGCAAAGTTTATTTTATTATTACATATCCCCCCCCCCCTCCAAGCGGAGGGCAACCGGCTTGCCTGCAAGTCGATGGCACTCAACCCGAACGGAGCAAGATAGAAATTTTGAACTTCATTTGAGATCACCAGCCTTCTCCGCATATACAATTTCTCAACATACAGTTATGACATGACAAAATATTCAATACAAAATAATACTTATAATAGTACTAGTAGTTGTAAATTTTAGTATATTAACGCGCAAGGGAAACAAGATCCCTTATATAAACAATCATTAGTTCAGTTGAGTCTCTACTTCATTGTCCAAAGTTTGTTGTTTATATCTGTTATAACGTCCACAGTCATTGACACAAGAAAAGCGAAAGTACTTGAGGCTCTCATGGTAGATTGCCCATATTTGCAAGCATTTGCAAACACGTTCAAGTAGATGAATCTGAAGATTATTATTTTTCTGAGTTAATTAATAAAATATATCATAATCAAATAGGTAAACACTATACAAAACACATACTCGATCTTATTCATAAAAATAATACTAATATAATTTCACTAAAGTATAAAGAATCGAAATATTCCTGCATAGTAACGTATATACAACACTATAAAATATCACATAATATCTGGAAATAGTTTTGGGATTAATTTTCCATATAATGTGACCAATATATTATGACAGTTGAAATGCAACAAAATAGTATAATATGAAAATACGATATAAATGAGTATATTTTTACTACATGATAATTCTTAGCAATATGGGTAAATACAAATGTAAACAAAGACAAAATTTGTGTGATGTATACAATAAAAATATTAAAGATTAAAATTGAATTGAGAAAAAACCACAGCTGTACAGTAGCATTACCCCGTACAGGGTGGTATAATTTTGTCAGCCTTTTAAGTTGGCTCAAACTTACACTCTTCACAAAGTTCTATTCATGGTATAATTTAAATTTTTGTGGATTATTGTAATATCTTAGTTTAGATGCATGTACAATCTCAGAATATCAATTTCAAAGTTTACTTCAGATAGTTGTTGTATTATGTTATATGGACCTGAATAGAGTGGACTTAATTTACGTGTATTAGGAAATTCAAATTCTTCGTATATTACTTCATCATCAACTTCAAATTTTACAGGGAGAAAGCTAGCATCATATCTGATTTTGTTTTTGTTATGATACTGTTTAGTTCTTTCCTTAGCTAATTTACGTGCTTCATCAAGAGGTGGATAATAATTATTGTTTGGCAATAATGGATCATAAGGTAAAGTTCCGTACATTAAATAACTTGGTGAAAACAGTGTAACAGAATGTGGAGTTATGTTATATTGATTCAAAACTTCCTCTAGTAATTTAGTCCATGGTACTTTAGTTGATGAAGCTTTAACTTTGCATTTTAACCTTGTGACAATAGTATGATTCAGGCGTTCCACTTTTCCATTCGTTTGTGGGTGATGACTGCATGTCATTAAATGTTTAACATTATAATTACGAAGAAAATTTTTAAATCTTGAAGAAGTAAAAGCTGCATTTCTGTCAGTTAATAATTTTTCTGGAACTTGAATTTGAAATATTTGTTTTAAACAGTTTGTATAAGTTTCTGTTGTGACACTTTTAGATGGAAACCCCCACACATGACGAGTTGCATGGTCTGTGACCAAATGCAAATACTTTTTAGTACAATTATAGTAATTAAACCCACCAACTGTGTCCAATGAGAGGCATTCAAAAAGGTTTATCAGTTGGAGGTACTTGCTGCAATAATCCAAATTTTTTTGTTTACATTTTTTATTTATTTGGCATGTAAGACAATGTTTGACATAATTTTCAATATCTGTATTAATATGAGGCCAATAATATTGAGGTGTAATTAAATTTACCATTTTGTATATTCCTGGATGTCCAAATTGGTTATGAGTTTTCTCGAGCAGGGGTAATCTTAAAGACATAGGTACATAAATCTTATACAGTCCTTTTTTCTTAATTACAATAACATCATTTACTTCAATTAAGTTTTTACCATTTACTATGACATTTTTTTTGAGTTTCTTTAATTTCAGATACATCAAGAAGGTGGACATGGTGCGAGATATGTTCCACAGCAGGTGACCGAGACAGCATATCTGCTTCAATGTTAGTGGAGCCTTTTAGATATTTAATTTCATAATCAAACATACTAAGTTTTAATGACCAGCGGAAAAGACGCCCTCTTAAATTTTTAACATTTTTTAGCCAAGTTAAAGCTGCATGGTCAGTATGTATGATGAATTTTTGCTCATGTAAATAGTGATAAAATTTGTCCAAGGCATCCACAATAGCCAAACATTCTAATTCGGTAATAGCATAATTTTGTTCATAACTTCTTAAGTTGCGCGAATGATATGCCACTAGGTATAAAACCCCCTTTTCATTTTCCTGTTTCAGAACACAACCCACTCCATGACTTGAAGCATCAACAAAGAGATGACAGGGACTTCTTGGGTCATAAAGCCTTAAAATTGGCTTTTGAATCAATGCACTTTTTAATTTTTGAAAAGCATCTTCACAATTTTGATCCCAAACATAGGGGACATTTTTCTTAAGTAGATTATTTAACGGTGCCCTGGTCTTATCATACTGAGGAATAAACCTCCCATAAACATTAATAGACCCAAGAACTCTCTGTAGTTCTTTTCAATTGGTCGGTTGTTTCAACTTAGTAATAGCTTCAATGTTTGGATTATCAGTAGTGATGCAACCATTAGAGACTTCATATCCAAGGAAATTAATTTTAGTTCTACTAAAAGTGCATTTAGATAACTTCAGCTTTAAATTTTCTTTAACACAAATGTCAAATAACACTTGTAAGTGATGTAGGTGCTCTTCTTGAGATTGAGAAAAAACAATAATGTCATCAAAATTACATGCAAAATCAATTTTGTGTTTATTTAGAATTCTTCTTATGGTACGATTAAATATTGCTGGCGCTGTTCGCAATCCGAAGGGTAGAACTTTCCATTCAAATAACCCAAATGTGGTAGCAAAAGCCAATTTTTCAGTATCTCGTGGATGTACGGGCACATGCCAATATCCACTCGCGGGATCTAGTGTGGAAAAGAATTCTGATTTTGCTAATTTATCAAGAAGAGTATAAATTCTAGGTAATGGCTCTGCGTCTGTCTTCATAATAGCATTAAGTTTACAAAAGTCAACACAAGGACGTGTTTTCTTTCCTTCCTCTCTCTTAAGCACCAAAGTGACGGGTGCAGAGTAAGGGGAATGGCTTTCTTTAATTAAACCGGCTTGTAATAAATTTTGAATTTGTTCTCTTATTTCACTTTCCTCCTTAGGGGAAGTTCTATAAGCTCTTAGTGCAATTGGTAATTCAGATGTTAAATGAACTCTTTGTGATTCCATGTTAATTCTACCTACATCCTATTTTGTTTTTGCGAAAATTTTGACGTATTTAGCTAAGAAAGCAGGAAGTTCACTTTTATTGTCTAACTGAAGATTTTGATTATTTACCTCAGTGGCTGGAGTAAAATCAAGCTCTTTAGCTTCATCCTGATCGATTTGTATCTTACTGAGAAAGTCATCACTCATTTCATATGATACGAATTCATCATTACAATTTGGATACACATTACTTGGATTACTTTCATTACAATTATTATCTTGACAAACCTCATGTTGATTACTTTCATTACAATAATTATCTTGACAAACCTCATTTTGATTGTTTTCAATACAATAATCACTGTCTGGAACTAAATGCAAGATTTTTTCTGTGGAAATATCATCTTGAAGTGGCATTAGTAATATATTTTTTCCCATTTGCGAAATTTTATTTTTGTACATTCTATATCTAGTTTGAAAGCACAACAATGTGGTAGACCTATTAAGACATAAGGTAAGTTATTGTTTACAACATACATTTCCACAGTTCGTGTAATATGACCAAGTGTCAAATCTATAAGGTATTTTTCTCTTAATTTTAAAATACCTTGAGTTAGAGCATCATTGATCCCATATTTATCATATTGAGTTTGAATATGATGTTTCTTAACGATATGTTTTGGACAAATTGTTATGCTACTTCCGGTGTCAATTAAACAAGGTATAGCTTCAGTTTCATGTACTTTTCTAACTACTTTTTGAGTTTGTTTATGTTTGGATCCATTTTGAAATGTTGCCCGGGCAAAATTAATTGCTCAAAAGAGTTAGTTGTACTCTCCACTGAGCTACATGTGTTGCGATATTCTGAAGTAGTGGTCTCTTGACTGTTATTGTTTGTTTGTATGCTAACAATCTGACGTTGAGTGACGGTAGATTTCTTAAGAGGACAGTCCTTATACTAATCAAAAGCATTAGTAATATTATAACTTTGGCATATTTTGCAAGGAGATGGTGGTAAGTATTCATGATTATGAACATTTGTATTGGTATTCTGAGTATTGGGCCTCGGTCCCCTGGGTACGTATGTACTGTTATTAGAGGGATATGATCTAGGCGGGTTATTGCATTCGGATACCTATAGTTCCAGGGTTTTGCTGAGTTTGAAGGATTGGGTTGAGATTCATTATTTGGTCTCATGCGTCGCCACTGGCGAAAGCCCCGGGAGCTTGGTTGGAAATGTGTTGGAGGTTGATGTCCTTTGTCTACTATCTGTTTTTTGTTTAGATTGTGTACCAAGTCCCTCCATTCGGTTGTTGTCTTAGGAGAATTTACCACAACAAGTTGTTTGAATTCTTTGGGTAGCCCGTCTGTTAATCCGTCTAATAATAATTTTTGTTCCAGTTCCAAAGCTCTTCCAACCTGTAATTTTTGGCGGTAATATTCGGAAACATTTTCTCTTATTCTGAAAACAATATTTGAAAAATTACTGAGGGATGGTTCTCCTGGGGTAGTAAATTCCTCATGGAATAATTGCACTAACTCCTCCCAATGTAGGACATTTAAATTATTATTAACAAATAAAGTAATTGCCTTTCCCTTAATGAACTGGTGTATATTTCTTATTTTCCATACATAACCCAAGTTTTCATAATTGCAATAACCCTCAAAATAAACAACCCAATTCTTCCATTCCATTGCTGACACGGGGGCAAAAGAAATTATTTCTAAAGTTCTGTCATAATTTTGTGTTTCTCTCCTCTCGTTTATTATGGATGACAGTTCTTTTGACTTTTTTAGCTGCTGAGAATTCCCATTACTGTTTACTAATTCTGACGAAGGGACTAATCGACTTTCGGTTTTTGCAGATTCCTTATTACTATCATTTTTTTCCGAGGTTTGGGTTGTGTCACCGTCAGCTATATTTTCAGCATCCTCTATGTCATTGTTTATAGTAAAGGTTTCACTGTAAGTCTCCAAATCCCTGAAGGTGGATAGGAACTTGCGTGCTGTCTCCTCTTCTGAATCCGAATGTTCTAATTGAAAAAAATTAGCAATTCTAATTAATTTAATTTTATCAAAATTATCAATAACATATTTTAGCTTTCGTTCAAATTCTGCATCCCCCATTTCAAATTGGAATCCCTCAAATTTTCTTAACCCATTTATGCCTAGCGTCCCTTTTTTGGGACGGCATTTTCGCTATCAGTCGAAAACGTTATTTATTTTTGCTAGCCTTTATTCGCGAGTATTGAACCCTAATTCCATAAAATATTTTAATATGGCCAAGTAGGATGTTGACATTTCAATTTTTATACATAATGATTTTAAAAGAAATCATCCCTTGTTCAAAAAGTTGACATCAGAAATTTATCAATTACTGTTGGTGTTAGCAAAAATCGAAGAAAGTCGCAAAAATATCCAGGCACGAATGGGTTAAATTAGATCGATTTCTCTTCTGCTTATCTGTTTCAAAAATAAAAGAATGTACTAATTTAATTCTGTCTGACTTAGCTGATTGAATGGCTAACTTAATTTGGGGAATGTCTACCAACTTTATCTTGACTTTATTACAATAAAAATTTAAAATTTACAGTTATAGAACTTAAAAATTTGTCATCACTATAATATACACTTTAATGGCATTTTTATATTAATTTTCAAACTTTTAAATAGTATCATAATACATCATAACCCGTTAATATATTTATTTTTACAACATAGATATTAAATAACTAACTAACATTAAATAACTAACTATCATTAATAGAGAGAAAAACACCTTACCTTGCATCTTCACTAACTAAATTTAAAAAAAAAAAAAACACTAACATTTTTTCCTACAAATTAACAATCTTCTTTTAAATTCTTGAGTTCCACAAAAACATTGCGTAATTTTTCAATTGTGAATGGTGTCCCTTCAAAATTTAAGTTCGCCGTTGGTCAGTGTCCGGAACATCGGCTTCCACCGGGCGAGATCGTTCATCCTTGAATAATGCGTAAGAAAACGTCTGTCGCAGTGTCACTATTACTTTTGTATCCGGCCGCACTGTTCTGGGATACCGGGAACGCACGTACGCACAATCGCGTGTTTCAATGATGACAGCAAGCGACGTCGGTAACTGCACGGGAAGGCATCGGCGACACATCGGACTATGGAGAGAGGATCAAACGGCTGTTGGGAGGCCCCGGAGGGTTGTCGTCCGCGCTGAATCACTGGTCCCTCACGTCCGCTCCTCGGAGAATACGGAAGAAAGGCTGTTGCTCTGCTCGTGCTCTGGCATCTGCCTGGGAAGCATGCGGCGAAAAGAAAGTTGGGTCCTTTCCGCAGCCAGCTCGACTCGTCCCAGATGAGATGTCGGCGTCTGATCGGCGTACGTCAGCGTAGGCGAACTCCTGGCGATTTCTCCTCCACACAGAGCACAGGTTCCTGCCGACTTCTGTAAAAGCTTCACGTTCCAAACTCCTAAAAGCTAAGCTAAAACTCTAAAGCTCCCAAAATTTCCGCGTTCTTGCTTAAATACTCCTTAGTTACTACACCTGCTGGCAGGGTGCAGCACAATCACGAAGGTGTTACTCTCAAACGTAATTAGTTAACTAGGTTGTCAATCAAGACATGAGAAACACCTGCTTACCCAGGAGTTCTAAAAGTGCGTAGTAGCAAAGCCACAGAAAACTGAAACTACTGCTGAATCAACAATTTTACTCCTTATGGAACTTCAAAAAACGTCTCCGAACGTAATATTTGTATGGCCGAGAAACAAACTTTACAGTAAGAGTAAAAGATTAAAGAAGCTTTTTCAAATAACATTAAAATAAATTAGGTTAAATTAGCAAAGTTTATTTTATTATTACATATATATATATATATATATATATATATATATATATATATATATATATGAACTTAAATCTTATGTCAAAGTAACTAAAAATACAGTAATTACACACGCTGCATAGCGCTTATGGAAGCTGCTTAATCGAAAACATGTGTATAATATTTCAGCATATGTTAGATAAATGCCCCCCCCCAGGCTAGCCATTGTTGTTATAGAATTAATGCATAAAATGCAATGTCTCATCTCCCTCTGATGAGACAATGCATTTTATGCATTAATTCTATAACAACAATGGCTAGCCTGGGGGGCATTTATCTAATATATGCTAATATATATATATATATATATATAATAGATTAGAATACTTTCTATTAAAGAAAAAAAAATATTCCTAAAAAATTCATCCTTAGTAAGAATTTTTTACTGTTTTAACGTTTGTTTAATTGCAGGGACTGGCCGGGGCCATCCAAAGAGGCCTGCTCACTTATTATTTCCTGCCCTCAGATACGTCCTCTAACGGCAGAATCTAACCAATGAGGAAACGTCCGTAGGCTCTTTCGGAGAGCACAAAGTAGAATAAGGATGGCCCATGGCTGGCTCTTTCTAAGTGGGCATTATACTAGCGCCACAGCGGAGAAAATGTCAACTACAGTATGTTCGTAGTTTCCTATTGTTTTCAGTTTCGTCTAGACAGCCGTGTGAAGATCGCGGAAAGATATGTTGAAACATAGAGCTTGAACTCCCCATAATTTTTTTTATAAGTGTTACATATGCGTGTTTAGAATTTTATCACGGACTAAGAGCTTTTAGGACGTTCGTCGACAAGGGGCAGTCCGGCGATATTGCGTTCCTCTCGAAGGAAAATACTCCACCCCGTTTTAATGATCTGCGCTTCGGCACCCTCTGACGACGCAAAGCGTAAGCAGTTCCCATGCCTCCATTTACTAGCACAAATGCACAAAACAAAAATATTAATGATTAGGCACACATGCGCAAAACAAAAAATTAATGATTACGACTCACAGCGCCATCTTTCAGTAAAATTTCATTTAACAATGCATCGATGATCAGTCTAGATGATTGTCCCTGAAATTTATCTTTCGAAATTAATATATTACTGGTAAAGGAATAGAGATAGAGAACTGGGTCCATCACGTCACCATTGTCCTGTCAGAAAAACGATTGGATAGAACGCTTAGAGACTAGCAGCTAGAACTCAAAAGGATACTTTTCTCCTTGACTGTAATGCGCATGTGCAAGAACTTCGCCTGTGATCTCTCATCCTTAGACTACTGGTTATCAGCATTGGCAAGAAAGCTGCGTGTTTGGCTAACTACAAAAGAATAGGAACTTTCAAACGATCTGTCAGACAGGAGAGCAAAACCGTGTCTTTTATTTAAAAAGAAAAAAATAAATGCTGCGAAGAAAATAAATAAATAAAAATTTTGCTTTTAAATTTTTTTTAAAGGATGTTTAAAAAAAATTGCTAACATGCATTTTTTAACTGAAAGCTGGATTAGTTTAAAAAGAAAAATTTGAAATGAGCATTAAATTTCGTAACAAAAAATTATAACTAAAAATATTCCTTTTTAAAAATTAAACCTGGAATAGATTTGATTTAGAAATTATAAATCAACATTGAAATTCCTGACAACAGTTATAATTTTCTCTCTCTCTCTTTTTTTTTTTTTTTTTGTAACTTTGAGGCTAGAGTGAAATTAATGAAAGTTTATACAAGAAATAATTGAAACATCTTCATTTTAAGGAGATAATTAATTGTTAAATAGAAAGAAACCTACTACTATATTTCATTCTAATTATTTTGATTTAAAAGCATATATATATATATATTAAAACTATTTTATTTGAGGTTTCTTTTTTTTTCTTATTATACAGTTTGTTCACCTGATATGATAAATGGGATTTAATTATATTTTATTAAGGGCTTTTTAAATCAAAGTAATAATTAGAATGAAAGAGTAAAAGGTTTTTCTTTCCCATTTAACAATTACCTCCTTAAATTAGGATGTTTCAATTATTTATTGCAGCGTTTTAAAAAAAATCATCTTATTTATTCTAATTTTTACTCTAAATATATATTCTTTTTCGCTTAAAGTGTTCATTCAAACTTTACTGATAACATTATTTAGTAGAAAATTCGACTGAATGTTCATTATTAAAGATTAAAAAACTGAATGTATGTTGAAAAATGTGAGGGGAGGGGGACGCGCCACCGTAAGTTAGCCTTTGTTGGGGGGGGGCGACATTAAAAGTTTGAGAACCGCTGATTTACTGTATAAATTTCATTAATTTCACTCTAACCTCAAACTTACAAAAAGAAAATTAAAACTATTGTCATGAATTTCAATGTTCATTTCTAATTTAAAACTTATCCAGGTTGAAATTTTAAAAAGGAATATTTTTTTGTTTAAAATTTTTGTTACAAAATTTAATGCTGATTTAAAATTTTCCTTTTTAATCTAATCAAGCTTTTAGTTAAAAAAATGCATGTTAGCAAATGAATTTTTTTTAACATCCTTTAAAAAAACTATAATTATTTAATTTCTTCGCTGCTAGCAACTGACAATTTTTTAAACATCCTTTAAAAGCTAAATTTATAATTATTTAATTTCTTTTCATCATTTCTTTTCTTCAGCATTTACTTTTTTGAAATAAAAGACAAGGTTTTGCTCTCCTGTCTGACAGATCGTTTGGAATTTCCTGTTCTTTTATAGTTAGCCAAACACACGGCATTCGCGCCAATGTTGGTAACTCTTTACCTAAGGATGAGAGATCAGAGGCGAAGTTCTACGTGCGGATAGGGGCAGATGGAATCCTAACAGAAAAACTTAGACTTTTCTACCCACAAGTTTGATAGGGGAAAACACGCGCGCGCGCAGGGAGAAATGCATTAGAAGATGGATTCGTGGGGAAAAGTACTTCGACGTTTTTAAGCAAGGATCGCGCTAATTTATTAATCGTGCGGTCTGCTCTCTTTCTTTTTTTTTCCCGTTTTTTTTTTTTTTTCTTTTGGTAGTTGAAATAAAAAATTGCCACAAATGTATTTATTATATATTATGTATGTACACTTAGAAGTTTTTAAGCATCGGTTACATGGCCAATTAATTGTGCAGTTTGTTCTCTCTTTTTTTTCTTGTCTTTTGGTAATTAAAATTAATAATTTTATTTGATTTGAGATTTTTGTTAATTGAGACCCTTAACCAGGAGGCTGTCGTCTTGATTGCTCCCAAGAGAAATTAATAATAGTTACATATGGATTTATTATATATTTATAAATACATATATATGTGTCTGAACGATTGTTACTATAAAGTAATGCATTTATTACTTATATATAGGAAAATATCAGTGGCATGGTTACTGGGTAGAGGGGTTATAACCCCCCATGCAAAATGCATTTTCTGCATGTCATGCAAAATGCATTTTCTTCACGTATACACAACATATGTATACAGCTCATTACGATACACGAATTGCAGTAGTCGTAACCACTCCCCCCCCCAAGAAAAATTTCTGTCTACGCCACTGGAATATATAAATAATTTGTTACTTACTTATACTTAATAATAAGTACAATACTTAATAATGACTTGAGGTCACAATTATTTTAACTAATATTGCAATGGCCACTAACTTTATTAAAAAGGATGTCAATAAATAAATAGAAATAAATCAGATTACAAAACACTTCCTAAAAAAGTTCATACATTTTTTTTTTCATTTTTAAAATAATGGTTACGCTTTTCAACATACGTCTCTAACGAGTCTCTTAAAGTTAGTGTACCTTTCTCCTCCTGTGTCAATCGTTGCATTTGGGCAATCGGGAAGCAACGACTATCAGGGTTGAGGAATTCAGAATATTACCATAATCTTAGAGAACTTGACGCCAGAATTATTTAAACTACTGTTGTAATTGCATATATTAAGTCTTTCATGCAGCATCAACATAATTAACATAATTAGGTCTTTGGTACAGCTGAGACCCAACGTGTGCGTTTGGGGTGTCGGGGAGCAACGACGATCAGGGAAGGGGAATCGTAACCATTGACGTTTTAGTTCGATAAGAAGAACATATACGATAATAATAAGATACAATAGGATAGGTAAATAAGATAAGATAGTTCCAACATCTGAGATGAAGGCATGGGCGCCGGCAGCATAGGGCAAGGGGGGCAATGCCCCCTGGATTTTTGCATGCAGTGTTTTCCCTTGCTTTTTTGCTCTTTCCAACTAGGTAACCATGCGTTGAAGTAGTCTTCGCCCCCCCCTGGGAAATATTCTGCCGGCGCCTATGGATGAAGGTATAATTCGCTCAGTACTTCGGTGTGATTTTACTTTTATTTGGAAGACTATAAGACTTATTTTGAGGTAGAAGGAAATTTACTTTTTACTAGAATTAAAGTTGGTTTATTTTTCGTTTTATAAAACTCGAAATTATTCAATTTACTAAGCACAGACTTTCGATGTCCACGGGATCATGTGCAACAGTCCCTCTCATTCCCCTGTCTCCAGCACCCGCTTCATTATAAATAAATTGTTTAATGCAACCAGTCATAAGACAGAAAATATTTGGGCGTATCCTAGCAAGGACGTATTTAGGGGGTCCAGACCCCCTCGAAAATTGGAATTTTGTTACTAAAATGGTAATGATATAGTATTTTTGTGTGAAATTCTGCTGTTTATACTCTTTGGACCCCCCCCCCCGAAATTTTCGGATTCCCCTCCCCCGAAGTGTTTTTTTTTTTTGGATACGTGCCTGTATCCTAGGACCAGTATTTTTTATAGGGTGCCTATACTGCTGAATCTTGTTAACGCAAGCAAGGTTAGGCAACCATCTTGTTTACGAAAAAATTCACGAGCAATAACTAGTTTTTGGAGTTTGTGCAGTAAATGGCGTTCGTAAAAATATAGTCTGCCAGGAATGTAGCGTGTGTAGTATTTAAAGCACTTTAACAGGAGCAAACAAAATAGCTCTCATAGATTACATTCTAATGGCAGAATGAAAATATAATTTATTGCCTTTGTTTCTACTGCTACCTCTTATCGAATAGAAATGGTGGCTGCGATTCTCCATCCCTGATCGTCGTTGCTCCCCGATGGCCCAAACGCACACGTTGTGTCTCAGCAGTACCAAAAACTCAATATCTTGATGCTGTGTGAAAGACTCAATATATGAAATTACAACGGTAGTTTAAATAATTCTGGCGTCAAGTTTTCTAAGATTATGGTAATAGTATTTTGAATTTCTCAACCCTGATCGTCGTTGTTTCCCGATTGCCCAAATGCAATGCAACGATTGACACAGAAGGGGAAGGATACACTAACTTCTTTTAAGAGACTGGTTAGAGACGTATGTTGAAAAGCGTAACCCTTATTTTAAAAATGAAAAAAACGTATGAACTATTTTTAGGAAGTCGTTTGTAATCTCATTTATT
This sequence comes from Cheiracanthium punctorium, assembly GCA_038373885.1. Taxonomy (NCBI): domain Eukaryota; kingdom Metazoa; phylum Arthropoda; class Arachnida; order Araneae; family Cheiracanthiidae; genus Cheiracanthium; species Cheiracanthium punctorium. The sequence goes on along the minus strand of JAWZYV010006042.1, from coordinate 55,958 downwards.
TCTTTTTATTTATTGACATCTTTTTTAATATAGTGGCCATTGCAATATTAGTTAAAATTATTCTGACCTCTAATCATTATTAAGTCTAAGTTATTGTATATAGTAAATTAAAAAGTATTCATTCCAGTGGCGTAGGGAGAAATTTTTCATAGGGGGGGGGGGGGTTACGACTACAACGATTCATGTATATGTGTATATATATGTGTGTGTGTGTGTGTGTGTGTGTGTTGTGCGAGTGTGAAGAAAATATGTTTTGTATGACAAAAAAATTCCTTATCGGAGGGGGGGGGGTTAACCCCCCTGTAGCTACGCCACTGATATATTCATATATATATAAATAATAAATACATTACTTTATGGACAATACCTTACTTTATATGTGAGTTAATACATATATGCACACATATATATGTATTTATTATAAATATATAATAAATATATTTGTAAAAATTATTAATTTCAATAATTACCCTTCCCCCCTTCAAAACAAAAAGAAAAAAACGAGAACAGACTGCACAATTAATTGCCCATGCTTAAAAAGGTCTAAGTATACACACATAATATATAATAAATACATTTGTAATAGCAATTGTTCATTTCAATTACAAAAAGAAAAAAAAACGAGAATAGATCGCAGGATTAATAAATAGCCATGTAACGCGCTTGCTTAAAAACCTGGAAGCCCTTTTCTCCACGAACCCATCTTCTAATACATTTCTTCCTGCGCGCGCTCGTATTTTCCCCTGTCAAACTGGAAGGTAGAAAAGTCTAAGTTCTTATATTGGGATTCCATCTGCCCCTATCCGCACGTCGAAGTACTTGCACAAGCGCATTACAGTCAAGGAGAAAAGTATCTTTCTGAGTTCTAGCTGCTAGTGCTTAGAGTTGATGAAACCTGGGCAGTCGCTGCTTAATCAACATCATCACGCAAATGCGTGACGGTAGTTCTTGATTGAGAATAAGCTAACAGACACATGCATATCTGCCTTTACAACAAAATCAGAAAAACATATGCTACATTACTTTTCTGGTGTCTTTACTTTAAAATAATATGTTCACAACTCTCTTGAAAAATTTTTACTTAGATTTGAACGCTGTGAACAATTTGCATTTTCAGGTCTTTTAAAGTAGCTTTGTTAGCTGTACAACAGCAAAAAATTACAGATGCAGAAGTAAAAAGCGACTGTAAGAATCTAATTATTTGTTTCATATAAGCACTGCACAAAATAGTAACTCAAGGTATAACGATGTAGCAATGTAGGAACCAAGAAAATTTTTGTAAATTAACCTTTTCAGACCCTGCGTCCTTAATGGAGGACCCCAAAATTACCAATAATATCGTACAGAATGTATGTCCTAATTGGGGTGCATAAATTAATACGAGGCTTAGCCTCAGGTGCTGCAATATGTGTTCTGTGTTATGTATGTTAAAATCAAATTGTTTTGGAAACTTAACATTTCGAATTTTTTATTTTATTATTATTTTCATTACAAATTTAATCTGTATTATCCAATAGTAAGTCGAAGTAAAAAAATTAGTTAATTCAATAAGAAATAATTTAGTCAAGTCTGAAAGGCTTAAGGTAATTTTATCATTCTTCATAAAAGAGGACGTTAATTCAACTTTTGTTTCTTTTTCACTTTCTATGTAAATTTGACATTTAGGCTCGAGTCTGAAGACTAACCAGATTTCTCTGCGAAATCCCCCCCCCCCCCTGTATACGGGGGTACGGCCTGTCTACAACGATACATATCCTTCTAGTGTTTGCATAATAATTTTTTCGAGATGTTATTTCAGTGTATATGAACTCAAGTAATCACTTAGTTATTAATTAGTATTTTAATTCTTAGTATATTTTTTGTGTGCCCCCCCCCATTTTTCATTGATCTTTTGGTACTGTTATCGTTCTTGCATAACCCCTTGTTAATATAATTTCATGAGCGTAGTTGAGTGCGCAAGGCGCCCAGGCACTACGGAAAACAAATTAGAAGCGAAGCGAAGCAACGATACACTCTACAAATGTAGTGTCATTTATGCATATTCAAATTAAATTCCATGAATTTTAATTTTGTTTCTATTTCTTACATGAAATTTGAATGTTAAGACAACATCGAATCTTTTAATTACACACAATTAACTTGAAACACAAAAATTAATTACACATAAATAATAAATAATTGGGCGTTTAATAAAAGTAATGACACCATTTGTGTTTTAAATTTTACAGTTTCGACTTGAAAATGGCTTATGGATTCCAAGGGAAAAGATCTAATTTAGGGTAATTCATTATTATTAATGACTCTTAACACGTTTCTTTGTGATCATGTATTGGTAAGTTTTTTTGCGAAATAATTATATAGCGCTGGGGGAGAAGTTCCGCCCTCCATTTGGAAAGAAACGCCTACTGCGAAATAATTTGTTTCAGAATATCAGCAATAAAACTTGGAAATCAAATAAATTGAGAGCAGTTTTTTAAAAACACACAATAAAAAAGGAAATGTAGAAAACGGACAGTTAAAACCAAGCTGATTCTGAACAGTGATGTCACTATATCGTTGAGGGCGGAAGCGAGTTCCTCGTATGGGGCCCTCCCTCACTGGATCAGAAGCATCACTATAACACCACTATATCATTATACGTGTTGTAAAACTGGGTGATTTTTTTTTCTCTCTAATAACTTCAAGTCCTTATACGTTTCTTTTTGTTTTTGTTGTTGTTTAATTCGTGTATGCACTACCGCGAGTAAATTAAATCAACAGAATAGAATGGTAAGAATTTTACAATAATTCTGTACTGATACAAGTTATTAAGTGTTTGAACTGAACTGAACTGAAGTACGGTGTTAGTGGAGCGCCTTAGCAAAATTGCTTTATCTCCAGTGTGTAGTATTGTATCCTGTGGTACTTAATCTTAAGGTATGGGGGGCCATTAGCCTGGAAGCTGGGGGTCACCTCTTGAAAAATATCTAATTTCGGGTTCTTCATTATTATTAAGGACATTTTAATACGTTGCTAAGAGTGCATGTATTGGTATGTTTTTCGCGCTAATTATAGAACACATGGGCGGGAAGAGTTCCGCCCTCACATTGGAATGAAACGCCTTTAGTGAAATTATTTGTTCCAGAATATGAGCAATAATTTTTTTTTTTAAATGAGATCAGTTCTTTTCTTTTTTTTTTACGTACAAGAAATAAGCAAATGTAGAAAAATGACAATTCAAGCAATAAATTCCTAGCAGTGGCGTAACTATGTCGTTGAGGGCCGTGCCAAGTTCATCGGATGGGGCCCTCCCTCAATGGATCAAATGCAGCACTGGGGCACGCCTTCATTGCTATACCTGTTCTGAAACTGGAATATAATTTATTTTCCCCTCACAAATACAGAGAAATTTCTCGGGGGGGGGGGGTGACCACGTGACGACAAATATTTAAAAATTTCGGCTCCATTCCATTTTTTATAGGATCGTCTTTTACGTTTTATACAAGATAAGAATTTTGTCAACCGTGTTGTACGAATCTGTCTTATATGAAACCGTTTACCCCTTTTACAATCGGTAAAACGCAAGAAAATTTTCTGATAGGGAACTGAGATAGGTCGCTTAAACAGGGTTGTGCGGTCTCTTCTAGAGTACTTTTTAGCATTAAGTAGGTTGGGAAAAATGGGGGTTTTACAGTACCTTCAAATCCTTGTGTTTTTTTTTGGGTTTTTTTTTTTGTGTGTGTGTGTGTGTGTCATTTGTTCGGTGTGTATCGGACCAACTGAATTCGGTTATACGCCGAATTCCGTTGGTCCCGTCCACGCCTTATGGGAATTAACCTGAAACTTCTCTCAGTTGTACGACTCTTTTCTGGGGGCCGCCGGCCGAGTTCTGCCGCCTCGTGCTCGGATGCCGGGATTATGCTCAGCCATCCTGTAGTTTTTCTGCATTTTTCTTCAAACTGTTTTTCAAGATACTTCTGTAGTTTTTCTACATTTTTCTTCAAACTGTTTTTCAAGATCTTCAAGCTGGCTCAAAATGTCATCAAGTCGTCCCATCTGACTGTTTGCACTTACACACTGGCATAATTTTGCCAGGTCCATGGACAGTTTGGAGCAGTGGCCTCTTTCATCCTGGACTTCATCATCGCTGCGGCTGATTTCGGCTCGCAGGTGGCAGCTGACCTATGGTGTAGTGGAAGTTGGACGCCGGAATATGTACTCGTTATAGAACAGCAACCAAAATGTAGGGGAGTATTTCGGAAGAAGATGACCGCCACTTTACGGATGTGGCACCCCGTCAGGGGCAACATAGGGCGCCGTCGTCGACTGCTGGTTATGATTTTGTCCTGGCTGCAACATGCTTCTCTTCAAGCTCTCCAGTCATTGACTAGGACCTTTTTTGTTCTTTTTTTTCAGAGACCATAGTCTTCATTTTCGATCTTTTGCTACCTCCTGGGAGAGCCACTCTGCTATTTAAGCATTTTTACGTTGTCCAGCCGTACTTCTTTTCCATCTCATTCTGTTCATCGAATCTTCGGCTTCATGGACTGCTTGGTATGAGGACTCAACCTCCCGTGATGACTCATCGTTTCTCTGCTGGTTCGGTTTGCGTGTGGCAGACTACCAACGGTGTGGCGACTTTCCTTCGGCTGATGGAGTTACCGGTAAAGAATTTAGCTACAGCCAGTTTACGTAGCAGGGCTACTTCGGTCTAGGGTTAGCCGCCACTTTGTGGCCCTTTCCAGGGCGACGTTGGGCACCCTCCTTCAGATGTTTGCGTTGTGCCATCGTGGATTGTTTTCTTCTTGTGCCAGCCACTCCTGGTTATTGGACTTATTTTTCATTTTTCACGCTGCTTGTTTCTGTGTGTTTGGTCGCGGCCGAGCAACCCGCTGTGAAGTCCACCCCTCGTGGGTGGGGGGAAGGCGGGTCGGCCTTCATCCATCTCATTCCAAGTCTTTCTTCAACTCCTCCTTGCTGCTTGCTCGGGTCTTTGCTCTTGCTTCGACTTAAGACGATCTGCGTTCGTGTCATTACGAACCGTAATCGATTCATGCCCCGGTCATTGTTTTGGGGCCTCTTCTACTACAAGTTTTTCAAACGACATCTCTTCAACTACATCTCTGGGGATAAGCGCGTGGCGCAGGTTCCCCAAGAAAAACCCCCTTTTCGGTTCGGTTCGACTCTTCTCTAACTTGTATAACGTTTTGAACGGTTCCAGCGATTTTACATTTCTCACCAAAGAATTCATTTTACAATCTTTGAAGTACAAATCAGGCACATTTTATCATCTTTATCTTATCACTACTGTAAAAATGTCTGTAATCAATTATGAGTAGCATTTCTCATCTAAATTTCTGTGTTATCAACGATGAAATCTATGACGTCAGAGGGGTTGTATGCCTATTTAAAATGATTATTCCCAAATTACCTTAAAAGCTTTAAAAGACTTAGAAAAACAGACCCATTTTTTCTTTTTGTCGATTAGAGACAAACTATAATACTACTTCATTTAAAAAAAAAAAATCTCATCAGTAAACCTTTAAAATAAACATAGTTATAGGAAAAGTAGAATGTGTATATTGTGAAGTTTTTTGATATTTTATGTTTCATTTCTTATTGTATTTTGCAAATTTTGTTAAAAGATGTTTTTGATACATTCGAAACTTATTCTTTAATATAGGTAAAAAAATTAATGCATATACAATTTTAAACTTGCATAATATGACGGTCATCACTGTATTTTAAAATAATAATTTTCAGAATTAATACATATATATATAATCCCTCTACAGTCGCCCCGGCAACTTTACTCTGCATTTATTTATGGAAAATTTCTTTTTTTTTTTTTTTTTAGTTACACTTGACGTAAAATGTCTACCTAAAGTTTAACAGCATAAAAGCATACAGAAGGCGTTTCCAACTCGCGGCCCTGGAAGCCTTTTTTTTTTTTTTTTTTGCAGCCCGTGAAGCTTTCTGGGGAAAGAATTTGCAAAATCAAATTTGATGTTGGTATTTGAGGAAAATAAGTGCCGGGTGACCAAAAAATCGGAAAAAACTTTAAAAATTCATTAAAAAAGAACAAATAATGATAGAAAATTGCAGATACAAAAATGCAGAAATAGGTTTTGAGATGCTGAGATTTTTTTTAATGACATGATTTTATTCTAATATTCTAAATGTAAAAAAAAAAAAAAAAAAAATGCATCACAAATGCCCTATTTGTGTTAAAGGTGTGTCCTTGTGTCCTATTTGTGTATTAGCTGTGTACCCCTTTCGCATGGGCCTATTATAAGTTTAAAAGCGTTGTTCCACTGCTATGTAGCAGTCGTTGATTTCTTCGATTTGAAGTCCATCTATTGAACGGACGCCGGACGTTAGAGTAACAGGGCTTAACCCTTTGGAGCGCAACCATTTCCCAATGTCGAAAAAGTGCAGCCATTGCTATCGCACGATATTTTTTCGACATTGGGCGACATCGGACATTTTCGACATTCTATCTAGATGTCCTCCTTAAACATTTAATTGAAATAAAATTTATTCTTCGTGAATCAAAACGGCCAAAATATCAGAGTGGAGTCCTCACAGTGAGAACATCGCGCGTTAAAGGTTTATTTAGCTAAATCCTTAAGTATCCCGAAAATTGCTAATTGTAATGCAAATTTGGCTCCTCCCCCAAACTTGCTTATATACCCACATAATAAAACCTCCCCCCTCCCACTTTCTTAATTTTCAAACCTTTCAACTTCACGACAGGTCAAACTTTTGAAAATCTAATAATTTTAGATTTCTTTTCGATTGCTAAGTGGCACCCCGTTTTCAAACCTGGAGATCCATTCGGCCCCGGTTGTTCCTAAAAAGTCGATGGTTAGCTGTCGACTGGGCTGAACCAGTCCCTCGGTTATCGACTACGCTCACAGGTTCGGAGGTCTCGGGAGATCGTTTAACCAATCACAAGAACCCCTTGACGCTTCTCCTCAAGACTCCAAGTCACGTGAACTCAAGGAGGAGCAGAGTTAACCATCAACGATTTTTAACAATCGGGGGAAGAATAGAGGTCCTGGATGGTTGTCCAATACTTAGCATCACGACCCCTATGAAAGAGCGAAAGGTATAAGAGAAGCGGCTTATAATAACAGAAAAACAGCTTTCAGACGGTTAAACGAAGACGACTCCCGAAACAACGCGATTTGACATACGCAAATTGGATATACGCGATTTTTTGCCGAGTACGTATCTTGAAACTAAAACGAAATCAAACCTTCGTTGGCAACATCAGTATCTTCTCCAACAGTAAGAAGCGCCAAAATTGATTTATTCATTATGTGGGAAATGGTAATATATAGTTAGGGAATGGTTTAAAACTGTTTAATGGGGTGTATACAGGTGTCTAAAATAATTGTGCGTTTTCTTCATAAAGTTACGTAGGTACCGTATCCCATTGGCGTAACTTGTCATGTAAAATTGGAGGGGGCAGTGTTTCCTATGGTAGAAAATACAGGGAGGTTGTAATCAAAATTCCCCAATAAACAGCATTCTACGGCTGAAACGGGTGAGCCGATTGACATCGAAATTGGCATGCGGATTGTACACGGTTTTTTAAAAGATTAGTTCAAAAAATGTCTACCACGTGGCGTTTTGCATGATGAAATCAACTGGGCGGACTGGCCCAGATATTTTAAAAAAGACTAAAAAACTATTGAATAAATGTTGAAATTGTCTGTCCATAACAAATTAGTCATTTTAGTTGGTAAATTTGCTGTTTTTCACACAAAGCGCCGCCTAGTGAATATGTTTTGAACTTTTTTTTTTTTTTTCGAAATTCCTTGACCGCATCAGCCGTATTGTCGTTATACCAAATTTCATTACAGTTCGTGCATCCGTTTTAGCTGTAGAACGCTGTTTATAGGGGCAGTTCAATTATGACCACCCTCTATTTTCAAATACAGGTGATGTCTGAATTTTCTTGAACTTTTTTATGTGCACAATTGCCTCTCTCCCCCTATTGCCCCTAGTTAGTCAGACCTAAGTCCTATCCCACAATGCAAATTTTTCACTTAAACCGCCCCAAGAGACTTGACTCCTCCTCTTTGAGGGGAGTGTCCACTTTACAGCGTGGTCGTTTATAGCAGTGCTCCCTAATGCCCGGGCCGGTACTGGTGCGTTCTTCAAACAATACCGGATCGCCCGAAGAACATTCAATTATTTCCATTTTATTCACTGTGGCATATTTCAGTTAGTTTACAACTTTCTCTACTTTGTTCTAATTTTTCAGGAGAAATCTTTTAGCTATTTTAAATCTTTTAGCTAGTTTATTCTTTATTAAAGATTTCAAGATTATGAATCAAAATTGCAGTTAGTTAAATCCCTTTTGTATTTCCGACAACTTATCTGTGTGGAACGTTGTTTAATGCAGTGACAGCAACCAAAACAAAACTATGGAATTAACTGGACGTATGCAACACAGCGGACTTCGGGTTTCATTGCCTCCTATGACCCTCCGATGGAGCCGACTCGTTGCAAAGAAACTAGTTAAGGGTTCTCTTTGAGCGTTCTTATGATTTAAAAGTGTCAAATCGCTTTATATTCTTTTTTTTTTATGCAGCTGTACTTTATTTTGAAGGCATGTTTAAAATGCAATTATTAATTCAAAACAATCAATGTTTCCTACCTCAGCGGGCAACGGTCAAATTACCAAACGTTGACCGTTCCGCTGCAGAAGAGCTTGGAAGACTAAATCAGGATGAATCGAGCCAAACAACATCACAGTTAAAAGAGAATTTTGATTTTGCAATTACAAGCGACTGACAGATATCAGTCGCTTCTCATGATATCACTAACCTAGACTTTTAATGTGTGACAACGATGGTGTTATCCGATGGATTCCAACTTTTACACAGCGGTAAGGAATTAGTGGTTGTAACTCAGTTTGCGGCAAAACTTGAATTATTCATGTCAGTATTCGCATAGTAAAGAAAATTTTCAAAATGCGTTGTAAAAGTAAAGATTTGATGTTTGATATCTGATACAAAACTTTTACTTAGTGATTTTAAAGAGAGGACTCTCTCTCTTCTCTCTCTAAAATCACTTTCATTTTGTCTTTGGTTTAAAAAAAATATGGAATATTAAATGCAGGATGATTTTAATTTAAACTGACACTATTGAAGCGTTTGTGTTATGGCAAAATTATACGAGGGGGCATCTGCCTACGAGGGGCCTACGATATCACTAACCTAGAGTTTTAGTGTGTGTCTACGTAGATGTTATCCCATGGATTCCAACTTTTACACAGCGGTAAGGAATTAGTGGTTGTAACTCAGTTTGCGGCAAAACTTGAATTATTCATGTCAGTATTCGCAAAGTAAAGAAAATTTTCAAAATGCGTGGTAAAAGTAAAGATTTGATGTTTGATATCTAATACAAAAATTTTACTTAGTGATTTTAAAGAGAGGACTCTCTCTCTTCTCTCTCTAAAATCACTTTCATTTTGTCTTTGGTTTAAAAAAAATATGGAATATTAAATGCAAAGAGAATGTATATAAGAGTTTCTTCTTGGGGATTTAAAGGGCGCCCCCTATGCCGGTGCATGAACTAATATCCAGGACGTGAAGCGAGCTTGGCGCTGCTTGGCGCTTGGCGGTTCCATGCTCTCTGCTTTGGCGGCCGAGAAATCGGCGTCCTTCCTGACTTTCTGTGCTGTGCTGATGAAATCGGATTTGCAAGCGTGATCAATGATCAATCTTCGCACAAAGGTAAGTATCACTTAGGTATTATCGATTTCTTGATTTTGATTTTTGTTTGTATATTTTTTGTAATTCTAATAAAAATTACTTTTCAGATATTTTGTTACTATATGGAGCTTTGAAGTTGATCACGTTGTACCTGTTATCGTAGAAGCCTGTATTTGTTTACTACAAGGAGTTAGATAGGTAAGTACTGCATAATATATACAAAACATATTATAATTATTTTGAGATGCATATTGACTTTTCAACTCAACTAAGCATATAACTGTGGCATTCCAATTGAAATTGAATTTATTCTAATGGAATCGACTGTGTGAATGAAATCGGAATCAATTTTACTTCGTTTTGCATAACTCTAGTTTAACTTTCTGTGGAAATAGTGCTACTATTGACAGATACAGTAAACATGTGTTACAATATTACTAGTATTAACTTGTTTTAATGTATTCTTGAGCCGTCTCTTGTATTATGATTTTTTGAAAATTTTTATATCATCATCTACGTATTGAACTCATTTAAAGTCATTTTTAAGTTGTGTGTCATCTTTTATTTATGAAATTTCTAGTACTATTTTTAATACCCCTTTTCTCTTTGTTTATACTAACTTATTTATGGATTGGAAATAAAATTCCAACTCAGCCCAGTTTACATTTATAATAAACATGTATTTCGAATTTAAGAATATACATCATAAACTAGTTTTTAACAATAGAGAGTGCTATTTTCAGAAACCAATGTTCACACACGCAAGTAGTGAAATAGCTTGGGGCCCCCAAAATTTCCCCGCTTTAGGTATTAAAAAATTATATTTACTGCAATAATAACTCTTAAAAAAAAGTTTCTTTGTAATATCTGTAACATAATTGTCCAACCCTAGACTGAGTTGGAGACTTATTTTCTTACTTTGATCTCTGTCGTAATGGTCTGTAAGACTTGTGGGTCAATAAACAGGGGTTGATTGAAGAATTTTTTTTCAAGGTCCCATTTTTGGAAAACTGTTTATTTTAGCGAAATTTATTATCTGTTTTTGTGAATATCAATGTCCATTTTTTGAATTTTTAAAAATCATTTTTTTCTTAAAATAATATATAAAACAAAAACCAATTTAAAATGTAGTGTGAAATAGCAAAGAAAGGTTGTTTTGATCGGGTGTATTTTTGAGAAAGGGTCAATTAGTGTGAAAATACTGCTATTCTACACAAATAATGAAAAGGTAGCCGTATGGTTAATTTTGTCTTCAACCTTAAATTTCCATGGGGGGGGGGTGCACGAGAAAAACCAAAGAGCAAGTAGTGATGCATGTTTTTAAAAAATTATCTTATTTATTCTCATTTTTACTCAAAAATATATCCACTTTTGCTTAAAATGTTCATTCAAACTTTACTGATAACATTATTTTGTATAAAATTCGACTAAATGTTCATTCTTAAGGATTAAAAAACAATGTATGCTGAAAAATGTGAGGAGGGGGGGCATGTCACCCTAAGTTAGCCTTTGTTGGGGGCGCTACGTTAAAAGGTTGAGAACCGCTGACTTACGTATTATCCTGCCAAACTATTTTTTCAACAAATCTGTTGTCAAACTGTTGCCAATCGTATTCAAAACCATTAATAATTTCATGTGCCCAACATTTATCTTGGCAAAAAATTGCTCATCTTGGCAGACCGTCAGGATAATACGTAGTACCATAAATAATATAGTGTAGAAATGAATGATTTTTAACAATCATTAAATTTTACATCATTAAAAATAACCATCGTTTAGTGGGAATTTCTTATCACAATTGCTAGATTTCAACATATACAGTTAATTATTTTATTGCTCTTGTTTGCATGTAGCACCAGGTCTTGAATTTTTTTGAGAACACAAAACTGCCGCGCAATGATTTCGAAGGAAAGTAAAAACTTAAAACTTTCAACGTGTTCATGTTTGAATTAAAAATGTCGGCAAACATGTTCAACATATGCCGTGAGGACTGATAATATAAAAAAAAACTGGAATTAAATTACGTTTTTCAAAAAGAAAATGTTCACAGGATTAAGTAACATGTGTCTTCGTTTCTGTTTTACCTCACACATAAAGTTGTAACAGTCCAACAGTGCTTTAAATCGTCTTTCACACGTAAGCAAGGTTAACAAAATTATATTTTAATGTTTGAATAGTTGCCACATTCGTCAGATTTAAGGGCAATAAGAAAAACCAACGTATACTCTTTTTAATTGATCACTCTGTACAATATTTATATTTTGCTTTATCATACATATTTAAAATGAAACAAATGCATTTTTTCATTTCAAAATTTGACTGTTATAATTTTTTATTTTAATGTTTTTTTAATTGGGTACCATTTAATAGATTGCAAATGGTAGAATTAACTATTAACTATATTTTATAAATTATTGTTGCAGAAAAATTGCTCTAATTGATATCCAGTACTGCATTCTCTCAACGTATCATTTGAATATTTTTAATGGAATCACAATGAAAGATTATTAACATAATGAATGTTAAATATTTTTAAAATGCGGCATTTTGTGAAATAAATAACCTAGAAAAAAATATACAAATTGAAAAACAGTCTCTTTTCCTGTTCCCTCGGCTACCAAGATTTATATTCGACATCCCCCCAAACTAGATTCAAAGCTCTATCTAACATTTCATCCTGGTTATATCCCTGGCATAAGTTGGTTTTCATCAACAAGATAATCATTTCGATTTTGAGTAGTGCAAAAGATCCACTCTTCATCAGCTGTGAAAAGTGCAGCCACCCACATAAGTTGGTTAAATAGCTTTTCTCTTCGAGCGGATGGCTGAGCATTTTACAAAGGGCTGCCTTTCGTACAACATAAATAAATAATCTTGCTCATATGTTGTATTTCAGTAATTCAGTGAAATCTTAATGTGTTTGAGTTTTTGCATCTTTTAATTTTATCTAACCACTGGCATTTTCTGCTCACTTTATATTAAATCATCTAAATTTGTTTTCAAAAGAAATGGTACATTATATAAAAATCAGAAACTTAAGACTGGAAAATAACCCAGTCAGTTGATATTTCTGACAGCTGAAAAAGGGTTAACTAAGTTCCTCAAGAAATGTATGTACTGACATGCCAAGTCTCAGGATTTTTGATTCTGTTTTGGGCGTTGGGTTTTTCTTCAATTTCTCGGGCTTTTATAAGAGTATTAAAAAATTGAAACTTCTTTCAATTTTCTTCATCAGGTTCACAAAATCAATTATATAAAATTAGATATTGCTTCTGATTTTATTGCTATAAGTTATCTTTATATAATTTTTAGGTTTGAGTAGTTCACCCACTATGCATTTTGATGGATGTTTCACATTTTCCGATATTTCTTTGGCAAATAATTAAAATTGAATTATTTAGATTGTACAATGTGAAATATGCCATTACTTAAGTTTATATGAACTCACATCTCTCAAAAAATTCTTCATTTGAACCTTACCTCCATTTTCTTTTTCTGTATTACATTATATACTGCATATCAGAAAAAATTATGTGCTTTAACCTCAGTTGTTTGCAAAGTATTTAAGTGACAGATTTAGTGGCGTAGATCCGACAATTATAACTTGTCAAGATGCATATTCAGGGGTCGCTCCAAAAAAATTTCCAGGGTCCCATTTTTGCAAAAATCACTTATTCTTGTGAATTTCAACACTTATTTTTCTGAATTTTCCTCAATTTTAAAACAATTCACTTTCTTCTTAAAATTATTGATAACAGCAATTTGAAATGTAGGGTAAAATTCCAGTGAATGTTGGTTTTTAATGGTGGTGGTTAGATTGTATTTTTCTGAAGGGCCGTTTTAGTCAATTGCAATTTTGTGAAGGGACCCACATTTTAATCATTTGCATTTTTGTGTGGAGGGGCTGTTTTAGTCTATTGTGATTTGTGAAGAGACTGCAAAACGAACACAATTTTCATCTGCACAGACCCTTATATTTTACCCTTAAAAAAAAAAAAAAAACAGTTTTCTCTTAAAACACCAGGTTTCTCAACAGGACCCTTGTTAAAGGGGGGAAGAGTGGAGCCTTCCCCCCAATGTTTTTGTTTTTAGGCTATTCTAGCCTTTATTGAGATGTTATCAATGAATAAGTTGCTTTAGTTATTATTATTATTATTATATTATTATTATTTTTTTTTTTAGGTTTCTTGCTGTTGAAGATGTCATACCAGATGTTGAAATGTTATAATAAATGGATGAATGATTATGTGTATTAGCACAAATGCGGGCTACAATTCTTTTTCCACAAAACTATAAAATATTTAGTATATTTTAATCATGTATTTATTTTATTTTTAATTTAAAAAATAAAAGATTTGCATGTATGCTTGTTGTTGTTTTGTATTACGTTTAGCTGACTTTATTGAATACAGTTTAGTATTTTATAAAAGCTTTTAGCTTAAAAAAATATTTTTTAAGAAAAACCTGCATGACAACATTAATTGATGTGCATCTATTGTTTTTAAGTTCACTCAGTCTAAAAGTAGGTACTTAAGTAAATGAGGTGGTAAGTAACATTTTGAAATGTAAATATTCATTTATTTAAGTAACACTTTTGCAGCTAAAATCAGAAAAAAAAAAATCTGATTGGTGTTGACATATAATATTATATTATGTCAATTTAAAAAAAATACTTGGATAATTGAATATAATAACATGCTATCCCTGATATCAACAAGATAAAAAAGTTGTATACTTTTAAAAATTATCTTACATTTTAAGCTTTTTTTTTTTTCGGTGGGAGAGGGGTATGTATACGGTTATTAAATAATTCCCTTTTTATAGTCATTCAATGGATTCTTGCAGATTGTAATTTTTTGTGAAGTTCAACAATTTACAGAAATTGTGAGAAATGATTTGCTACTACAATATTTTTCGATTATTTAATGCTTTTTCTTGGGGGGTTCTTAAGTTCTGTACTCAGAAATACAGAGAAAACATTAGTTCTATTAATTTGTTCAATGGTCGCATTGTTAAATACTTCCATAATTGTTGTCTAAAATTAGGAAACTAAACAGTCTGAAGTTGTATTTATCCATTGCATTATTTCCATTAAGAGAAGATATTTAACAATTTTTATTATTTCTACATAAAGCATGAGTGTTGATAGAAATTCTATCAAACGAAGCATTTAATGCAGAAATAGCCAATTTAAATACAGTAAAAAAATAATAAAGGTTGCAATACATATGGATTATTTTCTTGGGAAAGTGGTGACACTCCATTTTATATTATATGGAGATATTTAAGGTTTTGTGAACTTCTAATTTCATTAACTGTGTAAGTGTATATTGGAAAAATAATGCATATTTTGAAGTCTCCCCCCCCCCCTTTCTTCCTTTTTTTTTCCCTTAGAGGTGAAAAGAGGATTGTGTACAGGTAAAAAGCTGATAAAAAAATTGCATTCATTGTTATTTTCTGTCAAAAATTGACTTGCACTACTTAAAAAAAAACCTGGTTCATTTTATATAAATAGGAAGCTTCTAATTTCATTAACTGTGTAAATGTATATTAAAAAAAATTATAAGTATTTCGAAGTTTACTTTCCTTTTAAAAAAGTGAAAAGAGATTTCTTACAGGTAAAAATCTAGTAACAAATTGCATTCATTGTTATCATTATTATATATATTGGGGGGGGGGGGTCAAAAATAGACTTGCACTACTTAAAACAACTAGTTCAAGATATTGAACTAAAAATATCTTAACATGATTTCAGAAAAATAGTTGGTAGTACATTATCTCACTCTTTACAGGAGAAAATAGAAGTACAAGAGTTTAGAATAATTAATTTTAAGGAGAAATATATGTTATGTGTAGAAACTAATTTTTTTCAAAAGAGTAGAATTTTGGAGAAAAAAAAAGGGGGGGGGGAGTACTCTGTAATTGGATTACATACCAAATTATATATAAGTAGTATTTTTAGTTTGATGCAAATAACTGCTAGTAAGCATTCTGATGCTTTTATTAATACTTACAGTGATTAAATACCCTGTGTAATTTGAAAAATTAACATATTTATTCTAAACATGATTTATCTTCTCAAAAAGAACTAGTTTTTCCAAGACACATTTAAAGGGGGAAAAACTACACTGTCTGGATATAAAAGATAAGTATCTGATTTTAAAATAACTGCAAGTAAACCATCTAAGATTATGTATTTGCCTTAAAAATACCAATTTTTATAAGTCAGAGCATCAGTCATGGAAAATTTTTATAAATATTTTAATAATAAATCAATGTATTAATGATATTAAATATTTAAAGAACAGGAATTAAAAATAAGAAAATAAAGGAGAATATCTAAAAATTATGATTTTACGATCATTTTTAACTTTTTATTTCTCTTTTTCTTTTGTTGCTAAAAAAATAAAAAATAATAATTCAGATATTTTTACATAAAAATTTAAGATCTTATTTTTAAATATACAATTTATGAGCCCATGTTTGCTTATATGAAGCAATTCTGCAGTCTTCAGCTTTCTCAAGACTGCAATCCTCGGCTACAATAAGATTAAAAATAAACTAAGTACGGGGAATAATTTTTTATTTTTTCCTTTGAAAAATCTCGCCAAAAAAGCGATAAGCCTTAAGCTCCTTGGTACCTCTCCCGGGTTGCCATATATTCCATGTCCCCGACTTCGCGCGCTACTGTCTATGCGTTTCCCCATTGTAAAAAAATTTCCATTAGCGGTATAGGAAGTCCACAGTCTGTAGCATCGGATTGTCTGTGATTAAATGCAGGATGATTTTAATTTAAACTGACACTATTGAAGCGTTTGTGTTATGGCAAAATTATACGAGGGGGCATCTGCCTACGAGGGGCCTACGATATCACTAACCTAGAGTTTTAGTGTGTGTCTACGTAGGTGTTATCCCATGGATTCCAACTTTTACACAGCGGTAAGGAATTAGTGGTTGTAACTCAATTTGCGGCAAAACTTGATTTATTCATGTCAGTATTTGCATAGTAAAGAAAATTTTCAAAATGTGTGGTAAAACGTAAAGATTTGAGGTTTGATATCTAATACAAAAATTTTACTTAGTGATTTTAAAGAGAGGACTCTCTCTCTTCTCTCTCTAAAATCACTTTCATTTTGTCTTTGGTTTAAAAAAAATATGGAATATTAAATGCAGGATGATTTTAATTTAAACTGACACTATTGAAGCGTTTGTGTTATGGCAAAATTATACGAGGGGGCATCTGCCTACGAGGGGCCTACGATATCACTAACCTAGAGTTTTAGTGTGTGTCTACGTAGGTGTTATCCCATGGATTCCAACTTTTACACAGCGGTAAGGAATTAGTGGTTGTAACTCAGTTTGCGGCAAAACTTTAATTATTCATGTCAGTATTCCCATAGTAAAGAAAATTTTCAAAATGCGTGGTAAAAGTAAAGATTTGATGTTTGATATCTAATACAAAAATTTTACTTAGTGATTTTAAAGAGAGGACTCTCTCTTCTCTCTCTAAAATCACTTTCATTTTGTCTTTGGTTTAAAAAAAAATATGGAATATTAAATGCAGGATGTTTTTTTTTAAAAACTGACACTTTTGAAGCGATTGTGTTATGGCAAAATTATACGAGGGGCATCTGAGTACGAGGGGTGGGGATGCCTTGGGCAGTGGACTTTTTAAGGGTACTTAAACGCGTATTCGCGTTACATCTTTAGAAAACTATCCAAAAGCGTCCAATCTCCAGAAATCGCTACTATCTGGAGAAAGCCATTCAAAAATTCAGACCGTCAGATGGACGGCCGTGCGTTGGGTCCGAACCCGGGACATTTGCGCTTCATCCGTCTACCATGTTCAGTGTCTTATCCACTCGGTCATTACGGGGCCTGACACTATTTAGAAGCATATGTAACTCGATCGAACACCTAAATGGAAGTAATTTGGTACGGAGACTAACGATGACATGGGAAGTAAGATTCCGTGGAAATAAAAACAATAGTTTTAAAAGTTTCCGATTGAGGTGTTTGCGGTATTCGACCACATTCAATATAACCTCCCTTTCTCAGAAACTAAACCATGCATTGTCTGCAGAACATATTCTACGGCCGCATGATACATGACAAAAAGAATATTCAGCACCTGGAGAGAGATGTTCGGTGCCTCGCTGGGCGTTCGCTCTGGGAACAGTTTTTTTTTCTGCGAGATCAAAGGAATCGAATTGTTTGTTTTACAAAAAAGAGGTAGCTAAGTTTTAGGAAAACTGTAGATAAACGTTTGGGGGATTCAACACAAATTAACGAGACAGGCAGCTTGATCTCTTGAGTGACACACGAACTAACGATTGGATTTAAATGCTTTTGGTACCAAAGAAAGAGATTCTTTTACTTTTTGTACTGCGAGATAGTACATGCATTGTGTCCACGTCTTAGAGCACGTCATGAGGAATATGAATCACATAGCAATGTGGGTTCCGGAACGTCGTCTTCATGTGACTTGTAATAATTACATTGGGACCAGTGCTGAAATAGTAGTGAACTTTCCGATAATTTTTCATGAAAAACTAATGTATCTTTCACAGAAAACAGGTGACTAAAATTGATAGTGTAAAAATTGTATTTCATTTCGCGTATGAAATTTTTGGAGGCAAGCCCATTGTTAACAAAACTTGGTTAACCCTTTGAAGCGCAACCCTTTCCCAATGCTGGAAAAAGGGCAGCCGTTGCCATCGCTCGACTTAACTACCAGCAAGATGGCGTCAAAAAAGGGTCTCTATATCTGTGGCACGCGATGAATGTTGCTGGTAGTTAAGTCGAGCGATGGCAACGGCTGCTCTTTTTCCAGCATTGGGCAATCTATCCAGCTGTTCTCGCGTTCTTCCATTTTTCAGCAGATGTCAGTGCTGTTAAAAATAATCGTGACCATTCTTTTACGGGAAATGACGTGCTAAAAAGTAAAGAATTCTTGTGGAGCTATGTCACCCGCAACTATTTTTATAGAAATCCAATCTGTTCTTCGTGACTGGCAACAGTCAAAACGTTAGAGTTGGGTGTTCCCAGAGCGGGATCACTGCGCCTTAAAGGGTTAAGAAATTATACGAATGTTTCTACACTTTTCCCAACGTGATTATTATCAGTAAGTGAAAACGACGTTTTTGACCTGACCCCACATTCCCTTGCGTTTCTGATTCCTGTCTCCCTTTAAATTTTGTACTAGTAGTTACGGGACATCCTGTATAACTCCCTAGTATGGAGCGACATCCTCTCCACGTGCTTTGCGAATACCCAGCTGGTTAACACAAAAGCATAAAAGTAAACTTATGTGATTATTGCAGTCAATACTTTCATATCCACATAAATTTACTCGTGTGGAAGGTTTGCCAAATTACATATTTATAAATTTATAAAAGAGAAATTCAAAATTAGTGGTGATTATATTTATCTATAACAAATAGTTCGGAATAACTCATAAAATTTAAAATGGAGTATTTGATATATCTTTTTTTGTTTTTCAGTTAGACAGCATCACTTTCTTTACATATATTTTAAAAAGTTTATTTGTGTTCCCCTACCCCCTTATTTAACACTATCAAGCAGTGACGTAAGTATGCCGTTGAGGTCCTTAATAAATACATTGGGAGGGGACCCTCCCTCAAAGTGAAAAAGTTCAACCAGTGTCGTGATTTCTTTTTAATAAATCAGTGCGTAGAGCATTTACAAATGCTATTATAAATAGTGCGTGCATTTTCTGTCCAGTAACTTTTAATTTAAGGAGCGTGATGAATTAAAAAAGCAGCTCTGTGTATTTGGTGAAAATTTTGATTATTAAAATTCGCTTTTAGCGGCTTTCTGTTCAGCAAAGATGTCAGTGCCAACCTCAAATTTACTTAATTAATTAATTAACCCCAAATTAGCGTATTTTTGTGGGTTTTTATCACTAAACCATCTTATTTTTTAACCAGGGGTAGCTCTGCACGGTAAGCAAGGTAAGCATCGCTTCGGGGTGCCGGTTTCGAAAGCGCGTCATTTCGAACTCAAAAACTAAATACAGCATAAAGGAGAGCGTCTTTTTTACGTCAGCAGGGGTGCCACACTTATCCTAGGGTCGCCCCTGTTTGTAACCATCTTAATTTTAAATTGCATTCAGTATCTGTGAGATTTCAGTGCCAAGGAAGCCAGTGAGGAACAGGATTCTCTACAAACAAGATATTTTAAGATTTCAAACCAACTGGTCGACGGAGGCGGCTAATAATAATAATAATAATAATAATAATAATAATAATAAAGGTCTCAAATTATCCGATATCGGAGAGAGTATAAAATACAAAATACTTAAAATATTTCTTCCCCGTGACTGCTAGTTAAGACCGTTAAGAAGTACTGTAAAATAAGAAGTTTTTAAAAATCATACAACATATCCATAGGATATTTACAGCTGTCTTTAATATAAGCATCTGACACAGAAATAAGATAATAAAATCTATTTTATTTTTAGTACAACTATCAAACATTCCATCATAAAATACACATCTTTCTAATGCATTGGGCATTAAAAGTACAGCCTGATATTTCAGCCAGTACTTTATAGTAGAGTGCATGATACTGAACTACTGAATACTCGCTGTAAAGCATGTTGTAATGCATGCAACCGTCTTTATTTTTCTTAAGTAAAAGAATTAAATCTTCTTTACTTCCTATCTCTGTTTCAGATTTACCGATAAAACCATTCTTTTATCTGATCTGTACAAGAAGTTTTATGCGAAAGTATAGTACGTTTCTAGAACATTTGCCACGAACAATATTCAAGTAGTAAGAGAAAGCTTGCACGAATTTGAGACGCGGGCAGAATAATAAAAATTTAACCCTTGGACTAAAAGTAGTCCTTCCTTAACTGAGCTAAAATTTAAACGTGATTGGTCAATCCTGATTCATCCAGTTTTACTGGCGTCGTAAAATAAAGGTGAATTACTCTAAAGCAGTTGATCACCGGTTTGAGTTACTGGGTGGAAGCGGTCTTAAAGTGACTTCCAGACTCCAGATAACCAAGTTACTTAGTTGAATACGCCATAAAGTGCATAGGACCTTTGAGTCAAACGCCGAGTAAGATATATCATGCTGCCGGGAAACACCTTCCAACGCGATCTTCTATGCTGCTGTGCCTCGTACTGTACAGTGTGTCCCCAAAAGGTGGTAACGGTCTTCAGGGGCGTAGCCAGAAATTTTTCATGGGGGGGTTACGACTACTACAACTCATATATATGTATACGTGGGTGTGATACTGTAGTGAAGAATATACATTTTGTATGGCAAAAATTCCTCATGAGGGGGGGGGTTATGACCCCCATAACCCCCCCCCAGTGGCTACGCCCCTGACGGTCTTTAATTCTTCATCTATTAGAGAAATGGTCAGTACGAACCGAAAAATAAGCTCGGAAATACGACTCCGTTAAGAAAAAATTCCTCTCTTTAATTTTCGTAAAGCTATACTTTTTGAATTTGTATTTTCTACCCCCGCACAAAACAATTCCCAATCAGCAAAATGTGTCCCATACACTCATGAGGTGACGTACAAAATTTGAGAATTACACCTTTGAAATTGTCAGAGATATGAAGATAAATATAACGCTGACTTAAATCACTTTTCCATGGCTCTCGAAGTTGAAAAATCGCTTCCAATAATTGCATTTCACGTGTCGTACAAAAATTTCGGAAGAAAATCTTTTTTCCCAATGTAGCAATAAACGTTTATATTCAAAAGGATGTACAGCCCTTGATCATGTTTTTTTCAAAGATACCTCTGAGACGTTTTATGATAAAAGGCTGAAATTTTGTGAATCACCTCAATAGTGTATGGGGCGCATTTTACTAATTGGGAATGATTTTGTACGGTTGTCGTACACAAATTTAAAAAGTGTAACTTTCCGTAAATGAACGAAAGGAATTGTTTCTTAACGGAGTCTTATTTCTGACCTTATTTTGAACATTTTTTTCAATTGACACTGCACACTTATCTCTAACAGATAAAGAATTAAAGTCCGTTACCACCTTTTTGGGACGCCCTGTATATATTAAAAGGATCACTTATTCACGGATTCACTGACTCTCTCACAATTCCGATTCAATCACTCCAAAACAAAATTTTTTACCGTCATTCATCCAGACAGATTAAAAAGTTTTTGTCTTAAAACATATTAAAGTTCACATCGTTGGTGCGAATAGGCTAGAAATTTGTTATAATTATGTAAAAAAATCTGGAGTGACTCCACTCGACTTTCCGAACACTTAAGATCATTACCAAGCATTTAAATAAATTTTAATCGATGAATAATTCAAATATATATACCAAAATGAAGCTCAATCGAATGTATCGTTTAAACGCTAGCGCACTTTCAAGAATTTCTCTCCATAGGCTGTAACGTAAAAGGAATTTTTGGCGTAGCCCTGTAGAAAAACTATAAGACCTATACACATCAAAATCGATACCGGTCTTGCGACGGTGGTTTATAACATATATACCCAATTTGAGCTCAATCGCATGCCCCGTTCAGGAGCTATCGTGTTCACTCACATACACACAAACGAACACACACACACACACACACACACACACACACATACACACATACATACATACATCTCGTAAAAATAGCATAAATGAATTTAGAAGCCCTCTAAACGTGTAAATACACCAAAATCTCGAATTCGAATTTTTTCATGATTACAATACTTTCCTTACATGGTGCATCTTCGGAAAGTAAAAATACAGAAAACAATCTGCTCTACTTTAAAAATCTGGAAATCCACCCGTTCCCTGATTTCTAAGCAATTATTCGCTACTTTCAGCTCCATTTTATTTGCAAGAGTGCAAAAAGTGAATCATTTGTGTGATAAAATTCGGTGTCGGAATTGATATCGACGTCGTTTTGAAATCATGGTTATTTGGCTTTGAAAGGAAAAATTCTATTCCAATTTGTTCAAAATAGTTATTTTAGACTATCCAGTTTAACCTTTTTTTCACAAATAAAATGAATTTCCTCTACATGAAGCACAGATATAAGAGGGGATGTTACCAGCGAAACGAAATCTTTCGAATGCTAAAAAGTTTCCGCACGTTTACAGAAGAGCATGAAATTTGATTTCGGCATGTAATAAAAAATTGAATCTGAGTAAGTTGTTTATTTTAAGTGAACGAAGATTAAATATATTGAGTGCAGACCTATTTTTACTTTCCGAACATGTACCATGTAAGGAAAGTATTGTAATCATGAAAAAAATCGAATTCGAGATTTTGGTGTATTCACACGTTTAGAGGGCTTCTGAATTCATTTATGTTATTTTTACGAGATGTATGTATGTATGTGTGTATGTGTGTGTGTGTGTATGTGTGTTTGTGTGTATGTGAGTGAACACGATAGCTCCTGAACGGGGCATGCGATTGAGCTCAAATTGGGTATATATGTTATAAACCACCGTCGCAAGACCGGTATTGATTTTGGTGTGTATAGGACTTATAGTTTTTCTACAAGGCTACGACAAAGATTTCTTTTACATTATGGCCTGTGGGAGGAAATTCTTGAAAGTGCGCTAGCATTTAAACGGTAGATCCGATTGAGCTCAAATTGGGTATATATGTTATAAACCACCGTCGCAAGACCGGTATTGATTTTGGTGTGTATAGGACTTATAGTTTTTCTACAGGGCTACGACAAAGATTTCTTTTACATTATGGCCTATGGGGGGGGGATTATTGAAAGTGCGCTAGCGTTTAAACGGCGCATTCAATTGAGCTTCAGTTTGGTATATATGTTTGAATTATTCATCGATTAAAATTTATTAAAATGCTTGGTAATTATCTTAATCGTAAGTGTTCGGAAAGTCGAGTGGAGTCACTCCAGATTTTTTTCAAATGTTTTCTCTAGCGCCCGTTGTCGTTACCCTCCGCAGCGGGCTTTCCCTTCTACTCAATGTAATAGTTAGGGCAATAAGACCATGGACGGAATTCACGGACAGACCGAATCATAAACATTTTTCAACTTCGTCGCAAAGCGTTAAAAGCATAGAAAGAAGTAAGAACCAGAAATATAAATCGTGCCAAGTGCATCGATTATAAAACACTTTCCTACACGACAATATTTTTGTGACTCACTTTTGACGATGCGTTGTCCTCAAATCAGATTTTGGAGATATTAAAAAAGAAAAGTGCATATCCCTATTAACGTGCGTAATTTTCCAACACCTTGTAGAAGAACATTAAAAGTTTTCTTGCATCTTCAACTGGAGGCTGAATTGTTATAAACGTTCATATACTTATTGTAGGGAGTTTGAAAGAGTTGAACGTCTCTAAACTGTCATAGATCGTCTTGTGTTAGAATTCTTTTCAGTGTCTCAGTTGAAGAACTATAAAATACACAGACACTATTTTCGACGAAAAGCAATATTACCTGAGCCTCAGTAACATACATTAATTTTGGTTTGTTTAAAGTCGAGAATCTGTCTAAAGTACTCATTAAAGAATATTTGTCTGTTCGTTTTATGGCAAGCCTACGCGAGGGGCATCGACCGGATAGGAATTTTAAAATTCATGAAAGTGTTAAAAGGTTTATGGAAGCTACAGTTCATAAAAATATGTACAGTGATAATTTTAATAAATACAAGCACTATCCTATATTATCTTTATTCATTAGTTTCAGCAATTACGGATAATTATCTTGTATTGCACACATGGCAAAATAATTTGCTTACGGAATTTGTAGAAGCGACAAAAGTTAAAAGGGACGATAAGCAGATTTTTGTTCCTTTATTAAGAATTTCGCAAACTGCATTTCAGCATGTACAGCGAAAACTAATTACCTTAGAATAATTAATTATTTCAAAAAATATTTTTTTGAATGTGTAAGCTGCTCTTTTACAAGCCAGTATATTCGGAGAAGGAAAGAATCATTCTCTGGAAAAAAAAGCTATTTAAAAGTTAAGGGGAAAAAATCTAATTAACCAATCCAAAAATCTTGCCTTTTAATTCCAGATATTGAAATCGGTTTAAACTAGTTTGAGATTACACCGAGATTAAAAGTTTAACGTTTAAAAAATTTTCGGCTCGGCGTACATGCTGATGCAGTTTTCAATTACCTTGTAAAACATAACCACAGGTTTTGATGATATTTCTTAAGAAAAAATGCTTTAAATTAATGGAATGGAAAAAAACGTACTAATTAAAGAACAAAAAATTAGAAGAGGATAAGGAAAAAAAATTCAATTTACATAAGAAATTTTTCATCTTTTAATGCCCCTAAAATAAACTGTATCATCACTTCTCAACCTTTTCATCACTTCGCGACCTTCTTGGAAGCCGAAAAATCATTTAAAATTCCTTGTGGCTAATTTAAAACGAAAAAATTGCTTGTAAAAAGCCTTGCGATCCCCTTATTACAATGAGTACTGAATCTCAGTAACAAAAGTGCTGAAAATATTGATCTCCTTTGTCACTTTATATGCCAAAAGGTCTAATGTGGCTTTAAAATCTAAATACAGAAATCGCCTGCTGTTTGAAAATAACGTATTTATGTGCGTTGTCGTGATTAAATGTTTTCTCTTGATTTTTTTACTATAATCTCAAAGATAGTCTTATACCCCTGAATATCCATTTAACATTTATTAACAAACAGGACAATAATGAAACAAACACACACAGCTATGCCCTTGCCAGGATCTGAACCCCGACCCAGAGGTTTGGAAGTAGGGCACGCTAGCCACTACACCACCGGAGCGGCTTTTGCGTGCTAGTCAATAAGGATCCTTAAGTGAGGAAAAAAGCCAACAACTGTAACCGCTGCATAAATTAGTAATTAATTGTTTCAGGCAAATACCTATTTTATTATAGTGTGTAAGGTTTTTACTTCTTGGTAATATTAAATTCTGTAGCACTTCATTATGATTTAAAAACGCTTTATTTGATGGAAGGATCGTACTTTTGAAAAGAGATTACGACCATTTTCATGACTAAATGCCAACCCCCCAAGTTGAGAAACGATAAACTATACCAGGAATGACCATATCGTGACGCAAGCATCAAACTTTTGTGATTTCAAGTGGCGAATTGCATCCTTATGCCTACTTATTGTTTTGAGACAGTTTGCAGACTTTTCAAAAAGTTTGGAGCTCAAAAAAATTTATTTCTTTTAATTTATGATGCTCCGTCGAAGAGAAGCATTTGTGCATTCCAAAATACATTATAATAAAAAACTAGAAATAAATTTCCACATCACTGATCAAAAACAAAAATAGTTAACTAACAGCAAAAATTATTTTTGAAAAAGCTAGTTAAATTTTAGTCAATTTTTTTTATCCTGACTATTGATTATTCTGTGTCATGTGACCCAATCTTCGAGATCCGCTGAAAAATTGATCGTATAGGTTATATCCATCTGGAGTTTTGGTCTTTTTTTTTCAGATGTAACGTGAATACGCGATAGAACCTCTTAAAAAATCCTCCGACAATGCACCCCCCTCCCTTGACAGATGACCCTTGTGTAGGCATGTCAAAGTGCAGAGAAACAAACATTCTTTAATGCGTAATTTAGATATTCTTGATTTAAAACAAACCACAAATGATGTGTTATTGAGAATCACATAAGAATGCGCTCGCCGTCGAAAATTGCACCTGTAGCTTTTATATATCTGCAGGGGCACTCAAAAAAAAATCGAATACATAACGATTTAGGAAAGTTTTAGGACAGTCATACATTACAATATTCATATCAATACAATACATGTATAAACGTTTATAACAGTTTACCCTTCAGTTAAAAGATGGAAATAATAAAGTTATTTTACAGGGCGTCGCAAAATTACATTAATAGTTGTATAGAAAGATTATTCTTAGAATATCTCCAAAATATCTATAAATTTGAGGCCAATACATTGCCAAATTTGGCACAAAAATATTAATGTGTTAGAAAGTTTTAAAACCAATGCGTTTGACATGATTTATCTCTTGTTTTTATTTATATACCGAACTGACGCAACTTTTTAAAAACTACAATATGAAGATAAATCGATCTGCTTTTATTTTCAAAAGGTTTTCTTTTCTAGCCTGTGCTAGGTGCTATGCAGTCGAAGAACACTTATTATTTTAGCATCAACATACTGTTTTTATCGGAAACAAAACATAGCTCGGTGTTCAAACTATTTTGAGTGAATTTCGAAAATTCCGTGTAGAAGTCTATAGTATCAACGGGAGTAAGAAATTCATACCCTTGATAACCGTAAATTTTCGTTTTTATCTCAACGAACATTTCAACATGAATTTATATTTTGTTTTCAAAAATACATTTCATTCTTTATCGGGACAACGGAAAAAAAACAACAACTTCGCACTTTTGAATTCCTTTTGTGTATACTATACCGGGTTATATAAGCCGATTATTTTTTAAATCGTAAGTGATCGAAACATACTTGCAATTAGAAAAGTTTGTCCAATTAAGAGTAGCTTTCAGATATGGGGCATTTTTTGTTAGGGGTTGTATACATATTAAAATACGAAATTTCATTTTTATACGGTTCCTCCTTTCGTGACCTATATACTTAGAAGAATGTTGCTCCTTGCCTAAGAAAATTAATAAAACAAATCCCGTGTCTCTACGTGGAATAGTTTCCGAGATTTATCCATTTAAAAATTTCGGCATTTGTCGCTAAGCAATAAGGGATGTCTCCAAAGTGAGAAAAATGTAATTACTTTTCAAATGAAGTTAATTTATGTTAATAATTATGCCATAGACAGTTGACTTCTGAAATACTAATTTATCTATGACTTTCCTATAACGCACATTTGGCAGTTTGTACTGAAAGTTACCACACCGTAGTAACCCACATCATTACTTAGTCATTCCCTTTTACACTTTAAAATTCCTTCTCTAGAAGCGTGACGTAATTACTGGATGCCCTTCCCCCCTAAAAGACTAAATTATCGCTCATTTCATAACGCTGCACCGATCCATTCCGGTAAGACTGTACCTGTTAATTTCACACGTTTGAACGCTTTAATTCCCTTTCTCAACAATGGGATCATTATTTAACTTTTATCAACTCATAGTGGGTCCCCTAAAGTAAAGATTTTTTTTTTTTTACCTTGAAAACTGACGCCAACACAGCAGGTGAAGGGGTGTAAGTCATCATTTTAAAAAGTAAATTTTTTTGGTAACTGTTTCACTTAGAGACACGGGATTTGTTTTATTCATTTTCGCAGACAAAGAGCAACATTCTTCTAAATATAAAGGATAGGAAAGGAGGGACCGTATAAAAATTAAATTTCGTAATTTAACAACCCCCAATAAAAAAAATGCTCTATCTGAATGCTTCTCTTAATTTTACGAACTTTTCTAATTGGAAGCAGGAAATAAAGAAGAATACCTTTCTCTAATGGGGAAAAAAAAGGGAATTTCCTGCCTGAAAATAACACGAAAAAAAAAACCTGATTCTGTGACTGAAAAATACGGAGAGAAACCGTTTCGTAAAATAACATGTGAACGGAAACTAACCGTTTTCTCCGACACCGGAAATAGGAAAACGGTTATTGTACGGCAGCATTGCCGACAGACAATGACCGTTTATTTCAGGAACTTTTTATAACAGTGTACAAGTGAAATTGACTGTCAGCATACGTATATTAAAACCCTCTTTGCATATGAGTCAATTGAATGCGGATACGTTGAAGTATTCTTTATTTACAAAAGCGTGTTTCAAAAATATGAAAAAAAAAACTACTTTCCTAAGGAATACTATTCCAGAAACTTTCACAAATCATAAATTGCATCCATTTTCCCTTAAAAATAAAAGATTGAAAACGGAAAAGTGAATGCTGGCCAGGGGCAGATTTGCCGAGTTCGGGGACCTGGGCAAAAGCTTCATTGGAGGCCCCTTCTTTCGAAAACTCTATTCAAAATTTACAAATTTTTTTAACTGGAAGAAAAATTTGTGAGGCCCCTTTTTGTTTTGGGCCCGGGTGCTAGTCCCGGAAATGAGGCCCTGGCGCTGCCCACAAATGGTCCATAGAAAACGGAGAAGAGTTGTATGCACAAGAATGATGCTCGTAAAATTTTGCCACAAGTCACGTGAAGGGACAAGTGCCTCAAGTTAAGGTTGCCATAGCGCTCACTATCCCACTTCTTCTCTATGCTCTGGACCCGAGACGGGGACAGATTCACTTGAAAAATTCTCATGCACCATTTGAACAGTTACACTTTTTTGAAAAGAATTGCGTTTTATCGTGCAATTTCAATACAGCATTTTTGTCTCTGACAGTTTAAAAAAGGGTATTCATAACCAAATTTATATCTTGTATAAAAGAAGAGTTGTTTTAAATTGAATCTCAAGGGAGAGTTCAAAACTTAATATTACGAGTCATTCAACTTCAAAACTAATGAGTTTTTTTTTTTTCTCTCAATTTTAGAGATAGCTTCGTTGATGTTTAAATGAAAAACTTTCCTCGTTCCCTTTCAAAATTAAAGTTTCGGCTTCAATCTTGAAGACATAAAATAAGTGTTTTTCTCTCCGTGTCTGAACTATCAGTATTATTGTTATAGTTTAAACTAAAACAGAAAATATCTGTAATATTGAATCTTTCATGCTTAAAAAGTATTTCTATCTGAGGGGGGTGGGGACCCCAAGGGAATGTAAAATTTTTTACTGGTTGGGACGGATAACATTTTAGAGAATTTCTGTGATTATCAGAGATTTAAAAACACAGGACATAAACAAGAAAGATAAACCGTGCAGAGTGCATGTCAAAGTACTTTTTAATCTAAATTAGCTTGTCTAAAAATTTTTTCTTTTGCGCCAAATAACTTTGAACCGTGAATTTTGTTCAGTGAAAATTTTTACATTGTGCTTGGTTTTCAATTGTTACTACCTTAAAAATAATTAAAATTAATGGTGAAATATACCTATCATGAAAAATACATTATAAGCGTTACGCCAAGTATTTTTTTTAAGTTTATCATTTATAGAGTTTAAAAAATTTTCGCTTGTATTAATTGTTCTTATGTAATATATCATGTGCACAGGCATTACAGGTCCTTCTTTTACAGGGTCATATAAAAGAGTTAAATATATCGCATTTGTGTAATTTGCATAAAATTTTCTAACATGATCTTACTTGTGTTAAAACAAGAAGAATAAATCATGCTAAACTCATCCATGATAAAATAGTTTCCAGCACAACAAAAGGCATTTTTGCTCTAAATTTTCCGACGAATCGTCGCCAAACTTCGTGTGATTTTGCGTATAATCTCAAAGAATTCGCATATTACTTTTGATGCAATTTGGCGAGATCCTGGCGAAGAAATTTAAACGTTGTTCCCAACCTTTAAATGAAGACGTTTATGAACTTATTGAATTGTTCTTGAAGTGAATGAATGTGTCTAAACTACCGTAAACGTAATGTTCTGAAATTCTTATGAGTGCTCCCGTAGTACAAATGCTGCAGAGAGTATTTCTGATGGGCAGCGTCATTTTGCAGTTCTTAGTAATATAAATCAATAATATTTTATTTGAAATAGATGAATAGCATAAAATGCTCTTAGAGAATCACTGTGATGTATTTGAACTCTTTTGGATGCTCCTGTTATAGAACTGTATCGAAGAGTAGCTGCATCAAATGGTGCATAGGACGTTAAGTTTGTGTCGCAGTTTAGGAAACTCACACAATTTTTAATTTATGATGTTTTTGACTGCCGTGAAAGAGACCTCGGGTAAGTTTAAACAGTTCATCTAGTTACTTTACTCAATCAGTGTAAATAAAAGATATAAAGTAAGTATTTTTCTCTCCGGGTCTTTAATAGTAGTATTATTGTTATAGTTTTAAACTAAAACAAAAAATGTTTGAAAAATAATGTCAGAGTAATATTGAAACTTAGAACGACGTTAGAAAAAATTTATTTTCTTAACATAGCACCTTTATGGAGGAACTTAATCCTATGTTAAAACTATTTGAAGGTAATGTCCTTTATTTATATACTATTCAAACAAATAAATTTCTAAAAAGTACTAAAGTACAAACAAGCTGTGTATAAGCATAGGAATATTTGTTCAATTTTAAAGCGAGAATTTTATAGATTTTTTTCTTTCAATAAAAATGGCCAATCTCGCCCTTTATTCACGTCTACCTTCCTTGGAGGATTCTATTCGAAATATTCTGAAATCGATTTTTAAGTTTTCATGAGTGTTGTATTTTACAGCCAGAATTTTATGGATATCTCTTTTCTTCTTTGATATCAAGCAGAATGTGTGAAAAGAACGTTTATGTACCCTGTCCCCAATAAGTCACGAATTTTGTAAAATGGCCTCCAATCTAGCCCCTACTCTAAAAAACACAAATACGCGCATAATTTCGTCATCATGAGCTTCAGTAGTTTATTCCTTTGAAGCACAACCATGCTCCCGATGTCTAAAAAGTGCTACAGAGCTAAAGAACATTTTTGACACAGCCGGCTGAGTCAAATGTGTTCTGTAGCTCTGTGGCACGCACTGGGCGATTCAATTGACCTCCATCTTGCTGGTAGTTAAATCGTGTGGCTGTGTCAGAAATGTTTTGTAGCTCTGTGGTGCGCACTGGGCGATTCGACCGACCGCCATTTTGCTGGTAGTTAAATTGTGCGATGGGAACGGGGGTACTTTGTCGACATTGGGCAGTCTATCTAGATGTCCTCCTTGAATATTTAATTGAAATCAAACTTATTCTTCGTGAATCAAAACAGCCAAAATATCAGATTGTGTCCTCACTGAGCGTTAAAGTGTTAAGCCAGGCAAAATATTGACACATGAAGAAATGACATTATTATCCGGAGCAACTAATAACTAAGCAACTGCACAGCCATTTTTTAATTCATATAAAATGTTGTATATTTCAACCCGTGCCTTGAAGGAAATTTAAAAAGAAAAAAATGTGTAATCATCGTTATTCTAAGCTCTGTACCGAGTGCTTTTATCACCACTTCCGTCAGCGTTTCCAGGTGTCGAAGTAAAAACCATTTTGAACTTCCTCTCGAAAATTAAAGTTCCAGATTTAATCCAGAGAGCGTAAAATAAATGGGTTTTTTGTTGGAACTGAAATTGCATTATTATTATTCTACTTCTAGTAGTAAAGAATTGCATTTTTGCCTTTTAAAATTCTGCATATTTATGTAGAAAAGTTAATCTCACAGTTATGTAAAATGAATGTAACTAGGGTGGATTATGGGATGGATGTAACAAGGGGGGGGGCAGAGGGGACGTCCGCCCCCCTTGAAGGTATAAATGAATGTAAAAGATCCTATTTTACTTCCATAAAATGGATGTATATGTCAATCTTCTAACTAACCGCCCCCACCGACAAACTAACGCCCCCCCCGACAAACTTGCAATAGTCCGTGTGAGAGGAATGATTTACACCAACTGAGTCCAAAAATTTTCTGTTTGGAGGGTCGAAATTGAACCATCTTTCCATTGCGTTTAAAATGGTCTTAAGTCTGTTCTTTTTGGAAATCGTGCAAGTTTTGAACAGATTTTTAAAGACTTGAATAGCGCTAGAGACTATGAAAAAATTTAGAATGTTTCTTTGGAAGTTGTACTAAGAACTATTACGAACAATGAACCTATAAGAGTTAAAAAACATTTAAGAAAAAAATTTTAACATACTTAATTTTGCAATATTTCCCCAAATGCGTAACACTTCGTCCCATTTTCGTTGGCCATTTTTGTGCTCATATTTTTTTTTTCTGAACGTTGCATAAGACGTATGGGTTGGCTGTTTACATAAGTTTTTATGTCGGAAGTACTGCATTTAGTGAAGAAAATTGTTAGTTTTTTCGAGTACATCATTGGTTTGTTTTTAAAATAGTTCAAAACTCTCGTTCTGACTTTCATTTTTCAAAAGAATCACTTTCAGGATTTTTTAAAAGAAACACCTTAAGGGTATTCCATTTTAAAAGCGATCCCCGCCACAGAACTTTTGAATAACTTCAGTTATAAATCAATGATGTTAAACACTTGAAAGGATTAATAATGTTTCTCCACCCTATAGGCTAACACTAACAGTAAAGCTGCATGTCTCATGCAACTTTCAGAAAAAATGCATCAGCACAAGAATTGCCTTCCAAAATGGGCCCAGGGGTTCACCTGTTTGGGAAAGTATTGCAAAATTCGGTATGATTAGCATTTTTTCCTTCGAGTGTTTCGTAACTCCTGTAGGTTTATTGTTTGTAACAGCTCACAGTGCAGCTAGTAAAGAGGCAATCTAAATTTTTTCCAAGTCTCTAGCGCAATTAACCCATTTGTGACCAGATATTTTTGCGACTTTCTTCGATTTTTGCCAATACCAGCAATAATAGCTAAATTTCTGATGTCAACTTTTTGGACAAGGGATGATTTCTTTTAAAATCATAAAAATACAAATGTCAGCATCCTACTGAGTCATGTCAAAATATTTTGTGGAGTTGAGGTTCAATAATCGTGAATAAAGGCTAGGAAAAATAAATAACGTTTTCGTCTGATAGCGAAAATGGCTTCCCAAAAAGGGGACGCTAGGCACAAATGGGTTAAATACTTTAGAGAGTTGTTCAAAAGTTTCATGATTTCCCAAAAGAACATCCTTAAAAATCCTTAAGTTGTCCTCTTTTGTTGCAATCCACCGCCGGGAATTTTGCCTTCAATCCCTCGTCAACTAAAAGCGTAGCGGAGCGTAACCGCTGCTTGCCCGCACACAGACTGTTCTAACGGGGAAAGTAGTTTTACAGGCATATATACGTTCGATTCAGGCGGCCGCCTCTGAAACAATTCGAATTACAGTCTGTTCGCGGAAACGAGAGAACGAAAGTAAACAAACGGGTTACCAAAGAATTACATTTTTTGGCACCAATCTCTAGTTTGGAGTTAAGAATGGTTAAATGCACCTAACGGCGTAAATGGAAGAAAGCAGAAATTCATACTGTGTTTGGCGCTTTGGCAAAATGCCAGGTGTTGACTCTTCACCAGTTTACATGTGCCATTATTTAGTTTCGTTCTCTCGACTCGGCGAACAGACTATAGTCGATTTATTATAGGAATTCGCGATAATCGATTTGGAACGCTCAGCACGTGGCATTCGAAATCTCGAATGGTGAAATGGCGAATACTTTTCAAGCAGTGAAAATTGCAACTATTATTCCAATTGAAATCTCGATTACTGTTCGAATAGTAAATACGCGACTATTATTCGAATAGTATAAATCGCGAATATTATTCGAATAGTAGAAATCGCGAAAATTTTCTATTTGACTAATACATTATTGATTCTGTTCGACTAGTAGTCATCGGTGACAGAAATCACACAATTTCAAGAAATATTAAAATTGTTGGTGCAATTCGATCCTTCTAGTCAGAAGGCTCTTTAAGGGATTCTAATGCGCATTCACGTTGCATCTACATAAAACCCGCGCTAAAACTCCACACCGCTAGATTAACAGCTTCGAGAACCCCAGACCTTCAAACACCAGCCAACTTTCATGTACAGTGCCTTATCCACCCGGCCATGATGATATCCCAGAGACAGGTTAAAGTATTGTTGCACTACTCCAATGCTGTAACTCCATGTATACAAATTTTACAGCAATAGAAACTTCATATAGACGTTATCATCCTTTACTGTTGGGCGAGGACGGCCCGAAGATAAAGTCCTGGAGGTATAGAGTCGAACGGTGCTCGGTTCGACTCCCATCAGCTGTGCATGTACACTTTGAGGGAAAAGAGTACATCCATAACTGCCCAGGTGAAGAGAAGGGACATGGTCAGCAGTTGTGCATGTACGCTGTGTGCGGCCAGCGAACATACAGAACTGCGCAACGAAGGAAGACGGTGAAGTATATGTAGCAGTAAATGAAGGTGAAGTTCCTTCATGAGGAACCGGCGGTTAACACTCCAATGGATGATTTGTAATTGGTGTAAGCACTTTGATAGTGTAGAATAAATGTGATGTAAAAGAATAAATAAAAACAATTAAAAAAACAAAATTTTTAAATTTAAAAATAATCAATTTAAACTTTTCAGTTTCAAGTAAACTGTTGATTGCCTGCATTTGGATTTTTTTTTTTTTTTCATTATTTGAGGAATTGCCGACTTATGTCCATTATTTTATAGAATATAGTCAAATACCGTTAATAAAGTATAGTACAGGTTGATTACAAATTAATATCTCAACTTTCAATAGACATAGCTTCTAAGAAGTATGAGGTAGCGTTTCGTCACCCACATCGTTTTCAAGTCAGGAAATATGAAGTTTTACTGGATTGATTTCAAGAATTTTTCTTTCCCGAAAGATTTTAAGGATGAAGTGCGGAATCCCAACTTAAGGATATTAAATTTGAATATCGATCATCTTCACACGACGCATAAAAATTAATATTCCTTCTGAAAATAATTAAAACTAAAGAAATAAATAATTGTTGCTACTGATGTGGACATTGAAATCATTAAATATTAATATACTATTTACAGATTTAGTATATAATAACATACAATAAAAATTGCTAATACATGGAATATTGATCTTAGATTCATCAATAATAAGGGTGATAAGTTGTGATAAGTTGTTCAAAATGATATTTTTAAGGTTTAGAAATAAATTGTTAAAGCACAAAACCTCTATTTTAAAAACAAGTTTGAAATTGACCCCCATAATTTAATTAATAATTTTTAATAATTATAAAACATTAAGGTATCTATTAGATTGGTATAGAAGCTTACTGTTGAAACTTAAAAGGATCATTTGAAAATGCTATAAGAACTTATTCTATCTATTGTATTCGTAATTTTAAATTATTCTAAAAAAAATAAACGAATGAAAAAAATTTATTTGTGTGTTTTTTATTTTTTTTGAGAAAAGTACCATTTGGTTTAAACCATGCCAACCGTGATAAAGAGGCATTATAAATATTTTCCAGAATCTAACGCAATTAAACTGGGTAGAAATCTATTCAAAAGTAGCATGATATACAAAAAAAAAACTTAGGGTCATTTCGGGGAATTACGAGTGACTCTGTTTCCGGACAAATAATGGTCACTCACTTTACAGCATTAAAAAATATATAATAATAAATAAGCTAAATTATGCCAAGTCATGCTGAAACATTCCATTATCTTATATCAAGTTCAAAAACAATGTAACTATAAAGGAAATAACAGAAAAAAAAATACTTATTAAACTATTACAAAAAATCCTTAAAAAGTATTGCCTCTGAAAATCAGGATTTTTTTAGATACGAAGATTCATTTCAATGAAACCTTTTTGATAAAACAATTTTGTTGGTGCTACTTTTTACTTGCAGATGGTCTAAGATTTTTAAACGTTCTTATACTTTTTCTTCATTATTTTAAAAATTAGTTTTAATTGTCCCTATAAAGAGTTTAAAAAACTTATAAATTGTTTTTTCC
Source organism: Cheiracanthium punctorium (assembly GCA_038373885.1). Taxonomy (NCBI): domain Eukaryota; kingdom Metazoa; phylum Arthropoda; class Arachnida; order Araneae; family Cheiracanthiidae; genus Cheiracanthium; species Cheiracanthium punctorium. The sequence continues at coordinate 19,824 of JAWZYV010006042.1, read as the reverse complement.
CATCCTCTACCACCTGACATTATTCTGAAAAAAAAAACGGGAACATCAGCAGACATCAAAACTGTTAACACCAGATATTCTGAAAAATGTATGAGACAGAAATGAATTTTACTCGTGTTTACTACAGGTGATCACTTTGAACATTTATTAGTTTATGTCCTAAGTAACTTTACAGTATTATCTTTCATTTCATTTTCTCAAAATGCGTGCATCCTCTGTAGTTTTGGAAATATAGCCCTTTCAAGTTGGAATATAAATTTATCATAACCCGGCATATTTTTAAATATTCATCATTTTTAGGATCAAAATATGAAAAAAGAATATTTTCAAATGGAGCTACTGTAAAACATCAAAGCGCAAGAGAGAAAGGAAAGAAACAATAAAGACACTGAGGCGAAATTATACGAGTGCTGTCTGTCTAAAAGTGGAATGCCTTGGGCAGCAGACTTTTTTAAGGGGTTTTACATCTTCACATTACATCCGGAGAACACTGCTCAAAATTCCGGACCGTTAGATTGAACACTTAGCGTTGGGCTAGAACACCAGACCTTCAAACTCCAGCCAAAAAAATTGGCTTGAAATCGCCAAGGAAGCTGGTGAGGAACAGGATTCTCTCCAAACAAGATTTATTAAGATAGCGAGCCAACTGGTCGCCGGAGGCGGCTTGTATTGTTATAAAATTGTATTGTTTTACCGTATTCATGCGGAAATGAGTATGTGATCCCTTGACTTTTGCAATAGACTTGGCGACCGTTTTGGCGACTTGAAATCCCGTTATAACAAAAGTTAAGGAAATCCCCACATGAAAAGCAATTAAAACAATGATAAACAAATAACAGTACAACAAATTTATCGATTTTTGAAAATCCCGATACAACGAACTATTTGAATAAGCAAATATTTTTTCCCTTTTATAGTTCACTCACACGACTGATAATAAGCATGCAGTGTGGAGGCGATGCGGACAATTAATACTTCACAAGGCAATGCGCTGGACACTTCACCTTCCTTGCAAATATTCATCGCTTCAAAATTATAACTCTCATGCAGTGGCGAATCTAGAAATTTTTTTCGGGAACTAACTTTTAAAAAGCTTGTTTGATCTAAATAAAATGTACCATAATGAAATTGATAAAGTTAAAGGAATTTAAAAACTTGTTGAACTGGATAATTTATTTTTTTTAAATCTTCTTTCACCAGACAGAGTGCAAAATAAAGCAAAATGTCAACCTTTAGCAAAGCCTTTTTTTAGGGGAGGGGATAAAGACGCTAGTCCCTCTCTGGGTCCGCAACCGCACCTCTTCAATAACAGCAAGCTCCTTTCAGAAGAAAATTGCAGATTTTATAAGCTATTTTGATTTCTACCGGTTTTATTCCGGTCAATACTGATATTTCCCTAAGCGGTAAGTCGTTTTGTTTTCAGAATTTAGAACTTTCATTTGAAAAGAAAAAATATCTCTGGCTGATTTTAATGAATGACAATCAACTTTCTATAGCTTTCAATCAGAGTAGTGGATGCAATTTTATTATATGAAGTACGTGGTTTTATTACAAAATAACAGCCGACTGTGCATAATTAACCCTTTAACGCGCAGTGTTCTATCTCTGGGAACACAAAACTCTGACTTTTTAACTGTTGCCAGTCACGAAGAATAGATTTGATTTCTGTAAAAATAGCTGCGGGTGACATAGCTCCAAGGGAATCCTTTATTTTATAGCACGTCATTTCCCGTAAAAATATTGTCACGATTATTTTTAACAGCACTGACATCTGCTGAAAAATGGAAGAATGCGAGAACAGCTGGATAGATTGTCCAATGCTGAAAAAAGGGTCGCCGTTGCCATCGCTCGACTTAACTACCAGCAGCACAGGCAGCTGTCGTCAAAAAAGGGTCTCTAGATCTGTGGCACGTGATGAACGTTTCGATCGTCCGCCACCTTGCTGGTAGTTAAGTCGAGCGATGGAAACGGCTGCCTTTTTTTCAGCATTGGGAAAGGGTTGCGCCTCAAAGGGTTAAAACTTTCTACCGTTTTATTCGAATTAGCGTAATTTCATTCCAACGAAATTTCCGTTATAACGAAGTGTTACGGTACCGAGAGGTTCTTTGTAACGGAAACATGCTCTATTAGTTTAAGAAGTTTCGGCTAGGTAATATACTCACACGCGAAAAACGACATTACTTTACGGTCACTTCAATAAATCATCCCTCTTACATAAGTAAATTAAAGTGTTGTGATTTTTAAACTTGCCTTATATAGTCTGTGAGAGGAATGATTTGCACGAGACCGTCTCCAAAGAGTGTCTGTCTTGAGGATCCAAATTAAACCCACAAACCATTGCGTTTAAAAGTTCGTAAATCTGTTCTTTTTGGAAATCGCACAAATTTTCAACAGCTTTTTGAATAATTTAATTGTGGTAGGGACTAGGAAAAAATTTAGAATGTTTCTTTAGAAGTTGTACTGTGAACTATTTCGAGCAATGAATATACGGGAATTATAAAAGACACAGAAAAAAAAACTGCTAATCGTACGTAATTCTGCATTATTTAATCGAACGGGTAATGTTTCCGCCCATTTTCAGAAGTCATTTTTGCGTGTATGTATTGATTTCCGAAAGTTGCACGTAGGTTGCATTTTAATAGTAGTTTGCAGTATTAGTGAAGAAACATTATTAGTTTTTTCGAGTGTTTAACATCATTGGTTTGTCTTTAAAGCCGTTCAAAAGTCCCGTGTAGCCTATCCTCTTTCCACAGAAACAGCTCAAGGGTGTTTCACCTGAAGAGACATCGTCGTCACAAAACTTTTCAACATGCTTTAACAGCAAACCAATGATTTTAAACACTTGAAAAAATTAATGATGTTTCTCCATTGAATGCACTATGCACCAACAGTACAGCTGTATGTCTCTCGCATATTTCAGAAAAAATTCATGAGCACAAAAATTGCCTTCAAAACTGGATTGAGGAATTAACCTGTTTAGGGATGTATTGCGAAATTACGTACGTGTAGTATCCCCGCCCCCCAAGTGTTTCTTAATTCCTGTAGGATCATTATTTTTAACAGTTAACAGTACAGCTTGTAAAGAGGAATTCTAAATTTTTCCAAGTCTCCAGCACAATTAAATTCTTTAGAAAGTTGTTCAAAAGTTGTATGTTTTCCTAAAATAACAGCCTTAAAAATCCTTAAGTTTTCCTTTTCTGTTGCAATCAAAGGCCGGGGATTTAGCCTTCACTCCCTCGTCAATTCAAAGCGTAGCGGAGCGTAACCGCTGCTTGCCGGCAGACAGACTGTACTAAAGGGGAAAGTAGTTTTACAGGCATACATAACCTACATAACCTCCATTCAGGTGCCCGCCTCTGAAACAATACGAATGAGTCAATTTATTAAGAACATTCGCGATAATCGATTTCGAACGCTCAACAGGTGGCATTCGAAATGTCGAACAGTGAAATCGAGAATACTATTCGAACAGTGAAATGGAGAATACTATTCGAACAGTGAAAATCGCAACTATTATTTCAATTGAAATCCCGATTACTGTTCGAATAGTAAAAACGCGGACACGATTCGAATAGTAGAAATCGCGAACGTTCACTATTCGATTAGCAGATTACTGATTCTGTTCGAGTAGCAGTCATCGGTGAAAAAGATCACAGAATTTCAAGAAATATTAAAATTGTTGTTGCAAATAAATCCTTAGTCGGAAGGCCGTTTAAGGGATTCTAATGTGCATTCACGTTTCGGTAAACACCTCGCGAAACTACACACCGTTAGATCGAAAGCTGCACTGTAGGCCAGAACCCTGGACCTTCAAACATCAGCCAAATTTCATATACAGTGTCTTATCCACTCGGCCATGATGATATCCCAGACACAGATTAAAGCATTGTTGCACTACTCCAATGCTGTAACCCCATGTATACAAATTTTACAACAATAGAAACTTTATATAGACGTTATCATCCTTTACTGCATGTACACTTTGAGGGGAAAGTGTACATCCACATCTGCCCGTGTGAAGAGAAGGGAGATGGTCAACAGTTGTGTATGTACGCTGTGGCGGCTAGAGCTGAAGCAAACCGCATGTATTCGGTACTAAGATACGGATAATCACTCAGACTCGAAGTAACGAATTGTTATTTTTCGGTTGATATCGTTACTCGTTACTCGATTCGAAGCTGTTTCGGATCGAGCAGCTTCGAACTTCGAATACAGACTTCCAGGCGAGGGAAACGGGTTCCAGTAATCGAGTACTAATATCTTCTGTTTGTTACTGGATATCGGATCGCGGTTTCAAGGGGGAAAATGACTTTTGAGTGTGCATTTCGGATCGACCAGGTTCGAACTTCGAATACAAGACTGCCGGAGGGAGAAAATGAATTTCGGTATTTGAGTAATAGTATGTTCCGTTCCGTTACTAGATACCGGAAGTATTATGGATTCTCGCTGTTTGAAGGGAAAAATCAGTTTCGGTATTTGAGTAGTAGTATGTTCTGGTTGCAATTCGTTTGTGCCGAGCCGAATGGTATCGTTTTGATGAGGTTTGGAAGAATCCGTATGTTTCGTTACAGTTATGGAGATGGATATACTATCTGCTGCTCTATTGATATGGGTCGTACAATGGGGGATAGGATCCGGTGTATAGTGCGTTCTTATGCGCAGTTGAACTTTTTTTTGCTGGGGGGGAAAGGGGTGTTCTTATAATTGTAGAAGAGCAATACGTATAAGAGAAGCATGTTATAAGGGGTGCTAATTTCGGGCTTTCTAACATTTTAGTACTAAATAGTGGTGCAATCAGAATTCTTTCTTTCAGGGTGGTTTCGAAGCAGGATTGCGAACTTAACTTTTTCTTTTTTTTTTAGCTAGAATCGAAATATGAGTAATAAATAACAAATTATTTAAATACACCTTTAAAAAAAATATTTTTTTATAAAGTAAACGAATTCACACATTTTTATTATTTAAAATATTATTTGGAACTAAAAAAAATATTTAGCATGGAAACCTAAACACATTTTTTAAGTAATTGTTTAAAAAATATATAAAAAATTGGGAGCTACCCGGGATTTCTATGCCCACTCCTGCGTAAGCCACTGGTATTAAAATAATTCAATAAAGTTCAGTATGTTTCTAAAATGTCGGCGTTTAGGGGGCCATCTGACCTATTTTATGGTACGTTTTATTCCATGAACTCATGGAATACGCATAGTCCGGTGCAACCATTCTTTCTGTATGAAAGGAGTGATAATTTTTGTTTAAAGAATGCTCTCATATATGCACCCACAGAAGGGGCTAACCCCTTTCATCCCAAAAGCGCAGAATTAGAACTGGAAATATCTTAAAAATAGATAATTCTCACTGAATTAAACAATTTTAATTTAAAATATGGTAATTTTTAATTTACTTCGAAAAATCGTCCAGCAAAAGAAGTTTTTGATATGAAATAAGAACTCACAAATAATAAAGATATTATGCTTGTAGAGACGCAAAGTAGTTGATATCATACTGAGATCCCCTGCCCTGTGAATTTAATATATATGGCCCAATCCCTGGATCTCAGTATTCGAGAACCCGCTCCCAGAAAAAAAACACGAGTCACAAGCTTTCCTTTACACTTTTTATGATAAGAGTGAACAGGTTAAACCAGCGTTCAGAATTTAAAAAAGGGGGGGGGTTTGAGGAAAAAAAGAATGGTATATGTCTTTGGAAGATTTCTATGTGTACTCAGTAATTCGGATAATTTAGCATTGTATAAAACCATACATGTGTATAAAAACAATCTGTAAATCAGAGAAAATAAGCTCTAAATACAACTTTGTACAACTTCGCTAAAAAAAATTCTTTTTGGTTAGGTTTTGTTATGGGTTTATGTATGGGCGGCATATACCCATAACAACACTGTCCCGGATGTGTTGTTATGGGGCACATATAACACCCTATTACCGATTCTATTAGTAGTAACGAAAGTAACGAGTAACGAATACTTAGTAACGAATAGCGAACATCTAAGTAACAAATACATACGGATACTCATTTTGTCGTTACTTTTACAGCACTAGTGGCGGCCCAGCGTACATGCAGAACTGCGCAACGAAGGAAAGACTGAGAAGTATATGTAGCAGTAAATGAAGGGGACTGTCCTTCACGTGGAATCGGCGGTTAATATTGCAATGGATGATTTGAGGTTGTAAGCATGATGATTTGTAAGCATATTGATGATGTTAAATAAATGTGATGTAAAAAACAAATAAATTTAAAAATAATTAATTAAAACTTTTCAGTCATTTTTTTTTTGTATTAAGTAAACTGTTGTTTGGCTACCTATGGAGCCATTTTTTCCCCTATTATTTAAAGAGTTGCTCAGTTATGTCCATTATAAAGGGTTTTCCATTAAGAGTGATAGAAATTAAAATTTCAAAAAAAAGGAAGGAAATCTGAAACACTTTCAGATTTTAAATATGCATTAAAGTGCTATGTATTAAAAGCGTATCGTAATTTATGCATCGTCCCTACTTTCTTCCTTATTCCATTAAGTTGGAAAGTGTATCATTATTCATAAGTGTGCTGTATTTTGCTACCTTGTTACATAAAACCTATCTTTGGAATCGAAATCTATCTTAAAATCGCCTACTAACATTATTTTACAATCTTCGCAAGTATATTGCATCTGTACTTCACCGTTTTAAATATTGTTTCGAATGTGCATTTATGAGTGTTCCGTGGTTGTCTTTCTTGGGTTGATTCTTACTTTAACACCACGACTCTCGCCAAGATGGCAATCATTAAACATATGCAGTTACCATGACGATATTTTGTATTTTTGTGACAATCGTAATTTAGAATTAAAATGACGATTTGGAACAACCTGTAAGTACAGCATTCCGTTACATTTTTATTTATTTTGGGAGGCCAATTGATGTAGTTTTAATTAAGAGTCTTGAAATTCCTTAACTTGTGCGTTTATCACTAATTTTTTTACTTTAGTTTTCATCTAGTTCTTTTGGAAGCGTTGCAACTTGTGCATAACTCTTAGAGATCCATGACTGCAAAGCTCGCCAAAGTGCGGCGATTTTTTCGGTTGGCGAGAGGGGGGGCGTTAAAATTGGAATCCACTCTTTCTTGTACCATAAAACACATCTTTGGAATCGAAATCTATCTTAAAATTGCCTACTGAAACTGTTTTACAATCTTCGCCAGACATATTCGAACTATAGGCATATTCCAACTATATCGCGTAGACATTTTAAATATTGTTTGGAATGAGCATCATAATCCATGAGTGCACCGTATTTTTATTCCTTGTTCCTTAAAGCACTTCTTCGTAATTGAAATCTATACTAAAATCGCCTATCAAAACTGTTTAACAATTTTCGCCAGCAAGGGCGGATTAAGGGGGGGGGGCGTAGGGGGCGACCCCCCCCCCCCGAGAAAGAAGAAATTAATGTAAAAGATCCTATTTTACTTCCATAAAATGGATGTATATGTCAATCTACTAACTAATCCTGGCAATCTACTAACTAGTCTGGCACTGGTTCGCGGTTAAACAGGGATTAACCGCGAACCAGTGCCAGACACTCTATGTCTATGTACACTTTACAGGCTTCGTACGGATACTCGATTTGCTAAAATTCCGAACTTTTTAAACATTTTCCTAAGATGGCCTGATATTTAAAAATTGGTACTGTATTTTATAAAATATGGTGAGAATTCCTCTTTATCATCTCAAATAGTACGACACTTTAGGACAATTTTTCAAAAGTTCAGAATTTTAGCAAATTTAAGGATCCTTACGAACCAACCCCGACATAGGACGGCGATGGTCGAAAGGAAGACGGTTTCCATATTAATGAGTCCCAGTGGGAGGAAGTCCGACTTCGGCGCTCAGGGTTCTCCTAATTTTGAGCCCATTCCAGATGAGAGACCTAGCACCTGAAGACGGTAACCCCAGAAATACCGTTTGAACATGCAGGACATTATAGCCACGAACAGATTTTACGTGCAGCAGCTCCCATTAGCGAGTACGGTTCTACAGCAGTCCGACCGAGAGAGGAGTTCACCCGCTCACGCACTGGCCAAGTCCGTGCTGCTTCCCTTTATGGTGTTCTAATGGAGACGGAGCTTAGCTACTTGGTCACTGCGGGACCTTTGAATTCGTTTTCTTTTTTACTTTTTTTTCAGAAAAAGTGATTTTTTTCAGACATGCGGCAAATGTGAAATTAATTCATAAATGGCGGCTTCAGCTAATTTTCCACTCAATATTTTCCACGTTTATAGCGAAATTTGCAAGTTTCCCCTAGTTTTTCTGTTAAAGTAAAATGTCCCTACTATTCCACTTTTTACAGTTTTTCTTGTACGTTTGCAATCTTATGTACGCCAAAAAAACATCTTAGCATTCCGAATTAATAGTATGGTCCTTATCAGTGGCGCACCCAGGATTTTAGATTAGGGGGGGCTGAGCTGAAAATACTGCTGAACTCGGTTATAGTGAGATCGATATTAGTTACAACCCTCTTATAACTTCAAAATATTCTGTACCACTTGATTTGCCCATAAAACACAAGCCCACAAGCAAAAACTCATTATAGAGTCATAAATAATTATCTGATCTTTTCAGTGATATTGTAACTGACTTTAACAGTGCTTCATAAACTCTCTGTAAGTATTTATTTAAAAACTGACATCTTTTTAGGTAAAAAATACTTTAGAAATTATTTGAAGACAATAAATAATAATAATAGTAATAATTCATTAGTGACAATTTTCATTTTTTTAAGTTTTTCACTTCAAACTTTTCACCTTTAGGGGGGATTGAGCCCCGATAGCCCCCCCCGTAGGTGTGCCTATGGTCTTTATTCACGTCGGCATTTCCATAAAAACATGCAACTATAGTTCTTTTGGCGCGCAATTTAATTGTCATCAGTATTGCCGCCAAATTAAATTTTTTTTTTCTCTGCACTGTATTATGCACACACACGCATATATTATATGCATACTCGTGTAAAAGATCTGTAATTACTTTAAACAAACATTATCAGTGCAGAGTAAAATTTGTTCCAGCTTAAAGAAATAAACCTAATTTAAAAGCTGCGTGGTTTTCAACAAAAAATATTATCTGAAGCATCTTATAAAAAATGACGTTTCCATTATTAATTACATTTTAATGACTCAAAGTGTAAACAAACGGTGAAAACCCTGGAGCAGCGTTTCTTTTTAATATAATAGCAAAAATAAAAAGCATATATTGATAAAAAAAATATTTTTAATACTATGAAATTCAAAAGGTTATTTTCTACACTAGACATGAGTGTTATAGAGAGGGTATCGTTAAAGTTTCTGAGATATAAAGTTATGTGAAATTATAAATTTTAAATTTATAACGTAAAGAAGGCGAGTTTTAGTGAAGCGAGCAATTTTTATACTGCGTGATGTATTAGATGATAAAATAGGACTTTTGAAATAAGTATTGTCATAATATGAGTTTGAAAGATATTTGTGTTAAATGCAATAACTTGATCGAAGTTTTTGACGAACATTATTTTTTCACCTGAAATGTTCAGCCAGAAATTAAAATTTCCTAAATAATTTAATAATTTATTTTATAATAACAATAAGTGCTCTAATAAACATTGACTTCTTTCAAAATTAACATTCAAAATTTAAAAAAAAATCACATGCGGACACGACATGACTTCCTACGGCTATTAAAATATATTAATTTTCTACGCACTTTTAAATTTATTTCGTTGAAATGAAGATTCAACACTCCAATATTAAGGTTTGGAGATTTTTCGCCAAATAAAAGAGATATCAAGAAGCTGGGTGCAGTTTTGGAAACTTAAAAAAATCTCAATTTGGCGATACTTCACCACAATCTGTCAAATTCGGTGAAAGTTGGCGAGATTTCGGGCACATATCCAAACAATAAATGACCAAAGACTTAGAATGCATTGAGGATATCCTTGCCCATAGACTTAAATTAGTTAAAAAGTACTGAATGCTTTCGGGTCATCCTGCCAGCGAATTACACGATTGATTGCAATCAAAAAGGGAAGTGCACAACTAAACGCTGCAATAATCTGAAATATAAAATTCCGTATTTTAGTGATAGTCGTTTTTGAGCTTTGTCGGCTACATCAGTTCAGACGTACGTTCAGACGTCATCGCAAAGCTAGTCAAAATGTATATTTATATAACTAAAAAGTATTCACCGTCTGTCAAAATATATCCTGCATACCTGCGTACCTGAGACGTCAAGCAGAAGAAACTCGTCAATGAATTGGCGACTTCTAAGTCGAAATTTCGGAAAATACGGCGGCAAAAATAAGTCTTCAGAATTGATGTCCGCTAAGCACTATCGCCAATATTTAGTGAGAAAATTCCAAACAATATGTTAAACAACGAGGAAACCCAAAACTCCCTATTTCACATTTTAGTTAATCGACTTAAATGCAACAAAATGCAAATTTTAATAACTTGACGCATATGAATATGAATGTTAGCCTAATTTAATCATCAGATTAGGTTAGCCCCAAAATCTGTAGCATTATCCAAGTATATGCAACGAGCCTGTACAAACATACGAGTATATATTTTTACTTTCCGAACATGTACCATGTAAGGAAAGTATTGTAATCATGAAAAAATTGACTTCGAGATTTTGGCGTTTTTACACGTTTTGAGGTCTTATGAATCCATTTATGCTATTTTTACGAGATGTATGTATGTATGTGTGTATGTGTGTGTGTGTGTGTGTGTATGTGTGTGTGTGTGTATTGTGTTTGTGTGTATGTGAGTGAACACGATAGCTCCTGAACGGAGCATTCGATTGAGCTCAAATTGGATATATATGTCACAAACCACCGTCGCAAGACCGGTATTGATTTTGGTGTGTATAGGACTTATAGTTTTTCTACAGGGCTACGACAAATATTTCTTTTACATTATGGCCTATGGGGGGAATTTCTTGAAAGTGCGATAGCGTTTAAACGGTATTTTAGCAATTTGATAATGCATCCTATTTCAAAATCTTCTATCCAGGTGTTAAAAAACCCCTAAAACCCTAAGTAATTTTCAACCAATACATCCAATTTACTTGCAAAGAACATGAATGGGTTCCGCCATTACATGAATCAGATAAACGACGTTTAATAAGTGATCGATACCTCTTGATCACTTCCTTGCTAATAACCCATTTGAAGCATAAAAATTGTTCTTAAGCACAATGAAGAGGGTACTTAAATGAGCATTTTCTCGTTTACGTGTTATAATCTGAATCTTTTAATAGCCCGTCACCGCCCAAGCATTAAATTCTCGTGGTTTCACCTAGCAACACATTAACAGCTACTGTCATTCGTCGAATGCGGATGAAAATTCGCTCTATCAAATTATTGATAATAAGCAAATGCAATTGTATTTATGTATGATGGTGAAATAGGTTAAAGAAAATGAAACATTACTTAACTATAGCTTTTTTTTCACTATCTATCTTCGAAGTGGAATATTTAAGGAAGTCATCTTGTGAAGCCCCTGCAAAAGTTAGCTCAAAAAACAAATTTGTTATTTGTGAAAGGATGTTAATAAAAAAAATCTGGAGTGACTCCACTCAACTTTCCGAACACTTACGATTAAGATCATTACCAAGCACTTAAATAAATTTTAATCGATGAATAATTCAAACATATCTACCAAATTGAAGCTCGATCGAATGTACCGTTTAAACGCTAGCGCACTTTCAAGAATTTATCCCCATAGGCCATAATGTAAAAGAAATCTTTACATTAAGTCCTATAAACATCAAAATCAATACCGGACTTACAATGGTGGTTTATAATATGTATACCCAATTTGAGCTCAATCGAATGTACCGTTTAAACGCTAGCGCACTTTCCAAAATTTTCCTCCATAGGCCATAATGTAAAAGAAATCTTTGCCGTAGCCCTGTAGAAAAACTGTAACTCCTATACACATCAAAATCAATACCGGTCTTGCGGAGGTGGTTTATAACATGTATACCCAATTTGAGCTCAATCGAATGTACCGTTTAAATGCTAGCGCACTTTCCAGAATTTTCCTCCATAGGCCATAATGTAAAAGAAATCTTTGTCGTAGCCCTGTAGAAAAACTGTAAGTCCTATACACACCAAAATCAATACCGGTCTTGCGACGGTGGTTTATAACATATATACCCAATTTGAGCTCAATCGCATGCCCTGTTCAGGAGCTATCGTGTTCACTCACATACACACAAACACACATACACACACACACACACACACACACACATACACACATACATACATACATCTCGTAAAAATAGCATAAATGAATTCATAAGACCTCAAAACGTGTAAATACACCAAAATCTCGAATTCGAATTTTTTCATGATTACAATACTTTCCTTACATGGTACATGTTCGAAAAGTAAAAATATCAGTTCCTGTCACTTGAAAAAATGTTTGAATTTCAGCGCATCAAAACCCTTTGCTGAAGAAAAAGTAGTTTTACAGGCAAAGCTCGTAAAAAATCAATGTCATTTGAAAGATGAAGTAACTGCGTTTCTCCGCATTATAAACCTGCTTTGTGCTATAAAAGTAGTTTTACGGGCAAACTGCGAGAAAATCATTCGATATAATTTGATAGGTAAAATAATTCTTTGCATTTTTTCGCATTATAGCTTCTAGTGCAGTAAAAGTAGTTTTTACAGGTAAAGTGCTTAAGAATGAGTTCCTATGATTTGAAAGTTAAAGCCACTGTTGGCATTTCTCCGCATTATACCTCTTAGTGCAGAAAAAGTAGTTTTACAGGCAAAGATCACGATAATTGATACGAATTGTGAGTCGTTAATCGTGAATCGATTTGTTTGTTTGTTATCGATTAAAAAATCACGAAAATTTTTCAATTTATCAATTAATATTTTAAATCGCTTTCCGTCCTTGCATATGAGCAACTGTTAATATACTACAGACATTAAATTAATGAATTTAATTAAAAAATTGCAAATCAGAGTTAGACTCGTATATCTTAGGAACAGCTGATATTTTTTCAAATTTTACAGTTTTCCAAGTGAAAAATCTCCGAGAAGATTTCTCAGTGTAAAAATTTCTGATCTTACATCCCGTTTCTGAAATTGATGGAGAAAAAAACTTTAAGCGAATTTTCTGCTACAATGCTTCTTCAAAAAGAGGAAAAAATTTACATAATGATATTTTTATGATTTTCGTCATGTAAAAAGTCTTACTCAAAAACACACACACACACACGAACAAATTGCTTCTCATTCAGTCTTCAAAAATAACACAGATCAATCGTAAAGCAACCTTTATTTTTCCCTTCTCAGTGAAAAATTAGACGACTTCATAAACGATAAGCTTTTCGAAAGTATAATTACGTTTTACAACGCGAATATCAAATTACATTTACAAGAAGAATTACGACGCTTGCATGTGACGTTTCAAAGCATAACTTATGCTTCCTGACTTTTTTTGTTCACGTCGTTCCAAGCGCACACATAATCCCAATCGGGAAAACTATTATGTCCTTTCTCAAAACAGCAGAATCGTAAAATGCTCGAAACATTCAGTCAAAGGTGTGTTATTTCATATTTTTATCGTTGTATTTTATTTTGTGATGCTTCTTAAAGAAAGAAAAAAAGACCTTTTTGAACATAAACGTCTGATTTAGTAATTTATGAATAGAAGTATTTCGTTAAAAAATTAATGATTTAAAAAAAGAAAAAAACGAGAGAAAAGAAAAGACCGATTTCAGAGTACCTCAGGATAGCGGACAAGAAAGATAAATCATACCAAACTCATAGATTATAAAACTCTTTCCAACACGGCAGTCTTTCTTGAACCTGATTTGGCGATGTATTACCGTCAAACTTGGCAAAAATTTTCAGATAACCTCAGAACAGCTGTATATCACTAATAAAATAATTTTGTTTGACCCTGCTAAAGAACTAATATCATGTACACCCTTTAAGGGGATGGTGGGCTACGACATTACCAAAAATTCGCAATTTTTTTTTAATGCATTCATATTCCATGATTTTTACTGTATCTGAAACAAAAAACTGCATGTCTCTAACTTAATTAGTAAAAAGTTGTAAGCGTTTAAAAAATGTAAGTATGTCATAAATGGTCCTTTAAATGTCCGAAAAAATGCCTTCTGTGCAAAATGAATATTTTTCGCAGATCTGTGTCTTTAAAATGTCCCTTGCGACAATTTTTGAAGAAGTCTTATAAAATTCGTACCAGAGACTCAAGATACATATAAGAATAAATTTTCTTATCCGTTTTAATTTTGGTGATCATTAAGATTATATAAATTCAATATAAGTTTATAAAAACATGAAATTTTTTTTAATTCAGTGTTAACGTATAAAAATACTTCCTAAAATTTTACTTTTCAACGAATCACTAAATTAATAAGAAAATTTGTTCGGAATACATTTTTGAATAATAACAAGAGAAAATTGAAGGAAAAAATTAAAAATTGGCGCGCAAGAGACATTTTCTCGAAATTCAATTTTTTTTAATTTAAATTTTAAAAAAGTAATTTTTTTTAGTTTTTTAAGTATTTAATTTTGTCATACTTCAAAGTATATCTATACAAAAATTCATAATTTTTGGTCAAAAATTTAAAAAAAAAAATTGATAACGTCCACCGTCCCCTTAAATGAAGAGAAAGCAAGTTTAATTCTTCATTTATCAAATTGTGCTTGAAACGGATGAATGCCGCTAAACTGCATATACACTGTTATGTATTGGAATTCTTTTGAATGGTCGTGTAGGAGAATTATGTATTCTTAGCAGAAGAATGATTTATCTTGTAATGCTCAATAACTTATATCAATTTTATTTCGTTGGAAATAGTCAAATATCTCTAAAATGCACTTCAAAGAATGGCTGTCCATAGAGAGTAATGTATTGGAATTCCCTTGAGCACTGCATGAGTGGAACTATACATGCTATGTACATCATTTTCAATAGAGTACATGGTTAAGTTCATATGAACTTCGTAGCAATCGAAGCATATTTACGGCAGTTAGAGTACGGACGAACAGACGGACAGAAAGACAAACCGAAATCATAAAAACTTACAACCATTTTGGGAGCGTGTCAAAAATTACTCCAGAACAGTTTGGATAGCTTACCACCAATGGCGAATTTTAATTCTTTGGCGATTTGCGCATGGACATTTTCCGATAACGATGCCATTAAATAAATAGTTTCCCCATATATTCTTATGGGGATAATACAATCCAAAATTCTTGGCAGATGGGAGTATTTAGCACCGCGAAATGTTTCATCTTCCTGTGTGCCAAATATATC
Organism: Cheiracanthium punctorium; assembly: GCA_038373885.1. NCBI lineage: Eukaryota > Metazoa > Arthropoda > Arachnida > Araneae > Cheiracanthiidae > Cheiracanthium > Cheiracanthium punctorium. The sequence goes on along the minus strand of JAWZYV010006042.1, from coordinate 4,491 downwards.
AGCTGTACTACTGTGCCCATTGTGAAATAAAAGGGTATGTAAATTTCTCACCATTGACAACCGGAATTCAATTTTATGATAATTTTTTGGACTCCAAACATGGCTATAAACTGCAGGAAGCGGCCCAAATTAGTGAACAAATGCAAAAAATTATTCAATAAATGTTGAAATTGCTTGCACATATCGAATTAGCTTTTACCATTGTTAAAATTGCTACTTTTCCGTTCAAAGCGCCATCTAGTAAACATTTTTGAACTTTTTTTTTTTTCGAAATCCAAATTTAAGCGCGCGTCATGTATATTCTATGTTTCGAATTCGGTTGCAATCTGTTCACCCATTTTACCTAGAGAACCTTATTTATATAAGGAAAGTTTAGTTATAACCATACTAAACATGTAAAAGTGACACAGTATAAATCCAGCTTCAGATATAGAAAATGATACACAGCGTTCTTTGTGCTTATCACACTTCAGATGACGGTGGTGACTCCTACAAATTAGCGTATTAACGGATTTGGATATCTCCGTTCCTTCATAAATGGGCAAAGAACATCGTATGCGCACCATATGTTTGTTTTGAGGTTGCTGATTGGCTAAGTTATTACGCGGGAAGACTGGCGATCAAAAAGATGAATGATATTGTCCTCTTCCTGCTCTTAGCTTTGTCGTGTTCTCGTGTATCTCTCTCGTGCTAGCTAAAAGGGGAGACGAGGCAGCTGGCCCGTCCGCCTTTACCTTAGTCATGCTCTGTCTAAGAGGGGAGACTAGGAATATATTTTTAAAACAAAATGTGTGAGTGACTAAAAATTCTGGAAGTTTCCTCAAAAAGTGCGAAATTTATGTATATATATATATATATATAAGAGAAATTCTCCTTTGTATAAATGTTTAATGGCATTTCACTCACAAACTTGCATTATTCTCTAGAACAGCCTTGAAGAAAAGGATATTTAGTTATAAAATGATATATGCATTTAATAAAAGAAATAAACAAGCTAATATGCAATGCAACGATATCCCAGCTTAAAAAAGTCTGACTTTTTTTTGCAAAAAAGTATAGATTGTGCCATACTTTTCAAAATATTCACTTTTTTGAACAAAAGTGCAAACATTTTCTGGCTGGGATTTAAGCAGTTTGAAAGTTTATTGAAAGTTTGACGTTTGCAGTTTATCGCAATATTTGCACAATATCAATATCTAATCCAAATTTTAAGAAACTCTAAGGGCATAGTTTATGTTGTATGACCACCTATCGAGTCACTAAATTTCGTTTTATTCACATAAGTCATGTAGATGCGCGAACGAAAATGTACGCAATTTGAAACGATTTTCAGAAAAATTTCAAAATCTAATAAAACTTTTTTAAAAATCCGACGCTTATAACTTAAGTTGAGTGATCACATATCATGACATCTTAAATTTCATTTGTTTCGATTCAGTCGTTATTAAGTGATGTGCGAACAAAAGTTTAGGCTGTTTGAAACTGTGATACAGATAATCACATATCTTATTCTTAATTATCAATTACTTAATTGTTAATTATTTCTAAATTTAATCTGTGTTCAAAATTTATTCTTTGCACTTTCGATATGGATTTTCTCTTCCCTTCGCCTGTAAAGTTTTTATTTCTGCACCTACCGTATTTAAAAGCAATCTTCCGTTTTCATTTATTTTTCTTTTTTATTTCACTTTTGCATTGGTAAAGCCTAGCATTTCTGTTCTCATGATTTGTTTATGACCATATATGGTATCATATCTATAAATAACATTGGCTTTCATTTTGGGTTACAATTTAGCTGCTAGATTGTTTGTTTTATTCTGTTGGCGAGACTGGGATTCAAAAATAATTATATGGAAATGTTCTTAACGTCTAATGGCGTCAAGTTAATTTTGCATTTTGTTTGGCATGCCCTTGTGGCGTGTTTTGGTTCTGTACTAACCTCTTGGCTTGCGTTTCTCGTCATCATTCACGCCTTAGCAGTTGTCAAGTGAACCTGCGTTTTTTTGTGGGGTCTGCTCAGCCACCGTAGGACTTTATAATTTTAACGTTATCTGTTGATATTGCAATAAAATGTGATTGCCAGTATAAAGTCTTGTTCTTTCTTCACGGCCTGGGTTTCGCCTTCATAAAAAATATGGGATGTGAACCTGGGGAAAACTTCCCCATAGAAACAATTTTCGAAAAACCTCAAATTCTAATGAATATTTTATTTTAAAATCCAACGCCTATAGTTTAAATTGAGTGACCACAGATCATGTCGCCAAATTTTATTTCATTCGCTTCAGTCAGTTTTACGTGAAGGGCCAATAAAAAAAGCTTCACGGACAGAATGACAGGCAGACAAACTTTTTTTTTTTTTTTTGACGGCCGTACTCGGATCCCAAATGCTTTAGAGTGATAGAAATCGCTTTTTTTTAAATTTTGCGTAGTGTACAGGCAAAATCTAATTTTATTTATTTAGATACATAAATGTTCCAATTTCGCACTTGAAACAACTATCACTTCAACTTTAGACACGTCAATTCGAGTAGGGCCCGTCTGGGGGTTAGAATGCTCGCCTCCCGTGCCTTGATTCCACAGTACCATCCTATGTCCCGGAAGCTTGAAAGATGCAGGAGGTTTTAAAGTCTGATAATAGATGTCAGCACTAAAATTCAAAGAAAGGAGGAAAAAGTCAAGAGACGGTGTCGCTTGGATTTTGTTCACTTTTTTTTTTTTTTTTACTTTTTCTAGTTGGGATATGCCCATATTTTTATCGATTGCTCAGTTTAAAAGTTTCACCAAAGGTCATAGGCTTCACATCCTGAGTTGCAAGTGTTTACTTTTCCTAGATGAATATAACCCTAATCATATCGGCTCTTCAACGGCTCTATGCAGAATTTTCCGCCTTGCTGATGATCCAGTCCTACTATTCAGAAACGGACATGCCCAAGCAAAATCCGAGCACAGAGCCCCCAACGCGATGAAGAACCTGGCATGGAGCTCGCTGCGCTTCCTCCCTGGCCGATTATCGGCATTTCAGGAATCGATAACCGATTACTACTAAGGGGCAATTCAACATCGGACCTGTGGCACGGCAGCGCAATGTGCTGATCGTTGCAGCACAGGACTTATATTTAGACCCCTAAAATTTTTGGGCCCTGGGCAATGGCCGCGATTGACATGCCGATAACAGGAAACTACTACATATTCAATCTATTCATGCTAAAATTCCGAACTTTTGAAATATCGTACTAAGATGGTCTGATATTTTGAAAGCAGTCGGATATTTATAATATACGGGAAGAAAAAAAAAAAAAGAAAAGTTCTTTTAAATATACCAACCACTTAAGGGTGGAGCAGTATTTTTGTCCTCTCCTCTAGATACCTCCCAGAAGGTTGGAATAAAGTATATAAAAATGGAACTGTAAAATCTTTTGTCAGTACTTATTTTAATAATGAAGATCTTAAGATTTCCCCCCACATTTCTTAGTTGAACAATCTATGTTTATACAAACACTCTAAGGAAAACCTTTGTGTCCCTTTTGCAGCACATTGCTCGAACGGATGACCGAGAAATTCGGCACAGTTAAAGTTCGTATGGAGGTGGTTGTGCGAATGTTAAAATTTTTGTGTAATATGCTAATACACAGTAAAAAATTAGAGAAGTAATTTGGCATGCAGTATTTCGCGCCAAGTCGGGCAATGGCTCCATTGTTGTGTGAATTTTGAAATCAAAACACTAAGTTTCAACAGTGCTATAGGGTTATGGTATTGCAACAAAATTTGCAAAAAAATGAAATTATTCCACAGTTTACCGAAACGCCAAAGACTAAAATGTGCTTTAGCAATGTGATTGGCGACTTTTTTTTTAGACTGTGGATAAGTACGTGAAGTATTCTAAATTCTTTGTTTTAAAGCTGTGGAAAAACGAACCGAACAGAACAGGTTGAAATCCAAGAGGCGATCCACAGAAAAGCGCGAATTCGACAATTTCATCATAATATCCCACCATGCAGTATGCTAAAGCAAATTTTCTCAAAAGATATTATTGAAGAAATACCTCAGCAATTAAAAGGGGATGAAAATAATATTATTAATGAAGTGTATGGAAATATTTCCGGAAACATACTCTCAGATAACATTTTGAAGTCAGTTATAATAGAACCTAAAAATGATGATTGAACGTTTATTAATGCTGACTTATCGAATAACTGATGAATAGAGAACATATCACCGTAGCTACGCTAAATAAGTTGATGTGATGACACTGAAGTCAATAACCATCCAGTAGAGTTTTTAAATTCTTTAACTGTGAGTAGTTTGGTTATTTATTTCTTTTTCGGTTAGCTGGGAGCAAGTGAAAAATTGCCTAATAATTGTAATCTACGCCAAATGCTTAGTAACCTATAGCGATTTCCAGAACATAGTTGCTTGTTCCTTTCCACACTTAGGAAGTTTCATTTAATTTCGTATTTTAATTCAATTCCACACGTTTTCCCCCATTCCGCA